>JAEMWC010001016.1:45000-67500 GCA_016490735.1 Pachyseris speciosa | reverse complement strand
GGAGGTGCGACAAGTAGGATGGAATAAAACACCGTAAACATTTGTCTGCGTGTTTTAAAAGCAAAAAACAAAACCTAACACGATTCTTATTGCATTCGAAATGTGCCTACGTTTGACAGTGTTACTGGCCATTAAAAGCCTACTTATTGGAGAGATGCACAGAGGAACTCCTGCCAGCAGCAGATTGTAACTTTACTTTTGGTTACATTGGCAAAGGAAATAAGACCTTTTCCATTCCTTCGGAAGTTGAACTTGCCGAGGCGCTGTCCTTAATGAAAAAGGAGATGATTACTTTGTGGGTCGATCCACACTTACCTAAAGCCAAGAACTCACTCGTCTCAACATCGGGGAAGAAAAGAAAAGGTATTGAAATTTTATCCCGAATATCATCCCCGTCTCCTCAGGTTGCATACTCAGGAGAGTGTGTTACTCAAGAGGACGGCTGGAATTCAAGCTTCTCTAATTCTGCTTGTGATGATCAGGAACCGGTTTTAAGCAATTTGTTTTGTGTAGCCAACCCTGGACCCAGTTCTGAGATTATGACTGATGATGACGAAGAAGCACCGTCAAGTTATGAAGAATGCCTGTCAAGGTTGCGACTGCATCATGAACTCCTTGAGTTTAAACTGCGTTGTTGGGCCAGGATGTGGGTAAGGAACTTTTAAAATTTCCCGCCCATCACATCAAACATTCTCAGTGCGAGGAATGAGGGGGTCCGATTATTCTTAAAAAGATTTCATTTGTCCCAATTTTACATAGTAAAGTTTATAAGAATTATGTTTATTTTTATAACAACATGTGAATTAGCATTTAATTTACTCGAAACTCACAGACTCCATGTGCATACACGTCAAGAGCCCACAGCTTTTACCGAGTAGAAAAGTAAAAAATCTTCTATTCAAGCTGTAGTGAAGAAAATCATTATGTTTGAGCCCCAGCACTAGTGGTTAATCGTGTTTCATTTGTCCCAATTTTACATAGTAAAGTTTACAAGAATTACGTTTTTTTTATAACGCCATGTGAATTAGCATTTAATTTACTCGAAACTCACGGACTCCATGTGCATACACGTCAGAAGCCCACAGCTTTTACCGAGTAGAAAAGTAAAAAATCTTCTATTCAAGCCGTAGTGAAGAAAATCATTATGTTTGAGCCCCAGCACTAGTGGTTAATCGTGTTTCATGATAAAAACAATAGTTTTGCACATGTGTTTTAAATTATTGGCACATTTCTTTGCCGTCCTCTGCAAAACAACAAAGTGAAATGACCAAATTCAAGGTTTTGTTGAGAATGTGAACACACGATGGCAAATTTTTCATTCAGTTTTCTTAAAACTTGAGTGCCACTCCTGCCAATTTGGTTCCTGGGTAGTTTGCCGTTTCTGTAGAAGTTAAATGAGTTAAAATAATGGCAAAGTAGCACAAATAAAATAAAGTTATATTTTCAAGTGATGTTTTCACTGGTGTTGCCGTCATTGCTGCTTAAGTTCCCTAATCAGTTAACACAGGAACTGAATACAGCTCACTAGTGTTTTCTTGTAATCATGACAGTGAGGACGAACCCCCAGACTTGCCATTTTTTACAGGGAGGTCGAAAAAGTGTACAGACAAACCTTCAAGTTCAAGCGATCGCGAGTCTGTGCAATCCACAGATAGTGCTGAGAGTAAGGTATGTAAAAACAATTAAAATACAGTAGCCCATGTTATTAAATTAATTGTGCATGTTAACATGTTTTATTGGAATTTCATGTGCTTCTGCTTTTTTTGTCTTTGTAGATGTGAATACAAAGTACCATTTTACAACAGTTGAAAGACCTGAAAGCTTTGACTAATGATGGAGTTCTTTCAAATGACGAGTTCCTTGCCCAAAAGGAAAAGCTTTTGAAAGAACTGAGTGATCTATGATTTATTGTAATAAGAGTTTTAAAAGTTTGTTCCATTGAAAATATTCCGCGTGCTTGATATAGTTTATGACCTCTTCTTCTGTAACTTGAAGGAAAGCCTGTTCAATCATTAATTTTGGATCCCTACAGAATTGCCACGCTGTGTCATTTTCTTTAATCAATTTTTTACTTGAGCAAAAAGCTCTTCTAATGGCATTAAATCAGGGCTATACGGTGGCAAAAAGATAACCATAGCTCCAGTGGCGTGAATAGCGTCAATAGCTGTCTGGGAGTGGTGAATTGCGGCATCATCTATGAGAGACACAAACACAAATTCTTGAACACAACGGAAAAACAAAAGTCAGAGTGGATTTTGAGAAAATAATCCCGATTTCCAATCTAGTAAGCATTTTAGAGAAACAACCAACACCAAGAAATGTGCCTTTTAGCTTGGGCAGTTCACCTAAGGAAAAATTAGACCTTGTGAATTGAAACTTGGCTCACAGACTTTCGTTACCTAATACTACCACCGATCATGGATTTATTCCATTGAATGGAAGCAGACTAGGACAAAGCTTATCCCTTGCGAAATTCAGAAACGCTGAGGCATTTCATTTCCCTCATAAATACCAAGGTCAATGATCCCCTCTGTGCAAAGGACAGGGATGGCAGTAATACGCGGACCCCAGGGCTGCCTGAATTGTTTTACCACTGCTCTTTTTCCAATGAGGTTGCGTCCAGAGGTTCGAGAAATTCTTTTGTCCTATCAACATGACATAACAATCAATTTTACAATTGGAAGAATGGAATGAATTTAAACCTAACAGGTCAAATAAGAACTGAACACTTACGAATCCGCTTTCATCAATGAACACAAACATTTCAGAATTCAAGACACAAACATCCTCTCAGAAGACCACTCTTGCTTCCTCAGACCTTTGAAGGGCAATTTTGTTGAGCTGAGCATTAAATAGAGAAAATTCCAGGTGAATTGTATGTTACATAAGCCTTGAAAAATCGATTCCAAAGCAGAAAATTCAAGCAAACCTTTTTTAGACTGAAACGATTTCGTTTCAGATAATAGAAAATACTTGCTAACGCAAAATCTGATCCCGTATCAGTATATACATCGCCATCGTAGATCTTCACTGTAGGGGCGAGGTATAGCTGATTTTGATGAACTCATTCAGAAAAAATCCCACTTGACCTTGCAGTCTTGTCTTGTAGCTTTATGCTTTGATCCGACAATGTTACCCATACCGGTAATTGAAATAGCTGTATATATAACTAACTGGCAACCTGGCATTTTTAACTATCTCAGGTTGTATCAGATTGTCAGTTACCCTTATTTAATTATCTTAATAATGCTACTTGTGACTTTGTGTAATTTTTTTAAAATAAAGGATAAATGAAGCTGTTGTTGCTGTTGTACTTTGAACAAAAAATACTAGTCTAACCAAAAGCACATGTACATGTAGGTATTAAAATAATATTATTAGCGAATGGTCTATAATGAACAACATATAAAGATTATAGACATCTAAGACTCAGGATTTTTTCTGAGCTGATTGAAGCTTGTCAGAAAGGAGGGCAGAATGTCTTCAATGCCACACCTGAATACCATAATCTTAAAATTTCAGAGTGGATAAATGTTCTGCATAACTGCTCAAGAACTTTTTGTGGGCTATTGTTTGTCATTTGAATGAAATTGAACATGATGCCAAGAAGCATTTGCACATTGCGAAGTGTTGTGTTATTATTTTTCTATCATTTAATTTTTTGCCCGATTAAGGCACATGGCATTGTACCAACTAGTGTTAGATGAGAGAATTAGAAATATGCAGTGCAATTAAAAGTTTTGCAATTCCCCAAAAGGCGAGTATTCATGTGATTTGAGTACTATGTCTTGTTATAAGAGGACTTAACATTTTTTTCCATTGTCTGTCATTAGGTTTGTAAACTACCTGCTTGTTAGTGTAGCATTCAGTCCTTATAAAAAATTTTTAAATTCTCAGTTTAACCCATTCGACCCGTGCCGGCCAAAACCAGCCGTAAAAAACTCCCATGCTTCAAAACATTGCAACTTTCTCAATAGCACGAATTTTGCCTTAAGTGTTAGTTGTGAGCACAAAATGGAATGCCCTTTAAATTTGGATATCCAATAAATGCAAGAAACGTAGCGATTTTTTCCAAATATGGCCTTTTGAGTTTGGACAAGAATGAAACTGACCGTTTTTAACGTGAAAGAGAAACGACAAAAATGCTCCTTTTTGCCTTCATGTTTTTTAAGGAAATCATCGCCGAAAAACCAAACCTCAACCATCATAACGAAATTCAGTCCTTTTTCTAGCTTAGAAATGACTTTTTTTTCCATATTCTTCTCTTGAGCGTAGATACAGCCTTTTGTTCCAGTGCATTCAGGCCTTCCCGCCATTTTCAACATCTAGACCACATTGCATGCTGGGAAATGATGAGAATTTTTGACAGCACCCGTTCCTTCTCCCAATTCTTTCACATAGCCACTCCAACCTACTGCCAAAAATTCCTGCTTGTGGTCATCTTCAGTACTCAGAAATTCCAAAATATGTGGCGGTAGATCGAGAAATTCAGCAATAGTCGAGTCCCAAAGGTACTAAGTGTTTGACCGGCCAAATTCCCAGTTTGTCGAGTAACAAGCCAAATTCAACAACAAAGTACATCACCTTGCTCGATTCTTTGAGAAAGTGGACTCTTAGCTACCGTCACGCTTAATGATGCTCATCAGGCAGCCGTTAAAGATGAAAAATGGCTGTAAATTTAGCAGAAATCGCAAGCAAACCGAACTTGGGCCATTGTTGTCGCTTCACGGATAAAAAATAGCTACGTCAAAATGACGTTTTCAGAAACCTTGAGCCTCCAGTGGCTTGGGACAGCACCACTTTTCCCAGGTAGTTCAAATAAAGAGTCATGAATTGCTATTCATCGTTTATAGGTGGAAAATCACTCTGAAAATGTAAAAACAGCCGGTAGTCAATGGGTTAAAGTGCTACAGTATACTGAGACGAAATTTTACGTTTTTCTTGTTTGTTGCTTTTCATGTTCTTTGAAGTTTGAAATTCCTAATGGAAGTCCACTTTTTCGATGCATGTTTCTCACGAACAAGCATCCACCATTATTCAAACCAAATATTATCTGAGCAAGACCAAAGGCTTGGGGCCCGCACTCTGTGACGTCATCTTATCATCTGAACCAAATTGCTCTTAGAGGAAGTGATAGCTCCATACATGGAAGAAAAGGATATTCCTGTTTATATGCTTATCATTTGTAAAACCTTGTGAGGCAGATATGCCAGCTTGTCACTGTGTTGTACAGGACTGCACCAACAAGTCAAATCCACGAATTGGAATCTCTTTGCGTACGCCAAAGGCAATTATAAACTGGCTAAGTGGAAAGCCTCCGTTCACACTCACAGTGCCAACTTCAACCCCAAGGGACTTTTCAATATCTGCTCATTTCATTTCAGGAATGAAAGGTTGTTTTAGACATTTTAGCTTGTATTCGAGTTTGAATCTTCACTCATTTCCCATGCGTGGAAAGAAACGACCAACACCAACAAAGTAAGATCAGACTGACTTTGATTGAATGATCATTATTTTGGCATGTTTGCACCTCAACAAACTGGCAAAGGAATTTTGAAAGAACAATAATGAGAATCAAACATGATTTTAACACCATTCATACTTAACGGCAAGCGAGATTTATTCCCCTATTTAATGGTTCAATTGAGGAGATTTGTCTCCAAAATCCTCAGAGTTCCTGAAAAGCACATAAATGTTGCATTACAGTGTTTGGACCTGTCATTTGTAATCTTGTGGGGTCAAATTTCAAGCTAAATGCAAAACAGTGAAACTTAAAATTATAGTTTGATGAAGCATGTCTGGCAAATTTCTGCAAGACATTAATCGCATCGTGAAATGTGAAAACTAATCAGATGAGAATTCCCTGGTGTATAAACAGAATAATTGACACGTGATTTCACCAACACGTTGTGAGATTTCCTTTGCAGTCATTTGTGCTGATCAACACGATGGAAACACTAACCGAAGAAGGTCGAAGGAGTCTTAGCGCGAGGTTAAAAATTGTCTGAATTGAAATGGCAACTTGTCAATTTTCGAGAAGTCGACTAAAGTGAAAAGCGCCAACTGATCAATCAATATGAACATTACAGTACCGCCTGGAACTATTGACCCATTTTCCGCATTCTTGCCAACCATGACTTTTACTAATGGATGGAGAACTTTCCTGAATGGCTGATCCAAACCGTTCGAAGGGAAGGAAACCTGTTTCTTTATAATTTAGGTTTTTGCTTGAGAGGTCGCACACCAGTGTTCAACATGGATTAATGCTTTCTTCGCAAGTGAAAACTAAGCTTCTGCTTGCCGTGTTTGACGCGTTTTACACGTAAACAATTAATGTGAAAATTATTCTTCACAATACATAATTTTATTATTTACTACTGTTACTTGCCGAGGTATTACTGCTTTTTTTTTTTTAATGCGGCATTCGTTCATTTTATTAGCTTCACCAGAGACCTAGCAGGGACACTACAACAGCTTGCGCCAATTACTGTAGGCCCATAACTGCAAATCCCTCCCTGATAACCACATTCTAGTAGAGATAGACCACCACACCGGGGACTATGTCCCCTACTCTTTTCGAACAGTGCGTGGGTTCTTTAACGTCCCACAGAATCAATTATGAAGAGTTGTGAGACGGAGCCTACGGTTTATCATCCTTATCCGAGAAGACTAGAAAGTCTAACCATTTGCAGATGTCATTACAAAGGCAGCACTTTCTCCTCAATTATTTAAAGACCCTGAGTGTTGGTCCGGCTGGGGTTTGAACCTGCGAATTCCCATACAGTAGTCCGGTGCTCTACCAACTGAGCTAACTGGTCAGCGGTTGTTCATTTCGGTCGCACTCATCTTTACCTCGGTTTCACCGTTTGACCACCACGGTGGATGCAAGGTCGGACCATGAGGGAAATATAAGGCACAACCGCATCCCAATGGGTCGATAGTTCCAGGCAGTACTGTACATATGCCTCGATCAAACTTCTGTCAGACGTGAAAAGCTAGCACTTTTATCAATGAGAATATGTATAAATCATAAGAGGAATTATAGATGAGTTCCACAGCTCCGCAAATACTGGCTTCAATGGTAAAAGCAAAACGATTCTCCATACAATGTAATCCGGTAAGTATGGAACCCGTTAAGCAATCTAGCATGTTAACAAAGACATAGAAGTGTAATTCATCATGCTAACTGCTAAAAGTAGAAAGCTCTACCATGTTAATAGCCACATGCAAACAAAAGCCACAAACAAGTTCTTTCACGTCCCATTGTTCTTGTTTGCGCAGATATGCATATACTCAACAAAAAGCGTGTTGTGTCAGATGAACCAATGTCTACTTCTCCCGCAAAGCGCCTTTGGAACTCGAGTTCCCACTCTACTTCAAGAGCCATATTTGCCTCGAAGGCGGCAGCAAGCGGCCCTATATCTTTGTCATAGGGTATGAAGCTAGCCTCACTTCCCTCTATAAAATCGTACTACTCCTGTCTGAACTCAACTCCGAACCATCCTCTGAGGAAAAAGACAAAGAACTTGAATCAGAAAACATTTCCTCTTACTCTGTTTACTGAAAACATGCAACTGGAAGACCTCACCAGATGATAAGATGACGTCATGGAGGGAACGCCGCTTGACAAAAATTGTGGGCTCGAGTAGTTGTTGTTTGAGTAATGGCGGACAATATTCGAACACTTTTCTGGAGCCTTGCCTTAACAGATGTAAACCAGCATCAGGTTAGCCGTGGACACATGTTTTGGTCAACTTTAGCGTCTAGTCTTCAACATAGGATACAAAACTTGCGAAAAAAAAACAACACTGATTTCATCTCAGTAGCACCTTAATTGTATAACATTCTCACTCTTTAAATATGCCGCTCCTTGTCTCGCATGATTAAGATATTGGAAAAGATTATGGCCGATCGAGGCAAGGAGCTACACTGTACAGGGTGCAAAAGCACCATCAGTGTGACACGTCGCCGAAGGGGAGGAAGGAGGGTAGAAAATTCTCCCCAATTTACCGGCTTGCATATCTGTTTTGAAATGCCCCGAATTAAAGCAAACAGATGGCTTATACAGAGAGACATTGCACATGACTATTCCCAAAACTCAAGAAACCCTTAAAACCCTCCTACAATTTTTTATTTATTTATTTATTACAATTTAATGGCACATTAAATACCACATCACCCTAAGGAAAACCTAAGGAGAGGCATAATAATAATAACAATAACAATAATAATAATAATAATAATAATAATAATATATATTTACGACAAAACTATTTACAAGAATAAATGCCGTCTAAAAAAAACGCACTCTCAAATTTTTATGTACACTTTCAGCAAAACTAAAA
Source organism: Pachyseris speciosa (assembly GCA_016490735.1). Taxonomy (NCBI): domain Eukaryota; kingdom Metazoa; phylum Cnidaria; class Anthozoa; order Scleractinia; family Pachyseridae; genus Pachyseris; species Pachyseris speciosa. The sequence goes on along the minus strand of JAEMWC010001016.1, from coordinate 59,155 downwards.
TTTTCGTATTTCAAAATTGTTGTGTTCATGTTTAACATGAAGCTTTAAAATATTTGAAGAGATAATAATAATAATAATAATAATAATAATAATAATAATAATAATAATAATAACAACAATAACAATAATAATAATAACCTTTATTTATCCTTGGTAGTATTTTATAGCACAAAGGCTAGTGGGGCCGAGCAAATACAGAAACAAGAAGTCAAATACAGTGTAAACTTACAGTATCATGATAAGAATCCCAACAGGCCAGAGGAAAACCAGTTGGCTATTTAACCTTGTATAACTGGAGATATCACTATTTTATGTTTGCTGTGACGCCAAAAATTCACGCTCACTAGTGCAAGCTAAAAATCACAACACAGTAGACTTTGCTTGCAAAGAAATTACTCTTTTTTTGAATGGCACATCATAGACAGCTTTATATTGAAATTAGGCCTTGATTTTTGCTGTTTTAATTGTCTTTGTATGCCTTGTAGAGCTGGAGTTATCACTATTTTATGTTTGGTGCAACAACAAAAATTCTTGCTCGCTGGTGCAAGCAAAAAGACAGTAGACTTTGCTTGCAAAGCACTCTTTTTTTAAACAGCGCATCAGACAGCTTTATATCGAATTTTAGCCTTGAAGAAAGAGTATTTTGCTGTTTTACTGTTTTCCTGTGCACCTTAATCTTGTACATTGTACATAGAACCAGAGATATCATTTTATGTTTGCTGTGATGCAAAAAATTCACGCTCGCAGCTTGTGCGAGCTAAAAATTACACAGTTGCAGCTTTGCTTGGAAAGAAATTACTCTTTTTTTTTTAACAAACAATAAGATAGTGTGATAATTATTATCAACTAAAGGAAAACAATAAGCTATCTCATACAATCATACTAATGAGCTTTTGGTTTATGTATGTTTTCCATGTGCAACACATTAGTGCAAATGCGTCAATGCATTTATTGCCAACACAATAATGTGTCGATTTTTGGTGACATATCTCTGAGCAGTACTGTATAAACAGTCAGCTTGCAGCCCAAGAATGCACTCAGGCACTGCAGTCAGTTCTGTTTCATCATTTGGCAAAATGTCATTACTGCCTCCATAAGCCAAGCTGGTGTCCATGGTGGCTTTTACAGTGGAACCTCATTAATACGGTCACTGATGGGCCAAAATAAATTGGACATATTAAAGGGGTAGGGTCAAACTCCAAGACTAAAAGGCAGTAATAACAATTAAATTGCATTAGCACTCCATGGACAACCACAGTCCTTTTATAATAATTTGTTTCATAAACAAGCACTTGAAAATTCACTCATGATCAGTAGATACACTATACAACACTTTTAAAAATGTGAACTGAAACTTCACTCAGTGGATAAAACACTTTTAAAAATGTAAGTGTCCAGTACTGTCTGAATCTTACAAGATAGATGAAAGCCTAAAGTTCAGCAAAAGAGAACCACAGGCCAAGGAGAAAGCCACGAAGAAAAAAAAAAAAAAAAGCAAGACATTGTCATTTCCTAACCAGAAAACAAAAGGATCAGATGCTAACATGGTTGAATAACGCCACTAACAGATATGACTAACACTCTAACGAGCAAGGATCAGGTGCTAACGGTTTGACTAACGCCACTAATGGATATGACTAATGCTCTAAAAGGCAAGTGTCACAAGCTAACGTATTGACCAATGCTACTAACGGTTTTCATCAATGTTTCTAACGGATGACTAATGGATAGCTAATGTTTTAGACCATTGAACGGAAGGTCATTAGTGTACGTTTTCTCGTGGATGGTTACAATTATTGACTTTGTGATGAAAGCACAATGACTTAATTACCCTGCAATTTGCCCAAGTGGATGTTAGCATCAAGAATGACAACAGGCCAGGGAGAAGTGTTGCTTACATGTGTACATTGTAACAGTGCTGAAAAGTAAAGAAATCAGCTGTTTGACTACTCTACCAAGTAAAATTAATTACAATGATTGATGAAATTGACATGTCACAGGCGCTTTGGTTTTCTAATTTAGCACGAGTGGCCGTATTAACAGGCTGAAATTATAAAGGATTCTACTGTTAGGGATTCTAAAATGTGGCCATTGGCTGTATTAACGGGTGACCACATTAAAATTTTTTTAAGAAAATGTATGGCCGTTTTTCTGGGACAAAAAAAATTGGCCGTAATAACAAGGTGACCATATTACCAAGGTGGCCGTAAGGCAGGGTTCCACTGTAATTTGTAAAACTAAGGAAACTAAGGTTGGCTACTAACAAAATTGGATACCAAATTCAATATTACCTTTATGTATCCACGGTGATAATATCCACAAAAACCATCCAAAAGTACTTCTTCCCATGACTGACCCGAACCAAACCTAACAGATATCATCAGGTCATCATGATATGAGAGTAATGGATCTTGACAACCTTATAAAAGAAGGACATTTGAGATAAACTAAGTACAAAATCAAAGTGGTTATGAGCCACTAAACTCGGAAAATAAATTAATATATTTACCACTCACATGTTCCTAAATGTTAGGAAATAAATTATAGTTACACTGAAAGGTCCAAAGAGCATAAGCATAATTAAATTTTTGTTCCGCCAAATTTACATGCACAGCATGCTATCTGTTTGGTTTATCACAAACAAAATTACTGTATAAAAAGTATCTGAGGCTCTTCTTTATACCTTTTGTTAGTCCTCTTCAGTATCGTGATGAAATTTGTTTTCATTTGGGTGTTAATTTCATGACTGTAATTTTGATTGCACACTAGTGTACATGTTGGATGGTTGGACTTTTGGATAGAGTGTACATATGCTGAATATATGCCAAGCATTAGCAATGACCAGTGGATGTACATGTACAATATGTTTAACAGGAATCAAAAGGAATGAAAGAGCTGAGGAGCAAAATCTGCTTCAGACCTACAACTCTGAAAATGGCAATTTGCCAATTTCCAAGTTAAAAATTTATTGAAATGTAAGGCTGTACGTTAGGGTGTGTCAAATTATACAGACATAATTTTGAGCATAATACTACATGCACATCTTGAGCATCAGACATAAAAATGGCATAATATTCATTATTTTGCAGCATAATTCTGTTACAGACCTAAACCTGGAACACCGGAATGCGGGGGGCGTTTACAAAACCAGGATCGGATTGGATTGGATCGGATCAGATCAGATCATGGATCGGATCGGATCGGACCGGACCAGATGGGATCAGATTGGACTGGTAAATCTTGGACCAGGTCAATGAAAGTCACAAAAAAATGTAACCAAGAAAGTCAAACAAGCGATCACGAAAGCTGCGACTGTAAGAGCCAAAAGTTGCTGCGGTTTATTTGCATACATTACGTTATGAATCAAAGTGCTTCTGTGGAGCAACTTGAGTGAGAGGATAAATTGCGACATATTTATATAAATGACAGTTCAAAATATTCCCCAACTTAACTGAAAATAAAAGCCGATTCCATTGCAATTTAACTCCACAAATGAAGTCATGGCCCTTTTTGAAAAAAAAAAAAACACTTGTTTGCTCCAAACCAAGGGAAGTTTATGGTCACATGCTAAGCAACCATAATTATTCCCATGTGTTGAGTTTCACTACGACCAAACAACACGCAATCTGAATGAGAAATATAAAGGAAAAACATTAATACGGACTTGTGCATCTGAGTTCTCTCAATGAGAAGGACTGCAATGAATTTGTATGTCAGCATTTCTCACAGGTACAATTTATCACGCATGATTCATCTAGAGAACCGTTCAAGACGTACAAGTCACATGGCATCATATTTTTTATCCAGATTGCGTAAAAGGGGCAGTAACAACTTAAGCTCGCAAAGACGTTGTTGAGCGACGGATGAGAACCGGAAGTGAGGCACTTTCCATTTTTAAGTGTTTACTTTTTTCTGATATGATTTGCTTTAAAATTTGGGGGAAATCACTGCCCTGGTATGTAAAAAGCGCACTTCTAGTTGCTGTTCATCTCTAAAACTTCCTACTGACTGCGTAAACACAACAGCCACCAACCTCGTTCCCAGGGTCTCTCTCTCTGCCTCCCTTATCGTTGAGGAGAAAGAAGGGAGGCAGAGAGAGAGACCCTGGGAACGAGGTTAACCAGCGCCTTCTTACCACAATCTCCAACTAATTACGACTACACATAAACATTCCCAAGAAACTGGAACAAAACATAGCATTTTTACTAGCAAAGTAAGTACTGTTCGTTGTTCGAAATAAGGACATGTTTCACCTTCTTGAGGTCGGATCCATGCTTGAGTCCCATAATGAATACAATGTCATAATTATCCAAATGGCAGGAAAATTAATAAATAATTAATTTCGTATTGACATTGTTGGTAATGCAGTGAATCCAGTATTTATGTATGTAACAGCAAATTATTTCTATTATCCAGCTGATTTATTTCTTCTGCAAACTTCAGTATCAATGACAATGATTTCAGTTTTGATAAAATGCAGCGGACATTTTTGGATATTGTAACATCCATGCGTTCAATCCATGCGTTCGGCCGGGATGAAATAATAATGGAAAAACAATGACAAAAGCCCCCACCCCCCAAAAAAACCAATCAGTTTTAATTTACACACCGTTCCGGGTTTAAGTATTCTGGCATTCCAGGTTTAAGTATTCCGGCGTTCCAGCTTTCCTGGATTCCACGGTTCTGGGTTAAAGTACGTGCTGGCTAACAAGGCATACAGTTTGTAGGCAGAGATACATCCCTGTACATGTACATATGGGGTTTCTTATTTTTCAACTCCGTAAGCATGTTAGCGGAAAACCTGAACTCATATTAGCAAACTCAAGTTGGTACATGTGCATAAATGATAGTGATCATCGTGGTTACAGCGTACATGTATGAACACTACTTTAAAAGCAGTAGTGAAAAATAAAGCAAGAGAAAAATTAAGGCTTGTACAGGAGTTGAAACCCACGCCTCTGTGATCTGGTGCAGTGCTCTACCAACTGAGCTGACAATTAAGCCACCTGGATGCGAGTCATTTTGTTGGTTCATAATAAACTCATGAATGATGAATAAATGACTATATGAATATCATATAAGCAGTATATATTTAGCCAAATGTTCAGGATGAACAAAAATAAAGGAATTGTTCACCTTAGTACATGCGTGACACTTAAATCAATACAAAATTTCAAAAAAAAATTATTAAATTGAGAAAAAAGTGTCAAAGTGACATCTTGTGAAAAAACACACAAACGTTTCGGGCATAGCCCTTCTTCAGTGTGAAAACCGTTAAATGTTTGCACGACTGTAAAATTGAAAGAAACGTTACTAAGAGCTAAGTGCGCGGAAAAAAGGACGCGCGTGCGCGCCATTTATAAGAAATGAAAAACATTATTTAGGCCGTCTGGTTGCATAGTGCTGAGCCTAAAAATGAGTTCCATTTCTAATTGTTTCCGTCTGACATTGACTCCAGCACATTTCCGCAAACCTCTAAAAGAATGTCAGATAGACTGTGGCCAGGAGAGTTAAAGTGCTCTGCGACCGGGAAACCACTAGTGTTCTTTTGGAAGCTTCGTAGATGTTCGCCGAAACGTTCGCGTAGAGTGCGACCGGTCTCCCCGATATATAACTGGGGACATCAACAGTACGAGATGCAGTACACAACGTTCTCCGATTTACAGGTGAAGTGTTCACGGATGGTGGTCGTATTCTTGGGTCCACATACATGGATATTGGACGTTGTGTACAAGCAAGTGCGGCAGCGGGGATGTCAACATGCGAACGTTCCTGGGACCTCTGTCTGGAACCTGCCAGGATATCTCTCAGGCTGCGATCATGTCGATGTGCAACTACAGGTGAAGCTGGAAAGATTGCTGCAGTAGCAGGGTCACTCATCAGGATGTTAAAGTTGCTGAGCAGAATGTGCTTAATACGTGAACTAAAGGGGTGGTAGGTCAGCACCCGAGGAATCCTTTCTTCCTTGTTACGGACACGTTTAAAAAGTGCCTCTTGGCGGGTAACGGAGGACACCTTTTCCCGAGCATTACACAGTTAATCTGAGGGATAGCCACGGCTTTCGAAAAAGATGGTCATTTCTTGGCATTTCTGTAGGAAATCATTATCCTCGGAGCAGAGATGGCGGAGGCGCAAAAACTGGGAGTAGAGAATACCGTTTTTGCAGTGCAGAGGATGTGAGGAGGTGTAGTGAAGGTAGGTGTGGGTGTCAGTGTCTTTGTAGTGAACGGAAGTACTGATTCTACTATCCGAGATGCTTAAATTGATGTCAAGGAAAGGTAGCTGAGTTTGAGAAATGTTGTGAGTGAATTGCAAAGCGGGATGGAAGGTGGATATATGGCTTATAAAGTCCTCCAGTTCTTCTCAACGACACAAGGCTGCTCCTACGATGTCATCAATGTACCGCTTGTAGAGTTGTGGAATGTATCCTGTATAGGTGGACAAAATGCGTTCTTCAATGTAGCCTACAAAGAGACAAGCGTAGTTAGGGCCCATTCTACTACCCATGGCTACCCCACCAACTTGGCGGTAATACTGGTTGTTGAAAGAAAACGCGTCTAAAGTGAGTACCAACTCGGCTAAATGAGTTAGTGTTGAAGTTGGGGGCTCGAGTACAGGCGCTTGTCAGGAAATAAGCTAACGCCTGTAAACCGCTGTCATTTGGTATAACCGTGTAAAGTGACTTCACGTCCATAGTGAAAAGGAAGCGTTGATCAGGGTTGGAATTGTTGAAATTGAAGGAGTTGACAATTTCCGGGGCGTTGTTGGTGTCCTTAACATAACTGGCTAAGTTCGTCACAAGTGGTGACATAACTTCGTCGAGGAAGGCAGCGATGTTCTCCGTTGGACAGTTACAAGCCAATACAATTATTGGTCTTCCAGGATTGCCGGGTTTGTGAATTTTGGGAAGCAAATAGAAACGAGAAGTTTCGGGGGTGGTGACAATGAGATTTTTTCCCGAAGGTGGGAGTTCGTCCTTTGAAATCATATCATCCACGGTAGCTTTAACTTTGCACTGGTATTGCTTCAGAGGATCATTGTCGAGGCACTCGTAGAAACGACCATCCGATAAATGCCGTAGTGCCTCTTGAATGTACAAAGGGCGTGGCCAGACGACTACTGCTCCTCCTTTGTCAGCAGGTTTGATGACAATATCATCTCTTTTCGATAGGTTCTTTAGTGCCTCTTTCTCAAGTTGTAGTAGGTTATTGTGAAAAGTTTTTGCCTCAAAGGTCAACGAATCAACAGAACGGCGACAGCGGTCGTTGTAATGGTCGACAGCAGAGAATTTACCATCAGCTGGAGTCCAGGTAGAGATTTTGCGATTAAATTTGTCAATGCCATCGTCTGGATTTCCTATGGTGTCATTCTTCTCGCGACCATGATAATGAGCCTTAAGTCAGAGGAGGCGGTAAAACCTTTCACAATCGGCTTTAGTTTTGTACAAGTTTATGCTCCTTTCCACTGGAACAAATGTTAGGCCTCTACCCAGCACTGATTTCTCAGCGTCAGGAAGTCCAAGGTCGGCAGGTATGGTGACAACAAGTTTGTCATTGTTTCTTTTAATTTTACAGTCGTGCAAACATTTAACGGTTTTCACACTGAAGAAGGGCTATGCCCGAAACGTGTGTGTGTTTTTTCACAAGATGTCACTTTCACACTTTTTTCTGAATTTAATAATTTTTTTTTGAAATTTTGTATCGATTTAAGTGTCACGCATGTACTAAGGTGAACAATTCCTTTATTTTTGTTCATCCTGAACATTTGTCTTCATTTTTGATGCGACTTTACATCTACGTTATGCCAAACATCAAAAAGGCTGTTGCTGAAATACGCAGGGAATTAAGACGACGCTTCGCTTCCTCACACCGGATGCTTTTGAGATCACGTCTCGTTTGGCCAATAACATTTGGAAGAAAACTAAGAATACCAGTCACATTAACTTCATTGGTCGTTGCCAGAAGAAAAAGGTAATTCCTGTTGGTTTCCGGATAAATTTTAACGCAGCCACTGCAAACAATCCACGTGTTGCGTCCATCACAAAAACTTGCTCAAGGCAGTTGATGCAGACTACTCTCCAATCACTAAAGGTGAGACAGGATAATTTTTCTGCTTCCATCACGCACTATACTCTTGAGTTGGGGCACATTTGTTCCTCTACAGACCGTTATCGCACTAGACTTGTGATTCATGAATTGAACTCACGACTGTATATTCAGATGAAATCTGTTAAAGAGGATAAGTTGGTCTCGTTTTGTAACAAGCAACTATCACGTCAGATCAACAATAACACCGTCTCGCACAACGACAAACTTGTTGTCACCATACCTGCCGACCTTGGACTTCCTGACGCTGAGAAATCAGTGCTGGGTAGAGGCCTAACATTTGTTCCAGTGGAAAGGAGCATAAACTTGTACAAAACTAAAGCTGATTGTGAAAGGTTTTACCGCCTCCTCGGACTTAAGGCTCATTATCATGGTCGCGAGAAGAATGACACCATAGCAACTCCAGATGATGGCATTGACAAATTCAATCGCAAAATCTCTACCTGGACTCCAGCTGATGGTAAATTCTCTGCTGTCAACCATTACATCGACCGCTGTCGCCGTTCTGTTGATTCGTTGACCTTTGAGGCAAAAACTTTTCACAATGATCCACTACAAGTTGAGAAAGAGGCACTAAAGAACCTATCGAAAAGAGATGAATTGTCATCAAACCTGCTGACAAAGGAGGAGCAGTAGTCATCTGGTCACGCCCTTTGTACATTCAAGAGGCACTATGGCATTTATCGGATGGTCGTTTCTACGAGCGCCTCGACAATGATCCTCTGAAGCAATACCAGTGCAAAGTTAAAGCTACCGTGGATGACATGATTTCAAAGGACGAACTCCCACCTTTGGCAAAAAAATCTCATTGTCACCACCCCTGAAACTTCTTGTTTCTATTTGCTTCCCAAAATTCACAAACCCGGCAATCCTGGAAGACCAATAATTGTATTGGCTTGTAACTGTCCAACGGAGAACATTGCTGCATTCCTCGACGAAGTTATGTCACCACTTGTGACTAACTTAGCCAGTTATGTTTAGGACACCAACAACGCCCTGGAAATTGTCAACTCCTTCAATTTCAACAATTCCAACCCTGATCAACGCTTCCTTTTCACTATGGACGTGAAGTCACTTTACACGGTTAAACCAAATGACAGCGGTTTACAGGCGTTAGCTTATTTCCTCGACAAGCGCCTGGTGCTCGCGCCCCCAACTTCAACACTAACTCATTTAGCCGAGTTGGTACTCACTTTAGACGCGTTTTCTTTCAACAACCAGTATTACCGCCAAGTTGGTGGGGTAGCCATGGGTAGTAGAATGGGCCCTAACTACGCTTGTCTCTTTGTAGGCTACATGTACATTGAAGAACGCATTTTGTCCACCTATACAGGGTACATTCCACAACTCTACAAGCGGTACATTGATGACATCGTAGGAGCAGCCTTGTGTCGTCGAGAAGGACTGGAGGACTTTATAAGCCATATATCCACCTTCCATCCCGCTTTGCAATTCACTCACAACATTTCTCAAACTCAGCTACCTTTCCTTGACATCAATTTAAGCATCTCGGATAGTAGAATCAGTACTTCCGTTCACTACAAAGACACTGACACCCACACCTACCTTCACTACACCTCCTCACATCCTCTGCACTGCAAAAACGATATTCCTTACTCCCAGTTTTTGCACCTTCGCCATCTCTGCTCTGAGGATAATGATTTCCTACAGAAATGCCAAGAAATGACCATCTTTTTCGAAAGCCGTGGCTATCCCTCAGATTTACTGCATACTGCTCGGGAAAAGGTGTCCTCTGTTACCCGCCAAAAGGCACTTTTTGAAGGTGTCCGTAACAACAAAGAAAGGATTCCTCGGGTGCTGACCTACCACCCCTTTAGTTTGCGTATTAAGCACATTCTGCTCAGCAACTTTAACATCCTGTTGAGTGACCCTGCTACTGCAGCAATCTTTCCAGCTTCACCTGTAGTTGCACATCGACGTGATCGCAGCCTGAGAGATATCCTGGTACACACCTCTTACAGGTTCCAGACAGAGGTCCCAGGAACTTTCGCATGTTGACATCCCCGCTGCCGCACTTGCTTGTACACAACGTCCAATATCCATGTACGTGGACCCAAGAATACGACCACCATCCGTGAACACTTCACCTGTAAATCGGAGAACGTCGTGTACTGCATCTTGTGCCATCGATGTCCCCAGTTATATATTGGGGAGACTGGCCGCACTCTACGCGAAGCTTTCAGCGAACATTTACGAAGTGTCCAAAAGAACACTAGTGGTTTCCCGGTCGCAGAGCACTTTAACTCTCCCGGCCACAGTCTATCTGACATCCTTGTTAGAGGTTTGCGGAAATGTGCTGGAGTCAATGTCAGACGGAAACAATTAGAAATGGAACTCATTTTTTAGGTTCGGCACTATGCAACCAGACGGCCTAAATAATGTTTTTCATTTCTTATAAATGGCGCACGCGCGTCCTTTTTTCCGTGCGCTTAGCTCTTGGTAACGTTTCTTTCAATTTTACAGTCGCGCAAACATTTAACAGTTTTCACACTGAAGAAGGGCTATGCCCAAAACGTTTGTGTGTTTTTTCACAAGATGTCACTTTGACAGTTTTTTTCTCAATTAAAAAAAATTTTTTTTTTGAAATTTTATATTTAGCCAAGCCTACAGTATAATTAAGCGGAGATCCACAATTATAATTTTTACTGGCAGCGAGAGCAACTTTGCATGGCTCTTCTTGGGCCAATTTAATTTGTGTCCAAAACATGAACAGCAAGATGGAATAACACAAAGAGTTTTCTGATCCAGATGAACTATACAATAGCAAACATTTGAAAATAAAAAACAAACAAACATACAGTACAGACTTGACCTTCAGATGAAAGCATAAAGGAATCCACCGCAGATCAAAAACAAAACATTGCAAGAAAACAAAGTACAATGCATGTGTTTCTTCATTTCTTTGATATACATGTAAATGTCCATAGAAAAGAGAAAAAAGAGTCAGAACCTGATTATTTAAAGCAGTCAACAGGAATTGACCACGGTTCAAAACCCACAAAACAACAAAACATTGCATGAAATTAAAACAAAGTGTGATGCGCATGTCTCTTCAAAGATTCTTAGAAAGGAGGAGAAATTAGGCAAGTAACAAACATATCTTGTAGTAAGCTACAAAAATTACTAAGCAATTTTGACATCTGTATAAAAGGCAAAAAGTAGTATGAACCTGATACACTGTAGTTTAGAGCACTCCGCCAAACAACAAAACATTACAAGAAAACAAAATAATTATGATGCATACATGTTTCTTTGAAGATTCTTGGAGAAGGTGGAGAAATCAGACAAGCAACAAACATATCTTGTACGTAGTAAACTAGAAAAATTGTTCAATAATTTTGACATAAAATAATAAATGTCCAAAGAAAAGACAAAATGAGTACATACACTGCACAAACCTGGTAGTTTAATCAGTCACCAAACACTCAGAAATCAGAGCTGCATAACAGTGCCATTTCACACAAAGTGGTTGCTTGGAGAAACAGAGAAATAACCCTAAAGTGTCTTGATAGTTATACTGTTACTTTCTTTGTCTTCCGAGGAAGCTTCTTCAATCAATGATTTTAACAATGACAGCGTCTGCAAAACCTCACAAGCTTCTCCATCGCAGACACATCCACTATAAAAATTATCAATGCCAGCCAACCCATTTCACTGTTTTAACATCCAAACACTGATTCTTACCGGTTCTAACAAATTAAGATAGCAGTGAAACTTCGTTGTTTACAGTCCACTTAGGATGAAGATCTCTAACTCAATTTTCAATGAAGCGTGTAGCCAAACACTAGTTATTGACAATTGAAGATCTCTATTTTTGCAATGAAGCATTCAGTGTGCTAGTTTTTTACAAGCTTCTGTCAAATTTTGAGAAAAGCAAAATAATTAATGCATTTGGTCTGCATTTTCCACTCAAGTTTGAATTTGCCTTCAATAAAATTAAGTTTTTAAAATAGATAGAGATAAATAGATAGTTTAACCACCAATATATGTACATATACTGTATGCCCGAAAGCTGAATTGCATATTTGCAAATATACAGGTAATGCCATTATTTACAAACATAATGCCAATCGTCGGCATCCTCGTCTCGAAGAGGCGATGGTTAGCACACAGGGTGGGCGGGTCAGGATCTCGCGTGGCTGTGAAGCCCGATCCTGGAGTGGCAGTCCCTCATGCCAATACTGCTAAAAGATCATTTGTTTGTTTATTTTTTCTTATGATTTCCTGCTAAAATGTGCAAAAAAGAACAGGGGTATCTTGAGTATGACTTTTCACATGGCATACAGAACATGGAGGGGCATACATATGTACTGTCTGTAGTACAGTGACCAAAACCAAATTTTCTTGAACAGATGGGTTACCACATTTTCTTAACCATGGTGGTGAAATCCCACATTTGGCGTCACACCACACGAAAAGCTAAGCACAAAAGAAAACTACACAGTGAACATTCAAATTAATAATAACAGCCTGTCTGAAGTTGTACCAATTTGAGTTTGTACCGGTCTTGTGTTCACGTAATCATGGTCACAATCCATCCCATCTTAACTCACTCATACCTGTCTGAATTCATTCTAATCTCATGCATGTAAACAGGGCTCTTATAAAGAAAGGTCCTTCAAAGGAGATGCCAGACTCACTGCATGTTCTCAAAGACGGAAGATCCTCTAATACACATAATTATCATGGGCTTCTCCATGGGGTCAACCTCTGAGCCAACCAGAGGGATTTGTTGGGGAGTACAAGGAGACGGATGGAATTCTTTGCCCAAGGGTAGGGGAAATCTTGACACTGTTTTATGATCAAAGATTAGGGGGTGAGCAAATTCACAAGTCTGTAGAGGATGCCAGGGAGATATTCTGCTGAGAGACGCCTGAACCAAGGGGACTTCTTCTTGCAAGATTCCCCAACCCCTTGGGGAAATTCCTCAAGTTTGCTTGACTGATTTTACAATCCCCCCGGTTAGCCTGAGCGTCGACCCCATGCAGAAGCTGATGATGCGTATGAGTGCAAAAATCCGGCAGATGTTGCAAATGACTTTGTCAGGCAAAGAGAAACAGAGAGCTTGTTTTGGAAAATTTTCTGAACATACGATATCCGATCCCAAAACATGTGTCTTCCTTCCTTCCTTCCTTCGAGTTTTCCAGTACCACCAAATTTTATCAGTATTATTTGTTTTGAGGGGAAGGTTGGCTAGACAAGGACAATTCGCTCGGCCTCTCCAAAATTCTCCAGCTGTTCAATGACTTGCATGACGTTTCCCGGACACTAAGTCTTATATGCACATAACTTAACCCATTAACTACCACACCAGTCAAAGCTGGATGCACAGAAACACAGGCTGGGGCTGGTACATCATATACCAAATTAATGAGCTTTCATGGTTGACATCACTTAGCAGACAACAATGGAGAAACAACAAAAAGAAAGATATGATAAACCAAACACCATGGAAAACAATAGACTAACAATGGACTTGGTACATGGTGCACCAGCCGAAACAAGTCCCTTGTACCGCTTGTGTTGTTATCAGTTTCAATGCTTGTTGACATTTTTTAAGTCCCGGCCAAATGCTCCCAACATTTCAATGATGATGATTTATTTGACTCACCTCAGTTTTACACGACATATAAGTTAAGTTTACATGGGCAACTAAATACAGTGCAACTAGGGAATAAAAGAAAATTGAAATAACAAAAACGAGAGCGAGTTGGGATCATCCAAATAGCAAAGGCTAATCTACAGTACCGCTCAAAAGTAAGTTACCAGTCGCGTCGCGTTTCCTGCGCTACGCGATTCGCGTCGCGCGAGGGTCACTAAAGCAGAAATTTTTGGCATAAATTTTGGGTGATTTTGCAACATGACATCAATTAAATTCACGTAACGCTTTCCGAATGCAGCTATTGTTCTATCGAATTTGAGTCGTTCATACGTGTAGTTCACTTCTGTGCAAATAAATATAGCATCATTGAGGTCATTACAAATCGAAAACTTGTAAACAAACCGACAAATGATCAATTGTGAATGAT
>JAEMWC010001016.1:0-40000 GCA_016490735.1 Pachyseris speciosa | reverse complement strand
ACGTCACAAACTGATTTGCATGCATGTTTACAAAGACTTGATGCGATGCAAATCAGTTTGTGACATCAACCCAGGAATAGACCCACTCCCCTTCTGACTCGGTCGTGAAACAACGATGCTCAATTTTTCGCAACTTTGAAATACTATAAAAAGTTAGCAATTGGTAAAAAAGAGAAACGAAAGGTGAAACGCGTTTCGAAGCAGTGCAAAGGTTCAATGTATCAAAAATATATTTTGGGGTGATATGCACTTTAAACCGTTATGTGTAGCACATAACTTTTTTTAAGCGATTCCCTTGAATCACTTTATACAGCGATATGTTTTGAATAAGCTTATATTATTTGCCACTTCACTTCACTTGCTTTTCTGTGATTAAGCATAATTTCATAAAACACACCACAATAACGCTTTTATTTAAAGGTTTTTGGTGTAGGCAGCCTGTTGCCAATCCTGTAAAGCGATCCGCTAAATCAAGAGCTTACAAAAAATACGGTAACCATCAAAACAAACAATCTTCTGAGGAAATCATGCGAGTAACCGCTCGAGACAAGATGGTTGCATGGTGCGCAGAACGTATGGGCACTAGTAATAGGAGGCACCGTCCTTAATTTCTCCGGAAAATTACCACTAGTAAAGGAGTCATTGACTAAAAATGCAAGAGGCTCAGATAATTATAATAATCCTTAATACTTTTCAAAATAGTGACAGGACACTGTTTGAGCCAGAAGACTTGTTAGCATCCATCTTACTAATAAAAGCCCTGAGTTCATGTGGGGTGACAAGGGATAAAAAATTGATTCTGGGTAATTACTCTTAAGGTTGAATGAGGGGCTATGACTTCCCGAGGGATTCCCTTCTCCATAGTCTTACCAACACTGGCAAAAAAGTTATTATCAACACAACATCTTGCAACATTGTTGCATCATGTTGTGACGATGTTGTAAAGGGGCCAGCCAAACGCACGCAACATTTCAACACAACATTTTACAGGTTGTCGATTTGTATGTGCCAACACTATCCAACATGTTGCAACATATCGCAACAGGCTACAAAGGGTGGCCAAACGTGTGCAACATGTTGTGTTGTGTCCTAGTGACGTTGACCCGAAAATTTGAATGAAAATCTTGTTCCACTACCCACCTGCACTTCCCTCCATCTAGTCCTATGATCCTAAAAGTTTTCCACAAATCTTTTCCCACCGAAAGGAAGCACAGAAAATGCCCAGCAAGAGAAAAAATAAGCTTAAGCTTAAGAAAGCGAGGCAAGCAAAATGCTCGGTAGTTAATTTTCGACCATAAAGTTGTAGAATACCCAAAATTGGACGGAGGTTACCTTCGTATGGCGAACCTTCGGAATTCTTGATCACGGACAACAGTAAGGTAGTAAAAAAGACGACGAAATACAGCATCATTTCAAACGTGGAAATCACACCATTCTTCTCGCGGACTGTCAAATACGCCATCTTTATTTTCCACGACGATAGCGCACGTGACAAAAATCGACCAATCAAATATGATTTAATAATGGCGCGGAACTATGATTTCGCGCCTTTCCGCGCTGATTTTCAAACACCAGTAAACATGGCGGATATTTGTTTTGAAACGATTTTTGCAAATCAAGCCGGAAAATAACTTGAAAATGGAGTTTCGTTTCGTTCTTTTTCCTTTCGTGCTCTTTTCTCTGGTCAACAATTCGGAAGGTGCATTCTCACGAGGTATGTTTAGCATTTTTGTCAATTATAGGCGCACTTGCTCGTTTTGTGACTTCAGTTTGCGGCCGCTGCGTCTGGAATGGCGTCGAAAACTCAACCTAGTGAAAAGCTCTTGAATAACCAATTATTTATGAAAGCTCACTGCTAATAATACTAATAATAATAATAATAATAATAATAACCTTTACCCTCAGTAGTATTTATAGCACAAAGGCTAGTGGGGCCGAGCAAATACAGAAACAAATAAAGTCAAATTAAATCAACTCAACTCAAATCAAATGAAATCAAATCAAATGTTGGTTTTTGGGGAGAGGGGAAAACCGGAGTACCCGGAGAAAAACCTCTCGGAGCAGAGTAGAGAACCAACAAACAATACAATACAATACTTTATTTATACACGTAACACTAAGGAGCTCCTAAGTGCTCGTTAAAACGTGTACCTGTGTAATAATGTAAAAGAATAACATTGTACCAAATGTAAAAGGATAAAATTAATCAATTAATTAATAAACACTACCTAAATACAAACTAGTAATTAATCTATGTATAAAATTTAAAAACTTTAAAAATTTAAAAAGCTCTTCAAGTCATATGAACATTAAAAGCCCGATTAAAAGATACCGTGTCTTTGGACTCTCTAACCATTGGAGGCAATGCATTCCACAGTTTACTGACTAAAAAGGTAAAAGATTGATGCATATACTCCAAGTTGAATGGGAGAAGTTCCAGCCTGGTGCTGAGCCCACATAAATTATATTTAACATTCTTATGATTGAAAAACTTACTAATATAGGGTGCTCCATGTCCAGCTAGAGGGGGGGGGGGGGGTACTCCCTTATATTGGCTAACTAGTAGTAATCAAAGATTAATAAGTGCGTTCGAAGTTCAATGAATTTAGCTAAAATCATACAAAAACAGAGGAGGAAATTAGTTGAGAGATTAAATGAGAAAGACGAAGTATTTAAAGAGCAACATGAACAATAGCAACTTTAATAGTGAAACCCAAATATGTAACCAAAGATGTTTATCTACTTAGGCCGGCTATTCAATCATTTTGAGGTTTCAGTTCATAATAAATCTTGAGGAACTATTTATTGAGAAATAAATTTATTATTAATGAGCTCCTGTTGTATCATGAAAAAAAATTTATATTAGCACGCAAAATAGTTAGGAACAGTTAGATTCCATTTGACAGATCTCATCCAAACTACAACCAGGATAAGGTCGAGGGTAGGGTATTTACACTAAGAGCATAACATGTGATTAGCCTATGAATGGGGCATCACTGCATTCAAGGGCTACTCATTTGATATGAGCCCCTAGTTGAAGAATATCATTTGGTGCAATCAATCAATTGCTCATTCTAGTTGTTAATCTGTTTGTAAGCATTTACAAAGAACTCTCCTTATGTACCTTGTGTAGTCAATAATGACACCATCTACACTGTAATGAAGTTAAAATTTCTATGTAAAAGTAGTTCAGAGCAGTAACACTAAATGCTAAAAGACATTTCTCCAACCCTATACACCTTTCATAATCGAAAATGAACCCTTCCCACAGACCAACTAACACCACTTTTGGTTTTGATTAAATAGTTGACAAAATTTCAAATTGACCATCTGGCTTTTGTGTGTGTGTGTGTGTGTGTGTGTGTGTGTGGAGAAAAGCTAATAGAATTTGAAAGAACATAACTTATTACTGAGAAACCAATCTCATGCATCCAGTAATCATCAGCCAGAAGGCCTAGATACCTAGAGTTAAATATTCTATAGTATATTTTGATTTTGAATCCACTTCAATCTTTAAAGTTTTCAGTCACTTTGGGTTTCATCGCAAATATGGAGGGTGCCTTCATCAGCTCTTCTGCTGAGGGTGGCACCTTCATGGCTCGAGTTGGTGCAATCTGTTTTCGGATGAATTCATCAATATCATGACGGGCAGAGAAACTGCCTTCGAATCCTTTTTCAGGTTTCCAGCATCCTTGCCACCATATATGGAAAATAGTAATATGCCTTTTCTTCCTTGACCACCTCTGCATGATACCGTTGAGTTCGTTTTGAATGCTTGCGATGACCAACAAGTTTGCCTCCTGGGCTCTGTTTGGGCTTCCGGAAGAGGTGAAAGTTATGGTCAATAGCTGCTAGTAGAATCCTCATGACAAAATAAGGGTACCTAGAAATAAACAAGAAAAAAATTCATTCACTGATAACATAATTTGGCTTAAAATACCAAACTGACCAGTTTATAAGATCAGGTTGGCAATAAATAAAGGCTCTTGAGGTTTTTATTTTACTTACACACATTCACAACTATAATTCAACTAAAAGGGGTTCAGTATACTCGTGTAGCACTAATTGAATGGCCTTCCAAGACAAAGGAAGATATGGAACAATGTTAAGAAAGCTCTTATCTGTCAGTCCAATATTGGTGACAGTTTGAATCTATGTTGTGGTTCAAGTTTATGCTTGCTATTGTTATCATTTCATTTTATTACAATATTAATGGCAGCACCTAAACCTACAAGGAAAATTTCCCTTTGCGTTTTGCTTTATTCTAATATATTACAGTGCATAAAGAAGAAAAGATATTAAATACTGGTTACTATCAAAAGAAGAATGAAATTGAAGAATAACACCTTCACTGCATCCTCTTGGGTGCATACTTTGTCATCATGCTGTTAAAATTCTCCAGCTCACCAGTACTGAAGAGCAAGAAATCAACTGTTACCGTTGGCAGGATATACATGTACAAGGATGTCTGCTTGAATAGTTTACTTGGGGCCGCACTGCATAAATATGAACTGCTCCCAGTCACATCGTTTCTAGGAATGAAAAATATCCAAATGAAAGCGTTAATAACAACTACAGCAATAGCAACAATCTTCGAGCTAAAAGCCAAAATAATAGTACTGCATACACATTCTCAAGGTGGAATCACGTTTACAGATTGTCTACAGGTCAGAATGATGCTGACAGTCCACTGAACTTATAATAATATTCTTTGTGAACTTATAGTTAATTGTGGACAAGTAAACTTATAATTCTTTTTGTACAAGTGAATTTATAATTCTCTGTGGACAAGGTTACATGAGCGCCCACACAGGAAATGACAAATTTTTCATAAATTTTACTAATCAGAAGTACACCTGTTATTATTCAGATATCAAATTTTATTGTAGGATGGACTTTTCTTTCTGGGACGGGTACAACACGTTCATTTAATCATAAATTAAACTGCCAAAACGGTAAATACAGTGTAAGTAAATTATTTGAAGGTCCAGGCATTTTGCAATTGAAGCAACACTACAAAAATAAACTCACAAGCTTTCTCCAGGAGAGTTGGACACGTTATCCAGGTCGATGTATCGACCCTCCGCCGCTTTCCAGGTCTGGGATGCACAGGAGTAGAACTGAGGACAGGACCATCAGCGGCACCATTGTCGTCTAAAACTTTAAAGGCAACAAAAGCAAATTCAGGACAAATGCATCAACCATAAAAATAATTGTAACAGAGAGTTAAATGAGCCATTTACACACAGATGGCTTACCTCTGAGAGGGCACTACGTTTTCCAGTGAAGGAAGATGAAGAAGAAATTCCGCAAAGACGCTGTTTGTACTTCCTTCGAAGCCAAGTGATGCCTTTTTAGCAGTCCACAGTTGAAAGACAGACGATCGAAGTCGAATTTGTCGGACAGAACCCGATAAACGCGGTCTTCCTCGACCAGGATTGTCCATCGTCTGGAAGTTTTGCTTGTAATGCTAATTTACCTCGCCGAATTACGGCCAAACTATCGCAAAATATCTTTCAAAACACGAATAGAAATATTCTTGAATAAATTATCCACTCTAAAAGAACACTCAGTACTCGGTTGGCAGCGTAACAAGGTGGATGAAGACAGATTTCAAATCTACACAGCAATCATCCGAATTTTCAACATCACAAAAATGGCCGCCGAGTGAACGCAGCGCGCAGTGCATAATGGGCAATACTGGGTCTTTAAAATTCGTGCGCGCGCTTAATAATTATTCAAAATGGCGCAGATTTTGAACATCGCCCGTCCAAGTAACCAAAAATCTCGAATCTTCACGCCTGGCATGCACAGGTATCCCATCGACCACAGGATCCCCAAAGATTACGAAGCGTTCTCCTAACGTCGAACGCAAATAGGTATGTGCGGCCCCAAAGGGTGTAGTTTTTTAGCCGTTTTGGTCTGAAATTGGGTATCAGTTTTGATCATTTTGGTCTGAAATAGGGTATGGTTTGTGTGCTCTCGTCTTGAATTCAGTATGTTTTTTGGAAGAAGCTGCTTCTTCATCTTTAGCCGATAAGACCGTCAACAAAAGCCCTTATTTTTTGTCTTTTAATTATGCTTATGCCAACTGTGTACGTGAAACAGGTCTGAAATAGGGTATCAAATTTTTGGTCAGGTCTGAAATAGGGTAGCAAAAATCAATTATTTTGGTCTGAAATAGGGTAAGGGTTTCAGGAAGCAGGCTGCGCACCCCCACCCATTTTTTCTGGGAGTACCCCCCCCCCCCACCCCACTCCGTGGCTATACAAGCATTTGTATTACTCAGCCCAGTTATGACACCAAGTCCAGGAATCGAACCCGGGACACATTGGTGGAAGGCGAGCACTCTCACCACTACGCCGACCCTGCTTTTTCTTCTTCCGCTTTTTCTGCTTGTTATTCTTCTTGCTGAATTTAGAAGAGTGGCTGTTGCTTCGAGGTTGAGGGACAGCTGTGTACCACGGTTGTGTCAAGATCATACCGTCCAGAAGGACAGCCGAGGAGCACTAGGAACTTATCAGAAATTATCGGCAATTTTAAAATGGCGGACGATATCTTGTACACCACACGTGAACTAGTATTCACAATTTGGGTCCACGGAGAAGAAAGCTGAGTTGGTATCTCAGCGAATCAATAGACGAATGTGGATAGCACAATTTCAAGCCTTTCAGTTTCTTCTAGTAAGCTCTCCATACTCCTACAAAGCTACTGAACTCAAAATTTAAGCCTCCTCTTTGAATAAAGCTTCAGCTGCACAGAGTATGCAAGATATTTCTATACATATACATAACAAGGCCAATTTAACACTTATCTTTCATTATTTACTTACTAAGACTTGTTTTGAGAATGCCTTTTTCTTCTCGGTTCTACTCACGTCTTGACCCTCTGGCAAGTAGTTCCAGCTAAGATCGCAGCTTGGTTTGCAATTGACTTTTGTGCTTTCCTATTCAGTGTAGCAGTAGTTCAGAATTGCTTGATGTATTAATTTTTAAGATTTGTTTTTCTATCTTGTCCCTCTGGATGGTATGATTTAGATTCCTCTTTAAAAGAAGACCGTCCAGAGGGACAGTGTTTATACAAGCAAGTAGTTCCAGCTAAGATCATAGCTGGGTTTGCAATTCACTTTTGTGTTTTTCTATTCAGTCTAGCAGTAGTTCAGAATTGCTGGATGTATTTTTAAGATTTGTTTTTATATCTTGTTCCTCTGGACGGTGTGATTTAGATTCCTCTTTAAAAGAATACCGTCCAGAGGGACAGTCTCTTTATACAAGCAAGAAGTTGCAGCTAAGATCGGAGGTTGGTTTGCAACTGACTTTTGTGCTTTCCTATTCAGTCTAGCAGTAGTCCAGAATTGCTGGTTAAGATTTATTTTTCTATCTTGTCCCTCTGGACAGTATGATTTAGATTCCTCTTTTAAAAGAATACCGTCCAGAGGGACAGTCTCTTTATACAAGCAAGTAGTTCCAGCTAAGATCGCAGCTTGGTTTGCAATTCACTTGTGTACCTTTCTATCCAGTCTAGTGCTCAATAATTCAGAATTGCTGGATAGTTTAAGGCTTAATTTTTTTGTTTCCTGTCTTGTCCCTTTGACCAGTATGATTTAGATTCTTCTTTAAAAAAGTACCATCCAGAGGGACAGTCTCTTCTATTCAAGTGGTTAGATTGAGATAAATGATATTATTGAAAGCTTTATTTGCAACATGCTTTTGTAGCTTTCTGTTCAGACTAGCAGTAGTTCATAATGACCTGATCTATTTTTCTATCTATGAGACACTGTTTAGTATTTATATGTTGAGAGGCAAATCGTTTTTCTCAAATATTAATGTGGTGATGACATGACATGTCATGTCACTGTTTCTCATTGTTCGTAGATTACCAGACTCGCTTTCTATTCTTGGAAGTACAAGTAGCTGCAAATAAATTCACAGCATTTCTCTTACAGGTGTTCCTTTTCAGTGTAACACTAGCTTCCAATTTCTATGGCTTGTCTTGTTACATTATGAAATTGTTTGTGCAGAAGTTGATTTTTGAGCAGAACTCTATGACTTGGGACATCAGCCTAGAATCAAAGAAAAAATACCATGAATCTCAGTTTTCATGTACAGTAAACTGACTCTCATTTTTGGTATGTCTGCGTTTTTGGACATGATGTTGAGAGAAAAATGCAAGTTAGTAACTTTGTTTTTAGCAAAATGTGAGTGTACCTGGTTGAAGTTTGGAATGACTTCCCTGCTGAGGTACTCTGCAAACTAAGTTGCATTGCACTGTGTTACACTCTGTACTATTCCACATTACCGGCAACCATACATGAATAGAAGATCTCTCCTTTAGCTAGAAATTTAGCTTTACACAGTTGACAAAGTCAACTTCTTTCTGAAACTAAAACATTCTGTGATTGAGAAATATACAAAAACAGTGATACAATGACCTGGCCTTAGCCAACTTTCTCTGAAAACGAATTTTAAATATTTATACTGACCTCTCGAAGCGAAACCTTTGTCAACGCGTCTTACAATGAACTTGCTGATGGTGTCTGTCTCATATTCTGAGATCACCTTGTAAAGCTATTCTTGCATGGTTACATAGATTTCTTTGTCTGCTGTCCAAGACGCATGTGAACCGGTGCAACAAGCCATCTGAACGAAAATGTGGCTTCTGAACTGTCTAAACTAACACTTCAGTGCTTTCTAGATGGTATCTCAAGAGTGTGGGAATTGCCTGCAGTTTCACGCCAGTTTTTCAAGCCCGATGACACAATATGATGTAAGCTCAAATTATTTGATCAAGGGAGATTCACCACTATAAAGATTAACTGTCTTTCTCGGATCATTAAAAGAAGGTGGTTACCCGTTCCAAAGTAAAAAAGGACAGAAAATAAATAGATAAATAAAAAATAAATAAAATAACCAGTAAAGCATCCAGGTTCTCCAGAGTGGCTTGAGGTAAGAAACTATCAATAAACTGATTTAGCTATCAGAGATGACAAAAAAACAACTGGAAAAAACTAAATGTGTCAAAATAGCCATGTGCAGCCCTTACATTACACATCCTTCAAAGGTTCAGACAAGTGTTAACCCCTTCAGCTAAAGTTGTTAAATATTTTCTGATTTGACCGACGTTTCCGTACCTGGTGATTAGCGCATTAGATGTCAAGCAAACATAGCTAGCATTTCAATTCACGATAAGACCCCTCGTAATCAAGATTGCTGTTAGCAAGAAGACAAGTTAGAGTGAATTACTCAAAGAATCAGGACCGCGAACGTTGGTAAGCTACAATCCTTTACGTTAAGAGACAATGTTACATGAGTTTTCGTGATTCTCCAAGTGAGCTAGTCTAAGTAAGGTTTTGTTCGTTCGTAAGGCTTTCCTTTAACTCGAGCACATGGCATAATAATTTGTGATTACTCTGAGCTTTAAATGCAATAATATTTAGGTGATTTCTTTAATGTAATTATTTCAGTTGACCGCATCGCTTCGAACCATAAGAAAACGCCCTGAGGCCTCAAGAATAGGAATAAAGATTGAGTCATACCCTACCAGCTTGGTGTTCATTTGAGTTTGACCGCGCGTAAGACAACACGGCTTGAGAGCAATTTCGATTGTAACTTGAATGAAACCGTTACACACCAATATCTGTAACCTTCAGTTCTTGCTTAAAATAGTACAAGGAAAGGGAGGCTGTTAACAATGGTAACAAACTGGTAATTCCATTTCTATACGAGACTCCCAAAATAAGATGGAGTACTCCTAGTGTGAATCCAGTATTATGTTCGCTGGCCATAAGCTGGGGAGATGAGTAGGTAGAAATACACATGTATTACAAGGCCAATGTGTAAGATCTGGCCAACTATGTTTCTTTGAGGATGAGTACTTCTTAATTGCGTAATAAAATTGTAGCATTTGAAAAAGTAATCCATGGCAAACATTCAAGTCACTAATTTATTGAACATGTGTCAGGGTCCTGTAGGAGGCCATACATTATAAGAGCAATGATGGTAAATAACAAACAAATATATTGCCTTGGTAACAATTTTTGTCTGCTGCGGCCTTGACAGAAGGCATGAAAATGAATTGCAAACCAAACTGCAACCTCAGCTGGAACAACTTGCTTGCATAAACAGACTGTCCCTCAGGACAGTATTCTTTTAAACAGGAATCTAAATCATACCATCCTGAGGGACAAGATAGAAAACAAATAATAACAACATATCCAGCAATCGGTTTACCTAAAACATGGAATCCGGAACCCGGAACCCGGAATCCGGAATCCGGAATCCGAAACATGAAATCCGGAATACGGAATGTAAAGAAGTTTGATAGAAAATTTTGACAAAGGTTGAAGTCGCTTTGGTAATAATATGGTCAACAAATTATATAATGACTTAGCCTGAGTTTTGCAGCAATCAAGCCCATGAAGTTTATTCTAGGGCAGCATTTTAATACTTTGGTTTTGCTTTTAATAAACCGCCTGATTCCTTTAAAGCACACAGCTTTCAATCACACCACAACGATACTAATCAATGTTTTGTGCGTTTTGAACATTTTAAATTCAAATCATTTTAATTGAAAGCACCTTCTCTTATTCTTTTTGTTGATGAAAAGTGTTAGGCCTGTCCACAAGTTGATGGCAAGTTTTTGAACAACTTTCGATTTTCGATCAACCTTTTTGATTTCGAGCAACTTTTTTTCCATTTTCAATGTTTTGTTATTGATTTCAGCTAGATCTTTATAAAACAAGAGCTATTTTTGGCTTGTTATTTTAAACGCTTCGTGACCAAAAAGCAGAGAAAATCACTTTGCATATCTTGACTTAATTGCGCGTGGGAACACTTACGCCTGATTGGTCATTGTCTGTTGCTCCATGCTGGAATGTTTGGGAACTGTATCGGCGCATACATTTCAGGTTGTCGAGTGTCGGTCAATAAAACGAGGAACATGGGACCTTCCGGAACATCCCGGTACATTCTGGAACATCTCCAAAAGATGAAGAAAGATCACCTTAAAAAAAACTTTAAATATACAGAAAAAAAGAAACTAACACGAAATAAATATAATCCGAGAGATTAATTGGAGAAAAAACGAAGACAAAAAATATTTATTCCAAAAAAAAAAAGATGTTTATAAATGCCCCACCTGAGGATTGTTTAAGCGCTTTCGTTTGCTTACAACATTTTCACCCTCATACAGTTGTACCGTCTTCTGTCATTGCTCTTTTTTTCGAAAAAACCTAAGTCAGTATGGTGCCCAATGTACCTTGAAACTTTTATATAGGAACCTTGAGCACGCAAAATCTGCTGCTCTCCACTTCTGATTGGTTAAGGATATCTACAACAACTGAGGACTTGGTCAGGCCTACTTTTATAGTAGGCGATAAACGTGGTTAATCTGCTCCAAAAAAGATTTTCTTCCCAATAGCAATGCTTCTCACTCCGTTTTTGCAGCGAGGACTGCACTGCATGGGCCTGTTTGTTTCTTAAGGTTAAACATGTACGAGGCTAGTGTAAAATCTCGCGGATCAGCTCTTTAAGTTGCATTTAATGATCCTGCATACGGTCTTTCTTAATAGTTATCCCTATATCCCTCCACATCGACTCAACTGGAAAGAACAAACCAAGTCCCAGACTAAGACTTCACTCCTGTCACCTCCCTCCTCCTGTAAGACATCTATCGTCTTCTTCGGTTCTTTTAACCCTCTCATTAGTTATTAATTCCAGTTTCTAGATTCCGGATTCCATGTTTTAGGTAAACCCTCCAGCAATTCTGAATTACTGCTAGGCTGAATAGGAAAACGCAAAACTCAATTACAAACCAAACTGTGATCTTAGCTGGAACTACCTGCTAGTATAAACAGACTGTCCGTCTGGATGATATTCTTTTAAAGAGGAATCTAAATCATACTGTCCAGAGGGACAAGATAGAAAAACAAATCTTAAAAATACATCTATCAATTCTGAACTACTGCTAGACTGAATAGAAAAACACAAAAGTCAATTGCAAACCAAGCTGCGATCTTAGCTGGAACTACTTGCTTGTATAAACATATAAACACTGTCCCTCTGGACGCTCTTCATTTAAAGAGGAATCTAAATCATACCATCCAGAGGGACAAGATATAAAAACAAATCTTAAAAATACATCAAGCAATTCTGAATTACTGCTACACTGAATAGGAAAGCACAAAAGTCAATTGCAAACCAAGCTGCGATCTTAGCTGGAACTACTTGCCAGAGTGTCAAGGCGTGAGTAGAACCGAGAAGAAAAAGGCATTCTCAAAACAAGTCTTAGTAAGTAAATAATAAAAGATAAGTGTTAAATTGGCCTTGTTATGTATATGTATAGAAATATCTTGCATACTCTGTGCAGCTGAAGCTTTATTCAAAGAGGAGGCTTAAATTTTGAGTTCAGTAGCTTTGTAGGAGTATGGAGAGCTTACTAGAAGAAACTGAAAGGCTTGAAATTGTGCTATCCACATTCGTCTATTGATTCGCTGAGATACCAACTCAGCTTTCTTCTCCGTGGACCCAAATTGTGAATACTGTACATGACATGAGGGTCCCCTATACCCCTCAGTAAAATGTATTCACGTAAAAATATTGGGTCTTTTCACGCGTCACGGATAATTCCCAAAATTCCTTCACGTTCATGCAAAAATTGAGTAATTCGCGTTTCACGTTAAATTGAAAAACAAATTCACGGATTAATGTTTCCCATCGAGTAACCAGTTTAGGCTGTTTACACTCCAAAGGTAGCTCGTTCTACTTGTAATCTCAATGTCGCTAAAAAGGCTCTTTGCAGACGATTTTCCAAACAAATGCTAGGGTATGGGCAATACCCCGTAATAAGGCTAAGGCTTCACGCTACAGACTTTGAGGGCTGTGAACCACTCGGCTGATACTAGGTGTTTGACGACTTAGTACAGTAGCAAGGATTTAAAACATTCATAGCATCAAGAATAGCGTGGGGCTGTCACAGAGTCTATCACTGTTGCCGACATTCTTATACGATTTTTCAGTGTGTACTAAAACAGTGGATAGCGTTTTTCGTGCGAAATGATTGGCTACTCAAACTCGGGATAGCAAGTGCTATACACCACAGAGCAATTCGATCGTTCGCGCGTGAAAATAGTAATTGTCGACGGGAATAAATGAGTTAAAATGACCATTTTTGAGCTCTATTATCTCACTGTTTTAGTATATACTAAAACAATTAATAATAATAATAATAATAATAATATTTAATATTTATAGTGCGCATTTTCTATAAAATAATCAAATGCGCATTACAGACATTACAATAAATTTAAAATGAATTACAAATAAAAATAAAACCTACTTACAATTACTATGGAATCAAAAAGACTAAAAACTACACTATTAACAATTAGAAAATTAATTTGCTAAAAAACTGTAATAATGTAAATATAAAATAGATGTACTAACAAAATGCCTTGTTGAATAAAAATGTCTTAAGTCTCTGTTTAAAATCACTTATGGTGCAAGCAGATCTAATGTCTATGGGAAGACTATTCCAAAGCCGTGGCGCCGCCACCGTGAAGGATCGATCCCCCATGGTAACTTTTGTAAAACGCTTTGGGGTGCTCAGAAGAATTCCGTTGTTATTTCGTCGTAAATCGTAACGGGATGGCGGTAAGACGGAAATTAAATCAATTAGATATTTAGGAGCTGAGCCCTGGAGTACTTTAAAGGTGATCAAAAGGATTTTGAACTCGATACGTAGTCGGATAGGCAACCAGTGAAATTGTTGAAGGAGCGGCGTAATATGACAGTGTTTAGGCGCGCAGAAGATCAATCGCGCACTAGCGTTCATGACACGTTGGAGTTTTTGCATATGATGGTCAGGAACTCCATAAAGGAGACTGTTGCAGTAGTCTAACCTACTGGTTATAAATGCATGAATCAGTTTCTCAGTACATTCACTAGTGAGGTATTTTCGTATGTGTCGAATATTATACAGATAGAAGAATGCACTACCGCAGGTCTTTGTTATATGTGTTGCCATATCCATGTGCGAGTCGAACCAGGAACCCAGATTTTTTGTCGAGTGTACGGGGATTACATCAACATCGCCGACCCTAATACTACTGACAGACACTTTTGATAGCTGCTTTCTCGTTCCGATCACCAGAAACTCAGTCTTATCATCGTTTAACATCAACCTATCATTAATCTCTGAAGTGTATACTATTAGGATCTGTAAGTACATCCATATGGAAATTGAAATCACCAGTTATCAGTAACTTATCGCTGGACATGACGACAGATTCGAGGTATTCAGCAAACTCGTGAAAGAAAACGCCAGCAGTTATTGGATGGTCTTCTGAATATGGCGGTCTATACACAATAACAGTGCGTACGCGAGTAGGACCAAAACTGACCAGCCACTCAGAAACCTCAAACGACGTTTTCTCATCAGAATATACATTGTGAATGATATATGAAATAAATCATACATGAACTGCGGAAATGAAATCAAATGAAGAATGATCCTCGCAGTTGTGATCGCAATTTATGCAATTGCGAAAAGAAGCCTGAAAAAAAAATTCAGGACTTCAACGGGGTTTGAACCCGTGACCTCGCGATTACAGGTCTTTGTTAGAGCATCGCACCGGTAATCGCGAGGTCACGGGTTCAAACCCCGTTGAAGTCCTGAATTTTTTTTTTTTTCAGGCTTCTTTTCGCAATTGCATAAATTGCGATCACAACTGCGAGGATCATTCTTCATTTGAGAATATACATTGCTGACATTGATCCCCTCTTTGACTAACAATGCAGTGCCGCCGCCCCTGCGTCCTGGTCGCGAACAATGTACAAGTGTTCTATATCCGGGCGGAGTAAGCTCGCTCAAAACCGCAGAATGATGATCTTTAAGCCAAGTCTCACATATGGTGAACAAATCCGCTCTTACATCGCACACTAAGTCCAAAAAAGCAGCTGATTTTTTATTCAACGACCTCGCATTAAGAGTACACAAGGTCAGCTGTTGATCACTGGGATACAAACGAACACGATCCGGTGTTATTAGATTTCCAGTGTTTCGCGTTGATCTAGAGCATTGGATATTTTGTTTCAGACCATTGAGGCGTGATGAAGTGTGAGCAGGTCCTGGGTTTAGCTTAAACACTAAATCGCCTAGCAACAGTGGACGGAATGTAGCAGTGGTGTTAAAATAGTATATGCACGGGCGTCTCTGTCTCTTGGCACCAGAGCGTCTCAAGAATGCAAGTCGAAGTGTGCCTTTGCGTAGATCGATGTTGATTACTCTTTCACAATGATTCGCGATCCATGACCCGGTGAACAATGCGCTGGGTTCAGCTAATGAGGCCATATTGTTCACGATGCACATTTTGCTCTTCTGCCATCCAAGACCACAAGTCGAAGGAGATCCAAATATCGATAATTCTGGCACCAATACATTTCTGGTGAGCTCAAAACTCGAAGTGAAGATTCTAAACTGCCTTAGACATATATCTTCATAATGTGTTCTCCGAGGAGGGGCCGCAGAGAGGAGAAAAAGGACCCAGAACACGGAGGCAAACATAGCGTGCCGCTTACTTAGTAAGCTCCTACTCATTGTCGGTGCCACTGGTGAATATTTTCGCGGCTTGGATATTTTAATTCGCCCACCAACTCGTGCGATGAAATCTCTGCGGCTTTCTTCCGCAGAATTTCAAGCAGCAAAACGAGGTAACGAAGTGATCTCAGTTTTTCAAACAGAAAACAATCTTGTATCACCTTGTTTGTGAAACACTTCAACAGTTTTCCTTCATGCAGAGATGGTAGCTGGTGAGAGCAGACTCAGAGCGGTCGTTGAGTTCATTGATGGATGGCGTGTCATATACGTCACAGGAGAAACAGAAGTCTCACACATACGAATTACGAGACAAAATGGCTTATGTAGTATCTCAATTCCATCGCAGATCAAAAATTTTAATACAAAAGATGACGGAAGCTCAAATACGGGTCAGAACACTAAAATAACTTTAAATTAATTCACGCAAAACAAGATCGTTCACGAATCACGTTTGATTAAAGTCTTTTTAACATGCCACGCTTAATTCAAAAACCGCTTTCACGCTCACGTGAAAATGGACTTGACACGGTCAATCACGAATAAATAAAAGCTTAAATCACGTTTCACGAGGGAAAAATAGGCTCAATCACGTTTCACGAAAAAAGTATAGGGGACCCTCTGATATCGTCCGCCATTTTAAAATTGCAGATAATTTCCGACGAATGCTCGACTCGGATTCTCGTTCCTAGTACTCCTCGGCTGTCCTTCTGAACGGTATGATCGAGACTAGCAAGGACCACCGTTGCAAAATAGAAGAGCCGGATCCTGTAATAGATCTAACCAGCTATAAAATTGTAAACTAGAAAACGGTAAAAAACAAGCAAGGCTGGTTACACGGCTAGGAATATATATATTTAAACCAATATTTCGGGAGGTACAGCCTTCCTTCATCAACGTGTTACATTAATATGTAACACCCTGGTGAAGGAAGGCTGTGCCTCCTGAAATATTGGTTTAAATATATATATATTCCTAGCCGTGCAACCAGCCTTGCTTGTTTTTTACCGTGATCTAGACACAACCGTGTACCACGAATCTTCATGGTTCAATCACTGGTTTTCCCCGGGGAGGAGTGATTGGGAATACCCAGGGGCTCCACCAAAAACTGCCCAAGCAGCTCTCCTTGGCAACGTTATCATTCTACAGTATCGGTTACAATTCTTGAAACGCTCCAACCAGTTGCAAAAATGTTAAGACACTCCCAATAAAAAGCACACTGGGGAGCAGGGTTGGCGCAGTGGTGAGAGCGCTCGCCTTCCACCAATGTGGCCCGGGTTCGATTCCCGGACTCGGCGTCATAAGTGGGCTGAGTTTGTTGGTTCTCTACTCTGCTCCGAGAGGTTTTTCTCCGGGTACTCCGGTTTTCCCCTCTCCACAAAAACCAACATTTGATTTGATTTGATTTATTTAGAGTTGATTTGATATATGTGAGGCGCATTTGAAAATTGTATAATTGAATTTGCGCCATATAAATAAATATTATTATTATTATTATTAAACCTCTCCCTTGAGAGTTATGCACATGTCATCGGCTTCCCTGTGGGATCGACTCCCAGGCTAACCAGGGAGATTCGAAATATGCCCGCGAAACGTTATCAAGTGACGGGCTATTTGTGGTTGCGCTGACAAACATTCAACAATTTCGCATAAATTAAGCCTTTCTATCAAATGGTACATGGCAAACGTAAGCCTGGTTTGCTAAAGCTGGTGTTTCATCAGGTGATTCATGAAGATTCGTGGTAAAATCTGTCAAACAAACTTGAGGAATTTCACCGGGGGGGTCGGGGAATCTCTCAAGACAAAGCTCCCTGGGTGAGGTGTCTCTCAGCTGAAAATCAAAAAACATTCCTTTCAAACTTGTGAATTCCCTCCCCCCTGATCTTTGATCGTAAAACAATGTCAAGATTTTCCCCTACCCTCGGGCAAAGAATCCCATCCATCTCCTTACATTCCCCCACATATCTCCCTGGTAGGCCGGGAGTCAACCCCACAGGGAAGCCAATGATATTTGCATTAATACACGACAGGCAAGACTCCCCTCCTCCCCCTCCCCTATTCAATGTTGCTGGACCACATCTTCTGCATGGTCTCGCAATAGTAACAATATTCATAAGGGGAGGGGGGAGAGGAAGTCTGCGCGATCATGGGGACCTCTTTTTGGTCAGAATTAAGTGTAGTGAATAGTACAGTAAAAACCCGCTACTAAGAACCTACATTTTTGGGAAGTAGCCAAAACAGGTTTATATAAATAATAATAATAATAATATTAATTTATATGGTGCAAATTCAACTTTACAATTTTCAAATGTGCCTAATGGTAATTAACACAATTTTAGGCTAGTTAGGTTCTTAAAATACCGGTAGGCTCTTAATTCTGGAGACAAACAAATAAAACTCAACTGCAAAGCAAGATGGTTATTAGCCTATTTTCTATTTAAATCATTAATCCGCAGTTCAAATATATGATTTTCATATATTCATTCTCATATGTTTCTATTAAAAAAAATCATTTTTACAGTAATGAGAATCTGCTTTTTTCTTCAAATAGGATTCTTGCACTGCAGCTGTGATTTACTAATATGATTTTAGAAAATAAGAACCTGTTTTCAGATGTTAGGCTAAATAGGTTCTTGTTTATAGGGGGTATAAAATCCAAATTTTAGGCTAACAGGTTCTTAATTTTCAGGTTCTTAGTTGCGCGTTTTTACTGTATTGTCTTTAGACTTATAGCAAGCCTGTCAAATCAACATTCGTCAAGAAAATCAACATTGTGAGTGGGGTGGGCGGTAGGGGAGTAGGTTGGGTGATATGTGTCACGCATTTGTGGAGTGTTACATGTACCGGTAGTCGTGACCGGATTGTATCAAAGGAGGAATGTGAGTTACCATGTATGTAGGACTATTTGTGGGAAACATGGGATGTTCAGCTGGGTGATGTGTAGATTATTTTTGCGTGACCTGGGCATTTGTTTTGTGTGAGAATTACAGTTGTACACAACGTAACTGCCCATTTCTTTTATAGTGCTGGATCGGCATTTCTAATTCACGGAACCACCACTAAACTGCTAAAAACATTTTTCTTTTCTTTTCGTCGTGTCATACCAAAATGGTCACTGGTTTTAAAAGTCATTTTGCAAAAGATACTGCATGGGTCATGAGCAATAGTCTACCAATAGGAAGTCCGGCCAATTGTATTCTTAGAACTCCGTCTAAAAACACCCAAACGAGAATACGTCCGAAGTGGATTGATGTTTCTCTGGTTTAAGGATGGCCCTTCGTAATCTTACTGAGTTACATCGGTGTTTACCCAATAAATATACCAATAAAAGTGCATAACTATAGTAGAAAGATTCCCCACCCCAAACATACATACACACACACGCACACAAAGTTTTAATGTTTATTTTTCAGTTCACGTAAACAATCGGTAAATAGCAATAACAATGTCTTATTAGTTATGTTACTCAGGAACTTAGCATGTACTTTTATTGCCTTTTATGTCCACGTTTAATTAACGTCACATAGACTTAAGTGCGCTCAAGTGCCGGACGCTCATGAAACTTTGCCCAATAACCACCAGCGGCTCTAACGGTAATAAGAACTAAAAACAAGTAACTCTAACAATAATAAGAACTAACAACAACTAGCTCTAATGGTAGTGTTTCCCGTTAATTTCATTCTATTAACGGCCCGATAGCACAAAAACACTGGAAACGGTCAATTCGCACCGATATATGCTCTGAGTGAGGGAGCACTGAATTTCAAACTCCCAATTCAGCACTTAAGAGATACCAATGTAATTGTGTCAGCTTTGACTTAATTACACTGGACCAATGTGGGAATAATCTTTAATGCATGTGTGCTTACAATGGAAATGCTTCCAGTCCCTCTTAATTACTAGATGACCTGTCGTCGGGTGTGAAAAGGAATAGTAATTTTTGCTGCTAATGCAAAATCCATTGGAGCAGGAGGTACTGACGGTGGTGTTCGTATGGCTTTACGGCAGCCGTAACAAACCCTGATCTGTGTACCATGGAGAAACTTTATGATAAAATGAGTGTCGTGCTTTGCTGGGTCTTGGCGCGGTTTAGTAAGAATAGCCGACGTCTTTGTCGTCATGTTATTCAGGTTTATTTTTTTAGTTCTTCTCATTCGTTGGACATTTCCCTTTTGTCTAATGCATTTAAGATTCAAATTGTGCGTAGCCTGCTTATACTTATTAGTTTTCTTCTTGTTTATGGAATGCCATTTCAAAAAGGAACTAAGATGATCATTGATCTCGGCACAGGCTACCGTGTGGCTGCAAATTGAGTGTACGCTGTAATACTTGCAGCTGCAGTTAAACATTCCTGTATCAACTTGGTAAGTTACTATTTCTGAGTCATCGCTTGAGCGCATTGATCGTAAAACCGAGTATTTTACCCGTCCCTCCAACAAACAGTGCAGGCAGAAATACTTTTTCAGAATTCTGAACAAGCTCGGCTGCTTCGGACCAAATATGCTTTAAAGTGTATTTGCTTACATTGATCCCCGCTTTTTCATAAGGAACGGATATGATACCACTATCAGCAAGGGAATGATTGAAAGAACTAGGACCAGTAGAATTTGCGACCAGTTCTGACATACTGACCGACGATACTTTTGTTAAAATTTCTGTTTTTGATTTACCGATAGGTATTAGATAGTTACTGAGGCCAGCAGCAATATGTGATATATTGCAGTCAGCTGAGGGCGTAGCCCGAAGCTGACTGCAATATATCACATATTGCTGTCGGCCGAAGTAACTATCTAATATATTTACTATTCAACACCCAGTGCCATTGTTCTCTCTCTGCACTAAATCACTGATTACAGACGCCCCTTCCGCTTTGTTCCTGAACGCACAAAAGAACATAATTAGCACTTGTTGATTAGCTCAATTGGGAATTGGTGACTGAGATGCCTTGCATCCCAATAAAAGCAGTAGCATTTGAACATTTGATTGCGTTTCGTGTATGTGTTGTTGTTTTCAACATTTTTCAACAAGCAGGTCTCTGAACTACTGCAAAACAACTTGCAGTCTGAGAAATGCGGCCCGTTTTGCACTTATCATAGTTTTTTCTTTAGATGCCTTTGTTTTAATAGTTGATTTGTGTTATTTGTTTTTGAGCATGTGATGTTTTGCAACTAGCAGGTTTGCTGAACAATTGCCACTAATGATAGTTTTAATAGATCTCTTTGTTCTTCTTTGTTCTCCGGCAAACCATACGGAAACAATAGGCAATTAGATATACCGTGGTATTTGCACGTGCAGAGTAACTTTTTCCTTCAGTTGTGACCAGACATGAAAGAAGTGTACGACAATGGCTTCACATCAGACGAGGATGAAGAGGCGATTTTTAGAACGCAACAAAACCGAACTCGAAACACTGGGAAGATTCACCTAAAACTGGTGGTTTGGAGAACGAGGGTAAGTTTCATTAGCCTGTTTAATTTTCCTGCTTTTAATACATGATTTAATTGAATTGCGCCATGGCATTATTAGTAATGTGTGGTGTTTAATTTTGCTTCAGATGAGCGCTTTGTGAGAAGCCAATTAGGACAACCGAGTTGGAAGAATTTGGAAGAAGTTGGGCCGCTGAAAACAGTCGGAGGAAATGGCGCTGGATCCTTAAAGTATTTAAAGATTGGCGTTTTTTTGGAGTAAAACAAGGCCGTTTTAAAAGAGCCATATATACTAAGCGTCATAAAACAAACAGGCTGCAATACTGCACACTGCAATATTTTAAATATTGCAGCCTGTTTGTAATATTGCAACCTGTTTGTTTTAGCACGTTTACTATATATTACCCCTGAGAATTTCCCTGCTGACAAAAAGGACCGCCCCCGTTTTCCTGACACACTTGTTTTAGCATCTTTACAGACTGCAATCAGTGATTTAGTGCAGAGAGAGAACAATGGCACTGGGTGTTAAATAGTAAATATCTTAAAATAATCAGCACACTGCAGTAGATCTCTGAACTCAGTTCGCACAAAATACTTACCCTGAAGATTACAAAAAGCCTTTTGCCAGTCGGTATTTTCTGATTTGATAAATGACGAGATTTCTTCAATAAATTTCGGCATTGACGTTTCTCTAAACCCCAGCCAGTTCTTCAAACGGAAGTTGTCACTTTCTGCGTCGTTTGTGTAGTATTTTACAGGTGGAAATCCTAACCCCGCTTGGGTACGCACGGAAGCGATCGTTGAAGATTTCATGGTCGGAGCAAGAGTTTTAATGTAGTTGGAAAATTTCTCTGATGGATCCATAACTGCCCATGATTCGAGCTGCATATCAAACTTTGAGGTGTTTTCGCTGTCGAGAAGGGCATTTCTACCGTGAAAAATGTCGTCAAGTAAGTTCTTCTCGGAGGAAGTTAGCCCTAATTCAGAAATCTTCATTTTTACATTGCTCTCTAGATGCTTAAAGCAGCGGAGAGGTGTTACCTGCGGAAAATTTGACGCAAGTACTTTGCACAATGGAGTTTCACCGTCTGTTC
Organism: Pachyseris speciosa; assembly: GCA_016490735.1. Lineage (NCBI taxonomy): Eukaryota > Metazoa > Cnidaria > Anthozoa > Scleractinia > Pachyseridae > Pachyseris > Pachyseris speciosa. The sequence goes on along the minus strand of JAEMWC010001016.1, from coordinate 17,889 downwards.
CATAAGCTTTTAAAGATGAAAGACCCGGGCGCAATCTCAACGTTTGAAAAAATGAAGAGTATATTTGCTCAGTCTTTGCAAAGTGAATGAGCATAGGACCTATGGCCATAGGATTGTTGCATCTATCATGGTGTGTCGAGAGAGTTAAGTTTCTGTATGACATTGGAGTTACGTTAAACTTGCCAAGCTTGAAAGTTGGATCAACCGACATTGGAAAAATTCAGTGTCATCACAACAGAAGCATTCTAAATCACACAGCTGCTTATCTGTGGCTAGCACAACAAACGGCTCAGGAAATTGTTTAATATCTCGGATTATATGTTTAAAATCGTTTTGCCCCATTTCTATTAGCTCGGAAATTTCATCCTCGCCACAATGTTGTTCGCGGGATCCGGACTTGATTAGATAGTGTTTTAAGTTATGTAGCTGCTTAGCACTGATAATATCGGCGGGATTAGTTATGTGTTCTACTCCACCAATGCTGTTTATGTTTGATGCGACGCATTTTGTCGCTGAAGCGCTTGGATTTTTGCGTGCCCTGTTTTGACGGAAGGTTTAGTTTTACAATAATTAGGTATTGGCTTCTTAGCATTGCCATGACTGTGGCGATAAATACTGTGAGCTTCACCAGTAAAAAAGAATTGTAAAAATGCAAGGCTGTTACAAATTTGGTCTCTAGAATTCATAATAAATGCAATGACCTTTTTAAAATCTGGATGTTGTTTGTAATGGAAATACTTTCTGACGAGCACAAAATGCTTGATTTTCAGCTTATTACCCGGAAGCCTTTTGCAAACGTGAATTTTCTAACACCATCGTTGACCCAGCCACTGTGGCCGTCACAAGGGAGAACTGAAATCGGCACGTCAGATTCCTTTACAGAAACCACAAATGTTTGGTTCTGTTCAACAAGTGAGGGGAGCTCTGTGCAAACCAAATTCATATCTGCTGAATCAACGAGAATGTCGAAAAACATGGAATAAGCGGTGAAATACTTTCCAGCTCTATAACATGGGATGTTAAGATTACTTTGATAATAACGCCTAGGTTTTTTGCTTTCATGAGCAATTTCGCCCTCATCACTACCATCTTCAGCTATTTCGCCCTCATCTCTGGTATCTTCATCTTCCACTCTCATCACTGGCATCTTCAGCTGTTTCAATCTTACCACTGACATCTTCAGCTGTTTCACTGTCTTCACTGCCATCCTCAGCTATTTCTCCCTCATCATTGTCAACTTGACCATCATGATCACTGATAACAATCACCACCTCGTCATCAGATCGAGTCCTCTTGTTTCTGTGAAAACAATGAAGGAGTGGTTTTATGTCCCGGGTTCAAATCCCGCTCTGGCCACTAGTTTAGCTTGTCCTGGAAGGGGATGGGGGGTAGTCCCAGTCCTGCCGCCCCACCCACCCCGTTACATCTAGGTCTTTATGCGCTATTCCATACTTTAGGTAGACGAGCACGTATGGCTCCTCTGTTACTTTCAAATCCTTCCTAACTACACCAGTATACACACAGTGAAATTCAATCTACCTCAGAACCTATCTGTGCTGTAAACAAGGCCGATTACTGTCTAGATTACTATATCAGCTAGCGATGAAAATGATAAGAGTTATTTTTACAAGACTGATAGATAAAAGATTCCCTTGATGGAACCTCTAGCTCCTTGATAACAGAATGCGTGTGTTCCGGTTTTACCTTTGAGTTAGTGTACTCTTGTCTTTCTTTCGTTTCCGTTTGAAATGCCCAGTTTTCACGTTGCTCTGGAAAAGCAGATTTTGATAATATCATTAACAGAACGATATCATTAATGCGATAAGATTTTTGGTGCGAGCTTCCAGCGGAGCGGCACCAACACTTTTTCTGACAAGATCTAGATTTGGGAGCTATTAACTTTTTACAAACATTTTGAGCATGCCTTACTTTGTTCAGCCGTTTTCATGTGAAAAACGCTCCCAAATAATCAATACATATAATCAGAATATTTTTGCGTATGTACTGTTGACCTCAATTTTTTCCGACAAATAAATGCAAAAAGTACTCACGTTTCTCTTTGGTGGCGACCTAGTTAAATCGATGTACGGGAAACTGCCTGGCTTTGTATTGACGAGACCTGGTTCGCCATCGCTCCACATTTTGTCCGTTTCCATATCTGTGTTTACGGTTCTTTCACTGTCCAAATCGTCGCAGTCTGTTATGTTGTTGTCGGTGGAGGCTGTTAAGGGGATTCTCAAAAGGCCGTCAAAATGTTCCCCTCTCCGCATTATGATTACTGCATTATTACTCGTGTCCATATCTCGGGATGGGAACTTATACTCCACTATATTGATCAAATCTCTCACGTCAGCCACAACGATAGGTACTTCAACTATGTTACAAAGTACTTGAAGCATGATGTCCACCACTTGGATATCGTAACACTTTATTATATTGACACAGTTTTGATCAAATTCCGTTAGGAGATCCTGCTTCGAATCACCAGCGTAAAACAAAGAGTAATAACTTATATTGTCCTTAAGATCACGTCGGCATTTGGACAAAAGATCATCTGAAGAGATGAAGACATTTGCTTGGCTAGCCAGACTGATACAGACTGAGCGAACCAAACAGTGACCATCGCCAATAGTTGGTTGGATTTTTAAGCTTTTTCCCTTCAAATACGTATCTATTGGCGCGCTAACCCTAAAAAAATTAGGCAAAGGAAATTTGTTAGCCGTTAATTTTCGAAATACATGCTCCAGAAGCATAAAAAAGATAAAATACTTACAGAGTCGTTAATGGAGTCTCCATTTTTCACCACGTGCAATGTCGACCCCAGACCTCTTCCCTTTTGCGCATGTCTAACGGGCGTGACGGCGGGAAGAGCTCTGGGGAACTCTACGCGAGCTCCAGCTCTGATTGGTTATCAGTTGAAATAATGAAATTGCTTCTGGTTGGCCGACTCGGTACGCGCGAAAAACTGAACGGTTACTCTTGTAAAGCGAACTAGCTTCGAAAAAAATTCAGAAAACAAACATGAGTGATACCCCTAAAACGTCCTTCCTTGAACAAACAACAGCTTTAATATAACTGATTTCTGCTCTACCTTTACTGTGATTTTCATAATTATACAGAATTTCATTTTCAAGCGGCAACCGCCAAACCGCGTTTTGGCTTCCATCAATCAAACTTTCCGAACACACTCCGGGACGAAAAAGCATTGAAAAGTATTGAAGAATCATGTGCACTAAATACGGGGTTTAGACTCATAAATCCCGTATTCTTTATCGCTAATAATAGTGCAAAGGAATGAGATGAAAGACGATGGCCCAGTTCAACAAGCATAAATTGATATTTGGTGATGTAATTTTCGACGCCGTCGGTCTTCAGTGTTTTGCGTGTCCATCGCTTAGGAAGAACGAAAAGGGTCGTTTTAGAGCCACAAACTTCCCCTGCTTTTATTTCCAAGTACCGTGCTACTTCTCACTATAAAAACAAACGAAAATATATAATCGATCAAACACACCAAACTCCAGAAAACCACGTAAGTCAAGATTCGGTGAATTGCCTAACCTGAGTCGGGAAGTTTCGACGGATAGGTCCTCAAATAACTGAAACTATCCGATTGATTATCCTGAGAAACGTAACGGAAGTCAACGGACTCAGCCGCCACGCTTCTGATACCATAAATCATCGATCATCGCCTCTCGGTTGCAGTCGGAAGCCGCTGGAAATTTGATTGATGTCGGGCAGCGAGAACCGATTGAACTTCAGAGTTCGCGTGTTATTGAAAGGTAGAGCAAGCGAAATTTAGAGTCTTTACCACCTTTTGCTAAGGCATAATGGAAGGACTATTTCAAACAGCGACGCCATTTTGGATTTTGGGTAGTCGAGCATGCGCTCTGAAGTCTATATAGCCAGATTTTGGCTATGATCAATATGGAGTTTCCCAGAGCCTTCGAGGCGCGAAGCCCGAGAAGAGCTCTCGGGTCGAGAATGCTCCACGTGGGGATGGCAAGAGACGTACTGCGCATTCTCAGGTATTTTAACGCATGACTTTTGGGTAGACTGGTGCCCATACTCCACGCAGTATCTTGCAAAATGGCGACGATTAATGTCGAAAGAAACGTACATTTTATTTTTTGTGAATTAATCTATACCCTGTTTCTGTTTCTGTTTATTGATATTCAAGTAAAAGTTACAAAATAAATAAAAATTATATATAAACGCACATATAAACTTCCTCTGCTCGCATATAGCTTAGCTAATCGAGGCGGGCAGAGGAAAACAAACATATGGTGATTCAGTAGGAAGAGATTAAAAAAAGGAAAAAAAAGGAAAGGAGAAGGAAGATAAATCTATATAATCGATACAAAAAAGATGAACTAGAATTATTACAATTCAACTTAACAAAATTACAAGCTTATATTACATTTCATGACATCTTGCTTAATTTATTAACTAAAGTAGGTGTGTCAACATAAGTATCCTCTGATTCCAAAATATGTAAAAGGAGCTGATGTAGAGAAACCATAAATTTGTGCTTAGGGAGTACTCGGATACTTTGAGGAATACTGTTCCAAATTCTTGCACCAAATCTAGAAAAAAGAATCTTTTAACTGATTTGTCCTGGAATATTTAATGTTAAGACTACCAGTCTTTGAAAATCTAGTATTATAGCTATGTACTTGTGTAGGATGAAGAAATAAGTTAGAAGTATTTGCCGGCGAAAAATTGTTAGAAACGTCATGCATAATAGCGCAAACTGACTTGCAGTATTGAAAGTTTAGCGGGAGGATATTATATTGGTTGAATAGCGGGATCGTATGAGATCTGTATGGAGCAAAATACCCTTGGGAGGTTTTAAACCATAGTCAGGTAATTTCTGTATTGCGCACTTTAGAGGTGGTTCCGTGAATTAGACATGCCGGTGCTGGATCATGAATGCTTTCATGTGATATCTATGGAGGTTTCAGGGTCTTAAAAGAGTATTTATAAATTATGAATTCCCTGGCGGAACAAGAAAGAGGTTTAAAAATTTGACTATTTATTGTAGTTTTCTGACAACCCAGAGATAACGTCATCCACATGATTTGTTTACCTATTGGCGAAGTGATATCTGTTCATGAGTCACCAACAAGTCACCATTTCTGAAACGGCATGTTTTCTAAGAAATTTCTATGGTAGCAGTTCCAAACGAAGACTACTAGAAAGAGTAGCAAACCAAGGAAATGAATTAGTTGTTTTCAGCCTAATGGCACCATTGAAAGTGGCGTTTTTAAGCATATGATCAATGTGGCATTGTACATTAAAAAAGTGTTGAGAAAAAATGAACTTAGGGGTGACTCGTGCACACTAACACAAGAATGTCCTTTTGACCGTTTTACTCCCTTGCTTCACCCAACTTCACATCTGTTAACCTTAGCAGGGGTCTCAATAAGTTTTGAAATAGCCTTCTGAGCTAACTAAAGTAGACGACGACCTGATGAATTTTTTAAATTATATGAGGGAAAATACATGTATGGACAAAGTAGGCGGCGTTAAGAGGTAAATTCTGAGAAAGTACACCTGTAGGCGGCAATTTTCGGCGGTTGCTGGTTTCTCATGAAACCCCTGCAAAATAGTATCTGCAAAGCAAGCGACACTGAAAAGTTTCTTCATCGCATCAACATTTTGGCGCAATTGATTCACAGATGCAATGTAAACAAATGGTGTGACGTACTACAGTATACATGTTGATTTCTCTTGCCTCAGAATCGTTAATTCTCTGTAAATGACTTAACCTTTAAGCAATTCCAATGCTATATACATAGGATTGTTTGTAACATTAATGCTCTGCACAGCTGCATTACCCCACCTTCATAAATTAATATGTACAGAAAATCACACACAACTCATTTCAATCATTGCTTCCCCCAGACAGTCTCGGTCACAATTCTTGAAACACTAGCTACCTTAATTTCCCCTTCTTCCCCTTCAATGTTGATCTTCTGGAGGTCAGACTTATAGCAAATCTGTCAAATCAACATTCATTGAGAAAATCAACATTGGAGGGGGATGGGTGCAACAGGAGTAGGTTGGGTAATAATTTATGTGTGACGCGTTTGTAGAGTGAAGATTCAGTGAATAAAAATATGATGTGATTTATAAATATGACTTGTTGGTATATTTATCAACTGAGTTGATAAGATAGACTGTCCACTGTACTCTGCATGTTCATACGTAAGGAAGAAAACACAAAAGCCTTCACCTTTTGGAAAACTCTTTGCAGCTCACTTACATAATTATGATACTGTAGTTTCATTTTCAGCCCTTTAAAAAGGGACAAGTATTTTTGGTACACAAACAATTGGGAGGAAGTCTGTAATAAGGCAATAGAAAGAAAATAAAAAATTCCCCTGTCTCAATCACTCCTCATCAGTTGTCCCGATTCAGTTCATGAAATAAATTAATTGTTCCACACTGCCAAAAGGCTAATACTCAAAAGGAAAATCTGGTCAGGGATCCATATTAATTTTTCCCCCAACTCATCAACTGGACAACATGTCAGAAAAGATATATACCTACCCAGGCTAAATTTTTACCTGCAGATTCAGTATTATACCCGTTCAGTGAAAACTAAATAGATACATGTATTTGCATGCAAGACAAGTGACTGGAAAGGTTGTGTAATACATTGTTACTGCAGTAAGCCAGTTTCAATCACACCTTTCACTTATAACAATATTTAACAGTGACAGTGTAGTTCCTGACAACTGTTGATGTTGAACTTTGTCTTCAGCATCTATGTATGTTAACCAGGGCCTAGGGAAGGGTATGGGAATTACCCATGCAAAAAGTGAAAACTAAGCTATCAAGGTGAAACTTTCTTGTGGGAAAGTGATCACAGACCCAGGGAAGTGCTTTCTGAGGACCACTTGCCTGGCTGGCGATCACCTTCAAAATTTAATGCCCAGTGCTGCTTTAATTGTTATTAATCCTGAGGTAGCCTAGAAATTATTACACTGTCCCATCTAGTTTTGTCAAGTAGGGTCACTTTGAATCCCCCCAAAAAACGTGAACAAGAAATTTATAAGCCAAGATACATGTAAAAGTCCTTGCCTGCGGTGTTGGTCTGAATGACATGCACATGATTGATATTTTTTGTTCCTTTTAAGACTGTGGAGAACCTTTGCTGTCAGGCTTTGATGATCAGATAAATTCATTTAAAGCATCATCAATAGACCCCGTGTCAGCAGAACCAAGACTCTCTGATGGATGGTGTCCATCTCAGTCTGATGGCTCTCCAGCTCTAGAGGTAATATTTAGTTTCAGAAAAGATCTCTATCCTAACCTTGAGACATGACCGTAAGTCATTAGCAATAATTAAAGGAGCACGGTTACGATATTTTGGGTCATTGTTAGAGAGATAAAAAATGCACTCAAATAATGCGAAACAGTGAAATAAATTTTCAGGGAAGATAAGCATCAAAGAGACAAGAATAAATGCAAATATAGCGAGGATGGTGAAGGATAGAGAAGATTGAAACGGATTACAAATTACCTTTTTTGAAAAATTTGGGCTAAATTTTTCAAAAAGGTAATTTTAATTTATAATCCATTTCAATCTTCTCCAACCTTCACCATAGGCAGACTTATCTATAAATTTTAATACATGTAGCTGTTTTTATGAACAGCCCTGCCTTAGAATCTACATTTTTGTCCTGGGTGTCAATGCAGCTATAAATTATATATCAAGTTACAGTTTGGTAATAATACGTAATAATAATAATAATAATAATAATAATAATAATAATAATAATATTGTTGTCACGATCAGTGTACATGTATATATGTTTGGGCTGATAATACTGTAGATGACAACAGAAAACAATTCTGGCTAAATACAGTGTAACGTTTCTCCTAAAAGGAATATCTTTAATAAAAAAAAATTATTATTGCAGCAAATGAAAGAATATCACTTATAAATTATAGTACCAGTACCTCTCCTTTGCAAAACACAAGAGTTGTGTATTTCAGCCTAAAGAAACAGATTCATGTGAAACAGACTAAACTGTTGTTTTAAGGCCCTGGCAGTCGAGGACACATTGTTGCTCATGATGTTTCTTGGGTGAGCAAACGAGTGGGACACAATAAATATTGGGTTTCCATCCTGCACAAACTGGGAAACATTTGCTGCGGTCACAAAATGTTTCTTAAAAAATCGGGAACATTTTTGTTTCCGCAACAAAAGTTGCACGTGCTGACAAACAGGGAAACATTTGTGTCTGCAACAAACAATCAACAAATTACTAATTATGTCCAAAATTTTGCAGCTAGGATTATAACCCATTTGCATAAATTTGATCACATTACCTCTGTTCTCAAAGAACTGAAATGGTTGTCTGTCGAATCCATGCTTATCTACAGGGATTGCATACTGGTTTTTAAGTGTTTAAGGGGACTGGCCTCTGACTAGCTTGCTAAGAAGTTCAAAAAGAGGTCTGAAATCCACAATAAAGACACATGGAACAAGAATAAGATAGACATCCCAGGCTATAGAATGGCTGCAGGCCAAAGGACCTTCTATTATCGAGCAGTTTCATGGTGGAATTCCTTACCCAAAAGGCTCACAGCTGAGCTAACAAACCTTGCATCATTCAAAAAGGAATTTATATCAGAACAACCAGCCATCTCATGGCTGATCGTTCTCAAACAAATATTAAAATAAAAAATTTAAGAAAACACATGACGTTTTTGATTATTTTTAAAAAACATGTTTCAACAGTTTCTTCTGTCATCTTCAGTTTAAATTTCCACAAAGTGCAAAGTTGAATAATTATTCAGCATTGGAAACAAAATTTCTGTCTGTCTGTAATTTTCGCGTCGGTGACCCAGTGGAATTCTGGGTATTTATTTTTCTAAAATCGTTCCTTCTGTCATCTCAATGTTTGACTCAATTTCAGTTTCAGTTTATTTATTTTCCAGAAAAAATAAATAAATAATAAATACATAGAGACATTCAAAGTAAGATATAGATTTAGCCAAGCTCCACGATTATTATTTTTTTACTGGTATTGAGCAACACCGCATATGGCTTTCCTTGCGCCAATATTTTATGTTTACAGCAGTCAAAAGGAATTGACCGCGGTTCAAAAACCTCAAAACATTACAAGAAAACTATACAGTCAACGCCTGTGTTCGAAAAAAAAGTTAGCAATCAAAGAACGATAAAATATTTTCATGCAACATCGCTGGACGAGCATGTTTGACGGTTTAGCCACCTCTCACAATAATTCATTAAATGGCTTTCCATGTTTGACCTAAATCAAACATGTTCATCCAAAATTTCGCATTACAAACAAATGTTTGATCGTTTAGCCACCCCAACCGACAAACAAATCGTGCACAAACGGTAAAAGGCAACCAAATGAGCCACGTAACGTCGCAAAAATTTCAGTGATAATACGCAAAGATCATTTTTTGGACTCACTTGGTCCCGTATTTGGTCAAACAATGTTTTGCGTTTAGCCACCAAACGTTACGCTTGACAAACACGATAATGGATGAAAATGTTTAATCTTTTAGCTGCGAATTAACAAACATATTTCGCAGTAAGTTAAGCTTAGACATAAGCTTAAATGTCGTAGAAAAGAAAAAGGAAAACAATCCTGATAGTTCAGATAGGTAATCGCATGGGGCTGAGTAATATTAAGGATTAATATCACTTGTGCCAGTTTTCAGAAAGTTGCTGAAATTGCCCTCGTCGCGCAAAACAAAAGTGATACTAATCCTTAATTTTACGAGGACTCATTGTGATTACGTGTTAACAACATAAGGGCAAACGTTTCTATCAGTTGATAACACTGTAGAAACACAGACGTCGAAAAACATGTACAGTCCGCCAAGCAGAGGAAAAACACTAGTTCCCTTGCGAAACAACAAACAAAAAATTCGACTAGCTACTTCTATGTGTCAAAAACGAGTAGATTATTATTTATATCCAGTCGAGAAAAAAATACAAGTTTCATTCCTGAAAAAAAGTAACAATGATTAAACCAAATGTTAAGCTTCAATTTATTTAAGTTACCTGTGTTCTCAAGCTTTCTACAACTTGAAAATTCGCATCGATCCACTAAAGTAAAAACACGCATCTACAAAAATAGCAAACGGTTTGTCCAAAGAAAGAACTTTTTCCACCAAGTTTGAGCCAGTGAGTTATTAAGTGAACTTTCTTGGTGAGCTGCATGATGCCGCTGTAAAGTGAACAAGCCCTCAAAGCGTTAAATCATATTGTTTTTCAACCACACAATCCGGGCGCCATACAAGTGTATCCAAAATTTAAGAATTTCCTATGAAAAACCTTTTCCTCTTCCATTTTATCAGTTGAAAATTTACCTTCCGGAATATCTTTTAAGTAGTTCTTGATTATTATGCCTTTTACGCGAATTAAAAGACAGAAACTAAACTTCGAAGATGAAGTTGTTTTGCTCAAAATGAAGAAACCAGCTGAATGTGAAATCTCGAGCCGCAGAAAGCGCGCGAAAAATTAAGCCTCGTTTTGGTTTGGGTGTCCCACACCTGGCTTGAGCCTGCGATACAATCGAAAACCAGCACCTGGTCAGTGGTGAACTCCAAAAAAAAACAGCTGACCTTGGTGAGGTCTTAACTTGAGCCCGCGATATGGTCACGTAATACTGGTCGGCGGATACCTTGTTTTGACAGGTGTGTATAGGACATAACATGGATGTCCAATTTAAAAGATGTGCGCTGTAAACTAGCCTGTCAGTTGGAGTATGGCCGACATTTCACATCGTATACATGAAAGGGCGGACGTACGAACGTACGGTAACCAAAACCAAATTTTCTCGAATAGATGGATTACCATTTTTTCTTAACCATGGTGCTCCGCTTGGCGGCCTTTCGGGCTGCTGGAGCTCCGCTATGATAAAAATTAAAGATAAAGAGACATAAATTGTAAGTAAATGAATTAAAGGTATTTTCCTGGCGAGGAGGCTCATATTGAAACCTAGGGGCTTATTATAAGACAAGACAAGACATTTATTTCATAATATTGGCTGTACAATTTCTTGGCACGCAGTTAGCCAAAAATGCTAGTCGTGGCGTGCCAAATTAATTCTATTACAAATCAGACATTACAGATAATAGATAAAAAGAAAAGAAAAAGGGGAGAAAATATGTGTAAGTCAAAGCGAGAGAGACAAATCTATTTAATGCAAGCTTTCTCATGTCTTATCATTATTGTTAAATTAGTTTATGTACAAACTTGATATATTTTAATATTGTAAGGCGCATTTGATCATTGAATGTTAAAAAGCACAATATAAATTAATAAATTATTATTATTATTGTTATTATTATTATTATCATGGTTGCATCAAGGTAATCATCATTGTCTTTTAATATTTCAAAATGCATACTAACTAATTTTCGTTTAAAACCTTTTTTTGACATATCTCACTCTACCGGGTATCTCATTCCATAATTTAGCGCCAAAATTATATGAGCTCCCTCGTTAACCTAAGACTAAATATAAAGTGTCAGTACATTGCAAAAGAAGAATTTCATTATTTTGCTTGACTGCAGCCTAAAAGGCTTCTGTATGGCTGCTAATAGCAATGACACTGTCTGGAAAACTGTTCCACAGTCTAATGGCCCTAGGCATTGCGAATGGAGCATTAAAGTGTTTTTCATGCATGTGTCGAGACCGTCGTCGAGGTTTGGTAAGGCCTTTGAGAGGAAGATTAGCGACTAAATTTAACCCCTGGTTGAATAGACATGCGTTAGCTGCCTCCCTGCGTGATTTGGGGGGATTCCATCCGACGTTCTGCATGTGGCGTGTGATTTGTGCCCTCTTCAAAGTTGAAGTAGTCGGAGGTTACTAAATGCACCGCTCACTATTGAATGTTTCAAGCTCCTGGGATCAGAGTTTGTGTTGAGGGGCCTCATATAGTACTGGCGTATTCCAAGAAGGGTCTCACAAGACCAAAATAAGCCGCCTCCTCTGTCTTCTGATCGCAGAAATAAAGATTTCTCCTGAATAGACTGAGGATTTGGTTGGCCCTGCGGGTGACATCTGAAATGTCAGCCTGTTCCAGCGAAGGTTGTGAGTAATGGCGACACCCAAGTACTTTACTTCTTTGACAGAATCAAGGGCCATACCCTTGAGGTGGCACATGTACGGATATGATTATGCATTATCGTAGAGAGACCCAACGTCTTGCACTTGGAAGGAGCGAAATCCATCAGCCAGGTGTCAGCCCAGAGAGCCAGCCGGTCGATGTCCAGCTCTAGGTTCTCACAGTCTTCCAGAGAGTGCACTTTCCTATAGCAGATGCAGTCATCTGCAAAATGTCGAATCTCTGTTTCTGGGCTTACAATAATATCGTTAATAAACAAATTAATCAGAATTATGCCTAGAACGGTACCATGTGGTACGCCAGATGTAACGCCAAGTGGGGGCATGGACTGACTATCCTTTTGTTGCACAGCGATAAGTTTCCAGAAGGGCTTGGGATTTGACCTGACGTCACCGATGATGTTATTGATGTAATTGTTACAAGCCTCGTGGAGAGCGGAGTTCAGATTCCTTATGACCATGCGCCATTTCTAACAAAGCCTTGCATTGCCTGTTCTCTTGAATTTTGTATGCAGGCGGTTTTTCTGCTGAATGAGGCGGCACAAGTGTGGCAATAGCCAGGGCAGCTTATCACAGCTGCTGCATACTTGGATGGAATACGTTTGTCAATCGAGCTCAGTAAGGCCTCCTTGAATGACGTCCAGTCCTCCTCAACAGAACTATCATTAGAGCAAGACTGAAAGAAGTTATTTTTATGCTGGAACATGTCAGCGTGAATCTGTTCATACTCCAGGGGTTTGATGAAGGGTCAGGCACTTGGCAAATTGCCTGGCTGTAAACATAGTTTACCTGCTGTAGTAACCGAACGGCATAATCATGTACTATCATATTACTACACCTGCCTGCCAAGAGCAGATCAAAGTAATGTTTTGTGATGAAGAAGTTAAACCCAAAGAAATTTGCCCTCCCGTAAATAGGATAACCTTCCTGTTCAAAACTTAATGGAAAGCCTTCATAATCCCCTTTAAACCTTCCAGTATGACTTGTGCTGAAAAGGAGTAGCGCAGGCCAGCAAACACCCAATCGCACCATGATCGCTGAACTTAGCTGGTGATCTAATATTTGACGCAAGTCCAGGTCGATTAGTTATCAAGAGATACAGAGTTCTGCCTCATGGGGGGGAAGGTTATAAGTTGTTCCATGTAGAAATCGTGTATTATGTATCAGTACCAGACCCTCTGAGTCACCGAGCTCCCCGCCATTTCTGTTTGTAATGGCTGTCCAGTCCACGTTCTTGAAATTGAAATCTCCCATAGCGTGAATAGCCGCAGGATTGTCTGCCAGATGGAGTTTGCATACGCCACTGAGGGCCTCACCCCAGCACCCCGGGGTTGCATGTGAAAGCCAGCTTTTTTTGACCACGGCTAGGTGGGGTACGTCACCTACCCGGAGTCCACCCCACCCCCACCATGTTAATAAAAAGTAAACACTGAGTTGACAAACCTACTGTTGTTTGAGCCTGTAAAGTGCATCTCATCCATACAAAATTCCTCGTCAAAATCTAAATTAGGCGCCGCCATTTTGAATAGCACTCCCTCTATTTACTTTATGTTTGATGGTTGTGGAACATTCTCTCGGACGGAATGACGTCATGAAAAGATGGCCGGGCTGCTACAGTGTAAGTGCCAATCAAATTGGCAGCACCCAACTTGAATTTTGATTTATTTCTGAGGCAAATTTCGTATGGATCAGATGCACTTCAGAGGCTTAAACAACGGTGAGTAACTCAACTCAGTATTTACTTTTAATTGGTGGATGAAAACAATTACGATTTCTGGACCTCTCTTTTAATGTTTTCCCTGGAAATGGATTTATAGAATCTACAGTGTGTAAAAGAACCCTGGCTACCTCTCTTATTTAATTTGTTGCTGTTTATCTTGTACATTTTTGCAGGTCAACTTTAGAGTTAAAGTTAATATTACCGGTTTTGCTATTCGTGGATTTCAGGAAAAGTGGCCCAGAAATTATGTTTGCATTGATTATGCCATTGGTAAATCCTCTTGGGTACATTACAGAGACCCTGGAGAGTCTTATAAGGTATGTGGGAACAATACTAGATGTAGTTAACTCTTAATTCAATGATAAATAAGCCACCAATTCATTGGTTTCAAAAGAGGCCAGCGGCCGCCGGAGTTCTGCTGGCTACTTGAATACATGCACCTGGTAACTCTGGTCATAGCAATCAGCTCATGTCACAATCTCGGTGTTGCTTAGTATCCATAAATCGTTAAGACGTACAATAACACACTCAGGTTTGCAGCAATAATACATCTGCCATAGGAAGTAGGCTTGTTAAAAAGAAAGCTCAAATTGTCCGCTATATCCTGTGCTGTTTGTTGCCACCTTGAATTGAAAGTTAGGCAGTCGTTTTCAAACTTGACGTGCAGCATGTCAGAGAAACACAACAATCAAACGAATACTAGCACTGTAAACACCCTTTTTTGCTTTTGGCTTCAAAAAGTCATGATCCTCAGGTAGGCGGAGAAATTCGGCCAATACACATTTCGTGGACTCCGACTTTGTTATTGTTCATTCGACCATAGCAGTAATATGCGCCATTCCAGACCCAAAAACTGTCAAAATTATCGACCAATCAAAAGCCAAAACGCCCATCCATTTTTGCTTTTGGCTTCAAAAAGTCACGATCCTCAGGTAGGCGAAGAAATTCGGCCAATACCGCACATTTCTTGAACTCGGACTTTGTTTTTATTCATTCAACCATAGTAGTAACATGTGCTAGTCCAGACCCAAAACTGTCAAAATTGTCGACCAATCAAAAGCCAAAACGCCCATCCATCAAACTCGGCTCAGCCAATCAGAAACCAGAATGGCCTGTCAATCAAACCCATCAATGTGCGTCAGCTCTTTAGGCAATGAGGATGCCCAAACTTGGTCAGGGGAAACAGGATTGGTCAGCTTGGAATGGATGCGTTCCCTAAGAAGGTAACAAAATGCTGCAATTGGTCATAGTGATTAACGTCAAGGTTGATTTCAATGAAAGAAAGTGTATATAAGGAACAACACAAGCAACCCAAGCAAGACCATGAGTTACAAGTGGTATTACCGGTATGCGGGTTTGAAGCATGAGGTGCTTCCATCCGACGACATGTTTTTGTTAGCAAGGGTCAAGAAGGGTTTGGATGCAGATTTTAGCTTTGAGCAGTGTGAGGGGCATTGGTTGCAAGATTTTGCAGACACCTTGGGATGCTCAGAAGCGGGGCTGGTGCACCAGGTACTGAGCAAGTATGTCAATCCACTGAAACAACTGGAGATGTGTGCCATGGAAGCCGAGAAACTGAACTGATCCGGCGCCCCTCTCCATTGGCTTTGTTGATGGATGTTGGCACGATAAAACATCTGCACTGTGTCAAGGAGCAGAAGGAGTGTCAACTTTGGCAGCAGCATTACGGATTCTTGTTGGAGTTGGTGCTGTGCAAAGAATGTAAAGAGCGATGCGTTCGCGTATGGTGAGCATGACAACAAATTGTATTGACAGCCCCCTGGTGTCTTGTGTGCAAATAGGTTAAACCGTGCTTGATTTTGATAGACGAACTGGTGGACTCGGATGACTTGTTGGAGGAAGACGAAGACAGTGATGCCAACCCAACCCAACCGGGTGTCGCCTATTTTAACGGTCCATGGAAGGGCGACAACGAGCAACCTTTGTTATCTGATTAATGATATCAACCGACCCAACTGGGCGTTGTCTGTTTCGACGGTCCATGGAAGGGCGACGACAAGCAAACATTGTTAACTGATGATTGATATCAATAAAGAGGGTGACAACCCAAGTCATGGTAGTTGTGTCTGTGTGATGTCTAATACGAAGATCCGACGGGGTGGGGAGTTGGGCGGGATGTGTCAGTTCACAGGTGCCAACAAGATCTCGTCAAGAAAAGCTTGATGGATGTCAGAAGTGGTTCACATTACACCCTGCATCATCCAAGGCGTACCCAATTTCCCACCCTTCCTGTGTTGGTGTTTAGTTGTGATCAACAGTGGGTGGCCAATTTGATGGAAGTGCAGACATTGGCCTGTGTCAACAAAGAGAATTGCTATCTATTGGCCATGATCAGCATATTGTCCAAGTATGCTTGGGTGATACCGGTTAGACCAAGATGGGTGCTGTGGTCACCAAAGCCTTCGAGACCATTTTGAGGCAAGCCAAGGAATGTGAACCCACCAATTACAAACGGATGCGGGAAGAGCTTTACGTTGGTGGAATATTTCAATCGGACCTTCAAACAATGTCTGTACTGCCAGTTCACAGTGCAAGGGTCTTACAAGTACTTGGAGGCCTTTCTGGACTTGATCAGGAGTATAATGCCTCCAAACATCACAGCATCAGCGTGACCCCTGCAGATGTGCTGTTGGAGAATTAGGCAGCGGTTGTTCGCCGGCCATGTAAAGACCAAGACACGGCGTCACTTGGGGTTGCCCATGATTCCAGTGGGGATGTGAGTGCAATTGAACAATAAGCACAAAATGTTTCAGAAGATTTATTTGCCAGGATGGACGGAGGAGGTGTTTGTGGTGCGACACACGGTGCCAGGCCCCATGATCAGTTACCAACTGAGTGGGATGGTACGTGAAGAACATGTTTTACTCACGGGACATGTAATGCATGACCGTTCCCTATGATGCGCTGTTTTGGATCGAGAGGATTTTGCAATGCAAAGGGGTCATACAAAAGTGAGGTGGTTGGGGTGGCCAGCCAAAGATGACAGTTAGATTCACAGGAGTGCCTTGGCGTGATGGTGCACGTCAAAGGAACGCCACGGTGAATGAAACGAAACGCCTGACATGGAAAAGTAGAACAGAGTTGGACGTTGTTGATGGATGCCTGGTTTTCTGGCAACCCTCGTTCCATGCCACGGCGGCTTCACGCCAGACCACCCCAACCTCGACGAAAGAAGACCAAGGGTGTCAAGAAGACCAGGAGACAACAGGCCTGTCGATCATTTCAAAAAATAAAATTGTGCAGTATGACCAGAAAGAAGTCCAGTGTGGCCATAGAAAAGATTTGGAGTTGATGACGATAATTCCAGGCAAGCATCATTTGCAACGGTTTTATCCCAAGGGGTCGACCTTGGCACGTTTAGCATTGCTTGCACCAGGGTCTAGACAAAAAGTGGCCACCTTTGTGTGATCGTAGAGATGAGAATGCCCATAAAAAGAGCAAGACTCCCAAACTCCATGGGGGAGTTTTGCATAGCTTTACCCAGTTATAAGAGTCCCAAATTCAGAAAGAGCATCCAAGCTTCATTCAGCGTGCATTTGCCCACGTGGCTGGAATTTCCCATCGACGGATGCAATTGAGTGCCTTGTCCTTGGCTGAGACCAATGTGGACAGTAGTATAGGCGGCGTCTGACAAATACCACCTCGCCCCTGTGACCTCATTGCTTCGCTTCTCAGTCGCATGGGGTCGGTATTATTTGTCAGATGCCGCCTATACTACTGACAGAGGTCAACAAACCACCACCCCCCCAAAGTGCGGGGTATTAGAGAAAGGTGGCTGTGGGGTAACCAGGAGCCATCGCCGGCAATGGAAAACAACACCGCACAGAAAGGCAGAGCGTCAACCACCCAATTGGAGGAAGGGCCCAACAAGACAAACCACAAACCATTGTATGGGATTGAAGCCAACTCAAAGTCAACGGAAGTCGAGAAAGAGGAGGAGGAGGCTGCGCTCATTACCTTTCTGGACAGCGTGTTTGAGGAGGCCGAGTAACCAATGCCCACCCCCCGCAGAAAGCGGCCAGTC
>JAEMWC010001015.1:227500-302500 GCA_016490735.1 Pachyseris speciosa | reverse complement strand
CAATTCTTCAGAGACTGAGATGAACGACAATTTACTTTTGTATAGGCTGTGCAACTGAATTCAGACTATCGATAAGGAAATTTAAAAAATGGAAAGCAAGAGAATAAAGGACAATAATGTGAAATTGCCCTGCTGTCAGTTCCAGTCAAGCGTTAGCCCCTCGGAAGAGCGAATCCGAAGGACGAAAACTTCAACACTAGAATCTCTTTACGGATGGTACCCTCACCTATAAATTCTGTTGATAAACCAAATATTTCATCATACTTAAACCTGCTCTGAATATCTATCTGAATATCTCTGTAAAGAGGATGTCTTGTGTCTTCTTTGACCCAAAATTAGAGGTAGCATTCCAACAAGAAAATAGTGACTGAAAACCGGAATTTACTTGTGACTCCAACACAGTAACCATGTACACCTGCAGTCGGCTACTGATTTGTATACATTCCATACCTGTTATTTCTCACATGTTGTACAGGTGTTTTTAAGTAATAAGGTGAAGAGATAGTCCATTCTGTTCCTTAGAAAATGAAATAACTAAAATCATGCGCTAGTTTTGTTGCATACAGTTTTGGTTTGTTTCATGTTTTCTTACAAGGGTCTCAGTTAAGGGAGTGATCAATGCTATGTGGGCTAATTAAAACTATTTTTTAACGCTTTCCTAGGGTAAACCTCGAAGTAGTGACGCAAACAAGAGGTGCATGGAAAAATCATGAGATGCTTGGCGCGCTTGCGTGACGTCACCTCTACAAGTGCCATACTGCCTACAGATATGACAAGATTGTTCGATGGCATCAAAAATTAGTTGTGTGTTCCTGTTCAATGAGGATAAAAAAGTCGGCACAAAGTGTAAGAACTGCACTGAGTGGCACGCTGACCATTAGCGGGCGTGTACAAATATTATTCGAAGGATGTCCAAGTTCATTTGAATAAAATTTTATTTCAATTCAGGGATTCAAAGACGTTATTTTGTGAAACGCGAACAAACATAATAAAAGCAATATGATGTTGACATGTTTCCAACTAATAGCTGTATATGTAACTTTACAACATGACAACAAGGAATCTCAACGTGATGCAGCCGAACATTCCAAGATGCCTTAAATATTTTGAAAGCAATCATTAGGCTATACTTGATAATGGGTGCTGTGGACAGGCTTGCAGCGTCCAAATCCTAATCGTTTCAAATTATCTGTTATTTCTATAAAAAGCATTAACCTTTCTTCTGGGTTTTGTGGTACTCGGTGGTTGGGGACTATATACCCCACGAGCTCCTCAAAATCTCTGGATTGTGCCCCGAAAAAGAGTTTTACAAGCTTCCACAACTTCTTCAGTGGTGGACATCAACGAGATAACTGTGGGTCGAATATACTTCAGGCACAAAGTACATTACGTCTGGCTTTCCTCCAAGAGCATCTGCGTTTTTGTCAACTCTTAGTGTCTTGATATTCCACAATTTTGCAACAGAGCGGAGTTAGGCATGAACAAAACTTTAAGCATTCTTTAAGCAACGGGTCAACATCTAAAAAGACACCAGAATCTCTAAAATCCTTAAACAAGTTCATTCAGCAGCCGCCTCCACCTTGCCTTAACTTTGACCAGTAGGCTTCTATTGTTTGGTTGGCACTACTTCCTTGAAAAATCCTGTTATCGCCTGCTAAATCATCGCCGTCATTATACCTTAATAGCCTCTGGATGGTGGAAACCCACATGTTTTCCATTCCCTTATCAATCCGAGCCACCCTAGGTACTCCACCTATCTGCTGGACAGTGCTTAGAAAAAATCAACACCAATATTCGGGTTCGGGTTGTTATTGGTTGAACCTACTTTTAGGCACAGTATACGCCGTGAGAAGCCATCTGCACAGCCATGCAAACAAAATCAATACAGTTTTAGTTTATCTCAGCCATCTAAACAGCCTGATATACTAAGCCATATCCAAAGTCGGAAATCCCAATCCCGAATTCCGAAATCCGAAGTCCGAAGTCCGAAGTCCGAAGTCCGAAGTCCGAAGTCCGAAGTCCGAAGTCCGAAGTCCGAAGTCCGAAGTCCGAAGTCCGGAGTCCGAAGTCCGAAGTCCGAAGTCCGAAGTCTGAAGTCTGAAGTCTGAAGTCTGAAGTCCGAAGTCCGAAGTCCGAATTCTCAAGTCTCAAGTCTGAAGTCTGAAGTCTGAAGTCTGAAGTTCGAAGTCTGAAGTCTGAAGTCTGAAGTCCCTCCTCGGCTTTCGTAGTTTACAAATACGTCATTTGAAACATAAGAAAGGGAGTAAGGTCTCTGCGGTCAGTTTCACGTCACGCAAGTAAAAACTAAAGTCGCTTATCATTCAAAAACTAATGTCCAGAAATTGAGATATTGTGGAAAAATAGTAAATAAACTACCTGTTAAAGTCTTAGGGGTGTATGATATACCGTAATTGAATTATTCAACGAAATGTACCACTCAAAATGAGATTAGTATAGAGCCGCCACTGGGAAACACGGCAGTCTAATTCAAAAACATATGGAGTTCAGTTTGGTCATGTTAAAAGTATTCTTCCTGGTGTTGAACTTGCAAACATTCATGTAGACACTTCTCTCAACATATTAGCCGTTCAGACTTCAAAGACACAAGGTGAATCGACGTTTTGCGATACGTGACAACAAGCATCATTCTTGCTGTTGTGAGTTGTTATTTATAGTTCGTGCTTGCGCAGAAACGCCGAAAGTGCCTTTTGCGGATGAAATACAACCACGAAAAATGAAGCCCATTTTAAACCTCGGGCTTTTTGCTAGCCCGAGTAAAAAGCCATAATAAACTTGAATTAGGTATTCTTTCGATACTCGAATGAAAAACACTTCAGTTATCAGTAGAGAGATATTAGGGCCGTTTATACGAGAGAAAATAAGCCGCGGCTTACTCTGGCCACGGCTTACATAAGACGCGAACACGCAGTATAAATGGTACAAAATCTACATTCACGGCTTTCTCAAGCTGCGTCTTATCCTGGCCTAGGAGGTTTTACTCGTATAAATATGGTTCCTTTCGCGTCTTATGTAAACCGCGGCCAGAGTAAGCCGCGGCTTATTTTCTCTCGTATAAACGGCCCTAATGTTACTGCACCATCGCAAATAACTATGATTTGATTTTCCTCCTACAAACTAAAGCACCTTACAAATGCGAAAATGAACCATTACAATTTCAGTCCAGAGTGTTTTGTCAAACACCAAAACCAAGCCAATTCCTCAAGCCAGTCATTATAAGTGCTAACTGAGCCATGACATAAATTTTAGTCAGCTCCAAGACTACTGACTAAAAACATGACTTGTGCGCGGTTGAGAAAGTTTCACGACTTTCTCCAGCCAACTGATCACAAAACGCCGGTAGCAAAGCGAAGTCAAGCAAATTGGAATCACCTTGGAAACTCGATTTAAAATCGCCCTAACATTTTAGTTGGTGACAAACTACTTCAATGTCGTAATTGTGATGTAACTGAAGGATTATCGCAGAAGGAATCGGTGCCAGTGAGTTAGTGACTGGTTGCTATCGACTCATTAAAATGTTTTGTTGCTTTTACAAGGCACTGAAGAATGGAGGGACAGAAGGGGGAAAGCCAAGTGGAAGTAAGTCAGTAACAAAATAGGCAATGAAGAAGTGCATGTGCTACTACTCATAACAGAAAGTGGCAAAACGTAAAGCCTTGGCCAAACGGACTCGCAAGTAGGCGTAAGTAGCCGCAAGTTGAACTTGCGTACAGACTTAACTTGCCTTGGGTGACCAAATTTCCTCGCGCAAGTCGCAAAAAAACATTTTATCTAATATTTCATTGGCTAATAGGTTACTATAACAACGAATGGACGTCACTCAACTAGCGTTGACTTGGGTTGGGTGACCAAATGATGAAAAACTTGCGTCGACTTGCGCGCAAATTTGATCCCGACCAAAGTGAGCGCAAGTCAACGCAAGTGCAGGGGCAACCTGTGGCCAAACAGACTCGCAAGTACTGGCCCTAGGTTTCAACTTGCATCTACTTGCGAGTCCGTTTGGCCAGGGCAGATATTTCATGAGTTATTTTAATTTCATTGTAAAAAGTTCGGCTTTAGCTGTATTTAACAAAATGAGAATGAACGAAATGATTGATTTATTCTCATTAAACGAAATGAATGATAAAGCTCTTGAAAATATCGAACACCGTCAATGTGCCATATTTATAGCGGCACATATGACAGGTTGTACGTGATAAGTTAAACAAGGAATAAATGAAATTATTATTATTATTATTATTATTATTATTATTATATTTATTTTGATCTTTGTCGCTAGATCTGAGCCAACAAGGACGACTGCTTGGGAAAGGATGACCTTCTTCAAAACATTTTTCACAAAAATGCCGAGTCAAAATAACATAACGTGAACCTATACCCTAGTGACAGGGGCACCCAACGGCAAGTTTCGGTAGATATCTGTTCGGTGGAGTAAACGTGGCTTAAAAGATTCGTAATGGGAAAATCATAGCCCCCGAGATTTTTGGAAAGGTTGTATTTGCTGGTTTTGGCAGTCAAAAAGGTCAGCTAGCATTTTCGAAAAGAAAATAGTTCCCTAGAAAGTTCGTGCAAAGCTCATTACAGTTAGAATTTTCTCAAAGGGAGATTTTGCTCCCTAACATTTTCGGGCAATTTAAATTGCAGCTAAGGAATCCGAACAGATGAAATTCTTCTAGGTAACGAAAACAGCACTTTCAACAGACTTCAAACACCATACGTTGCTTACACGACTGGATTGTAAGGAGTTTCCACTTAGCCTGGAAAGACCTTCTTGGAACCGCTAGACCTTTGCAGTTTGCAGGTATCAAGTAGCTACCAAATGTCCAGTTTAACACCCTTTTAACCAAATCAATAGAAAAGAGATCGAGCAATGGAAAAGTATTGTTTCTGTTGCTTTTGCCGAGGGTTTAAGAAATGCAAGAAGGCCCACTATATTACCGACGGGGTGTTGAAACTTCCTCAGCAGTTCAGTTGGTGAACTGTGGCGAAAATGTGACGGTACGTAACATGTTCATTCTATTGTCATTTTAATTTAGTTCTTGTTCGATTTCGTGATGGATGGTGCGCTGAAAATGATTTTTGGTTTTCAGTATTAGTAGTTTTATTTTAATATATATTTGTCTCTAATGTATCAGTTGAGGTCCACGTCAGCCCGTGGCTTCCTTGTGTCCAAAATAACGTGATTATCACGCACTACACTCTTTTTTTTTTTATATATAAGAATATTGTTTTTCCGGCCCAGGCTGAATATTCCTATTTTTCGGTCGATTTTAGGCTGAAAATATTCTTGTATTATTCTTAATTATAGCTTATGACATTTCCGTTTAAGGACGTATTGGGGTATCCAATTACAAGTTAAGTGTTTGCTATTTTGTACTGCACAAATACATTACATGTACCGCTCATCATTGAACATTTGGCTTTTGCTAGCTAGTTCAAGTGAAAAGTTAAGCAAAAACATATCATTATATGGTATTTACAGATTTTCAACGTACGAAATTATATTCTTTTGACAATTTCAGCCTCAGATTTATTCTTTAAATATTCTTAAAATCCCGCAAATTTCAGCCTCGATCTTCTTATAAAATATATGCTTATAAAAAAAAAAGAGTGTGTTGACCAAACAAACGAAAGACGGAAGGAAATAAGGCTGGTGGAAGCACATCATTAGTCGAGAGATGCAATTCATGAGGTGCATAATGATAAGGAACACAGGGATAGTGCCAGTAATGCCGTAGCGTTTTAACTAAGTCCATTACAAATGGCGTTGGTTCCCTAGAGATCGCTACCGGCCATTTGATGGGGCTGGGGGGGTGTTGCACGACAAAGGAAACGTTGCGCAGCGACCCGAATAACTGTGCACAAAAACCGTAGTCAAAGTGTTCCGCGTAGAGGGCTGTTAGCAGTAACGTTAAGAAAACAGGAACGATCCTTGCTATGGATAAAACCAAAAAGTGGTACGAACGTAAACAAGGAAACTATGAGGAAACGAGGTCCGTTAATGCTCTAAAAGGACTAAAATGTTCACGAAATCGAATAAAATAGGCAACGAGAATCGAAATTCCAGCACGAACAGATGACAGCGAAATGAAGTGCAAACTAATTCGAAGGGACTTGCCTGTACGGAACCGTAACGGTGTTTGACGTGCAGAACATTAAACCGATCAGTTGCGAATTGCAATTCTAAAGCCGTGTTCGATGTCCAGCGAAATGCCAGCCGTGTTGATTACAAGATAGTGTGTCGATTGTTTGGTGCGATTTCCAACCAGGACATATAACAAGTCGAAAAATCGTTGTTCAACACGTCCAAGGGACTTTGTGTGAAAAATGCTTTAGTGTGACAGAAGAAAGAAAGAAAACGGTGTTGACTGATAACAAAGCGAAAGCGAACCAATGTTTCAGATGTGTTTGGTGAGGGCTCAGGGAATTTGAAACATGCGAGTTTGGACTGAAAATTGTCCATCAAGTAAGTTTTGAAAAAGTTTTGTCCAATAAATGGAAGGTGGGATGGCCCCTAGGATGTTCCAAATGTATAGTGGAGGCGTTAGACTGAGCGTGTGGTCCCGCGAACTTAAAATATTTGTTGTCATGTTCACTGTATGCGCCATGCATGTATGTAAACAATGTGTCAAGCGTGAAGTATTCGCCTTAACAACTAGTTTGCATAGGAAAAGTCAGATCAGCGACAGGAAAAATGAGAAACTAATAATTAACGCACTGAGTTGTAAAGTGTGAGTGAAACCGAAAAGATTGATCGATTGGCAAGCACTGTTGTGTAGACAAAGATATCATTCCTTCAATGCCAAGTGGTGCATAGAGCTTCCTGAGAGGTTTCTGCGAAGAGCAGAGTGGACAAAGAGGCAATCACAGTTCGTCTCGGGTGATGGAACTCTGGTAACACTGATTGAATAATTTGCATTGATTTATTATTAGACGCCAGATATTTAGTAGGCAAAACCTTTTTGATAGAATCCACTGCTATTAAGGCGTTGTAGCGACAATCGGTGACACGGAGTAATTAAAAGGCAGCAACATCCCGGAACATGAAGAAAGATTAACTAAAAAGCCATGAACAACGTCTAAACAATGAAGGGGTGAACAAATTGCTAAGAAATTAACGATCGAGACTAGGCTTCATCTTGATTGTTTGGTAAAATACAGCGATGTATAGTTCCTGGCTTTGGTGACATTATTACACGGCTATTATTATCAATACGCGCGACCAAATGACAAACTGCCCTCTGTAAAACGCGCCTTTTAAAGGGCTAAACGAGAAATGCCCCGGCTGAAAATGTATTTGCCGCCTTGATTCTGATTGTTTGTCGAGATCCATTGCCTGTGAACGGGAAGACTGTTATTTTGTTTAAATATAAACTGCTGTCTTTTTACTAAATCATTGCTACGAATCTTTTTAAAACTAGATTATATTTGAATTTTATTTGGCACTTGTTTAGCTGATCGTAGTGTAGCAACAATATTTTCCATACCATAGATTCATGCTACCGTGATCTCATTTAATCATAGGACAAACACATCACTTTCAGGGAGGGCATATAGTTTATTTGTGACTCTCGTATCATAGATCATTTGCGCCCTCGCTCCGCTGAGGCGCAAATGATGCTACTCAGGCCACAAATAAAGTATATGCCCTCCCTGAAAGTCATGTGATTGTCCTATTATTCGTTGGGACAGAGAAACAAATGGTAGCCACGTTTGATGGATACTACTATTTTTATATGAGACGTTTGCTTTCTGTATTGAAATTCGAAAACCAGTGTCTTGGCCTTTTCTTTTGGCGACATGGTATAGGCCTCCCAATTCTACAGTTGCTTGATATTTTTACCTACTTTCACTCATTGGTATGCCTGACACAGAAAATGTTGAATTTAATGTACGATATGGAAGACACAGTCTGAGGAAAGTGAGCACCTTTTCTTTCCTTAATCAGACTTAACTGTAAAACAGAAAGGTTACTTGCCTGTAATCCACAGCCTTCGTGTTTTGAACAACCTTTTGAAGTCGCTTAGGCTGTAAGAAAAGAACGCATCAAAATAAACTGTTCAGACAAACGGAAGGACATCTCACTGGAAATGTTTCAACAAGAGTACGTCACAAACGTCATAGTCATGTTAATCGTTATACATAACCTCAATGCTGCGCCCGCGGTTTTGCCGATCATCGTTGTGAACTTGATGATAGAAGCAAATTTAGTGGAAATAAGTTTGCACTCTGAAATCAGGTTTGAGAATTTTTATTCAGTCTATTTCGATAAAACCTTTCATGTTCGGGATATGTTTTCGTTTGGATAGGCTACACTGCAACAAAAACTTCAGTAATTTTTGGGGAAAATGGCAAACAACCGCACCCGGCAAATTGCACATGACTGTAAATATGATTCAGTATCACGTGTACAATCTTTGATTTTCGTGGGTTCGGATTCGCGGGTTTTAAAGCGTGCAGACAGAAATCGTGCCGTGCTTGTCAGTGATTGGTCTCCAGTTTGCAATCCATATTCATGTGATTTGTGGGACGTGTCACAAACCAGGCAATGTCAAATATGAATGAAGATACGGTGGCGTACGAATGTCCTTCGTTTGAATACATAGAGAGGAATGTAGCAAGGAATAAAGAGAAGGAGTGAAGCTAGTGAACAAATCTGGAAATAGCATAAGCGAAGGTGAGCATTGGTTTCTGAAATTCTGTCTTTAAAGCTAAATGAATTCAGTTTGAATTGTTGCTCGTTAAAGCAAACACATGTACTTTAATTTGAGTGTCGCCTATAGATTTGAAAATGCTTCGTTAACAAAAAACGTAGGAGTGTTATTTTCGAGTTGAAACGAACGCTAAAATAGAAATTCGGGCTTGAGAGCAATGTTTGACTGAAATGGGGCCGCATGTGATTGTGTTTGATGTTTGCTGAGCGATATTGTTTTGGGAAACTATTACCGCGCCCTTGTTTTGATAATGTTACGGGCCTTTGTGGATGTTATCAGTATTAGTAGACAAGAGAACTCTGCACCATTGATATAGCGCATCTAGCTAGAAGTTAGAACCAAAATCAGTAATTATGTTTTCACTAATGAATGATCATATTCGTATGTTTTCAGGAGATCAACATACTCATTGATGTGAAGAAAAAAAAATTGCAAGAATAAGAACTAGAATCTGGGATCACTTAATCACAAGGCCGCAACGCTACAAAGATAAGAGCTTTTAATTTTTACATAATTTGCTAAAGCTGTGGCCGTGAAAAAAAAAATTCAGCAGTTTGGAAGTTCTCCAGTTTACCAACTCTCTGGTCAGTTTTGACAAAGTTTTTCAAACTACTGTTTTGAGAAACAAACAACACAACAGCTGAGTAGCCACTCAAAATTTTATCGGCCACAGACTCAAAAGTCAGGACTACCTTGCAAAGTTTAATCAGATAATAAAACATCACATGAAGTGAGATTCGATGGTTAAACAGGTTTCCTATCGGCCACCATTGAGGATTGAGAAGGTTGAGCTATCATATATGTGCATATTATCCTTTACATTACTGACCTAATTTGGTTTTCATCAACAAGGTTTGGCTCAGTAACAAATTATTTTGTTTTTGGTGATATATTTTGAATTACTGAATGCTAGCAGCAAACGCTTGCATACGAAATTGCAGAGAGGCTGGCTCAACGTCTCTTTCCGTCAGAACCTTTCAGGTACCATAGTAATGTTTCAATTTGTTGAGGCATAGAAGTAACATTTTTATAGGTGGCATTGTAATGGTGTTGAGACTTCACTGATAAATATATTTGTTTTCAGTAAACATCTTTTACACATCGTCAAACTCCCGGTTGAGAAGTTAAACAGTGCATCAGTTTACGAGATGATTACAGTTAACTATTTGAATATGAATTGGTCAAGCTAACCAGTGTTTAGAAATGATTAAAAATGTTTCCAAATTCGCTACAATGTCACCATAAAACGGTCCTAAACTTTGCGTCATATACTGATTAGTTAGTCGCTGACAAGAGAACGGCGGTTTCTCGAGCATAAATATTTCATGTCGAGATTTCTTTTCAAATTTGTATGAGGCAATTAAAGTGAATGTCTTTATATTAGTGTACCAAACATAAAATGCTTTTGACCCGGCTTATTTCAAACTGACATTTTCATATTTGAGGTGCTGTTCTTATGTCAGCTTGTCGTAAGCCGCTTAGTTTAAATACCTTTTATGTCTGGTTTGGGAGAAAACTGTATTCCAATCGGATATGGAGCGGTTATGCAGACCACAAAAACCAAATGAGGACTGACTTAGGTTTGAAAATACCGCATTTTGGGTTAATCTGATGAATTGACTAAAACAATGGAAAAATGAAATGTCATTGAAAGAGTAGATCAGTGTCTTCAAAATGATTACAATGAAACTTAACTGGCGGCAACATTTTTTCGTTGGTTAATGTGAAATTCTTTTTAATGTGTATGAAATAAGTTGTAAAGTCGCTGGGTTCAACGGTACCAAAGGAGAATCAAGTTAACGTCACCTTTCAAAACAATATGCTTTTTTTTCGCATTTTTCTTGCTTTCGCTCACGACTTCTTGGGCGGGTGTTTAACGTCACAAATGAAAAGCAGCAATCAAGGTTAGAAAAGCTGCTAATTAAAACCATGATTATTGTTACTAGTACCAGACATTTGGTTTTAAACTAAGCTGCATTTACGAATGTAACTGAAAGAACTTTTTCTATCGGCACTCTGTGTGTATGTGGCACTGGACAAAAATTGAAAACAAAAGCATGGGATTTCTTTTTAACTGAAACTTTGAAGAGAAACTTTCTGAGTGGGTTAAGTGAGAAAGCATATTGTAACCAGAGAGTGTTTCAAGCAGAGGAAGTTTTGTGGTTAAAATTGACCATAACTTTGCTTCAACTTGAATCTCACTTTCCTTTGATGCTGAATCAATGCTTAAATTCTTCAGAGGGTCTCGTCTATAAACCAAAAAGGGAATTTTTTTGTGCCACAAACAACAACTGTGCTAGTAGAAAATTTTTTTTTCTAGAAGGCAACATGGCAAACTTCAAAATGCTTTAGAAGCGAAGAATGGAATTAAACATAAACGAACAAACGAAAACATCATTTTGGTGATCTAAAATATTAAGTAATCTATCATGCGTATGTTTTGTTTTCGAATGATGTTTATCTTACCATGCTGCCTTTAATTTACTCGTTTTCACCAACTCGTGCAAGAGTGGCAGCATCACAGTATTTCAGGGGATATTATTTTTATTTGAATTTTCGTTAAATCGAGAAAAGTGAACCACAACAAGTTAACTTAATTGGACTGACATTTTTGCTAAAGGGCTTTCAGTTTATTTTTTCCATTTTCTTGCACGAGGTGGTGTATGCATTTTTATGGCGGGAACATTTTAATATATCCCACTTAAAATTTTTGGCTCAATTGTTGCCAAGAGAAACGCTGTGCAAATTGGGTCAAATTTTCCCGCCAAAAGACTAAGTATATATTCGAACACATTTTTGACATTCTTAAAATGTCTTGATGTATGTAATTAACTAATTAAAGTGGAAGAAAAGAATTGGATTGTTTATTGATCGCTTTTTACGGTAAGAGTAATAAAGAAAAGAAGACATAACATTCTGACTTATTTTTTATTGCACCTTCAGTAAATTAATAGTTAAGAAAAATGAGACAAAGTTAATACATGTTTGACTTTTGAAAAATTTAAAAAAGTTGGCGCATGCGTATTTTGAGCGCCGTATTTTTAAAATGTTTTGGCGGGAAAATTCAAAATTTTTGAACAGAATTTACAATGGAAATAACATGGAGAAAACATAGCTCAACACTTCGTTAAGAAAATTTGAGCTTGGTAATTGAAAACGATAGCCCTGAAAAGGCTTGAAAATTATTTCCTGCTTGAATGAGAAAATTTGAGTTTGAAACATTTTTCAGACTTAGAACCCTTGCTATCAAGAAAAAAAATTTAAGTAAAAGTGAAAAATTGTAACTTTGACTCTTCTGATTCTGATTGTGCCAAAGCCACCAAAATATGGGTAAAAAAGCAACTCGGCAAATTTTGATGAAAGCTCGTTCAGTGTTTTGAAGAAAGCAAAACTGAACCAACAGCATTACGAAAAAAACAAATTTAAACGAAAAACTTCCTGCATTACGTTTTTTGAACAAACAAAACAGGAGAATAAGGAAGTCTGAATGAAGTTTGAAACCGCCTTAGAAGATGGGCCGGCTTTCACTGGCGCAAACGTCTTGAAATACTACAAAAAAAGAGTTTATGTGTCAATTCGTAACAGCGATTTTGTGAAATGTGGTTGCGTTTCTCAGTGTTTTGCTGTTTGCATGGACGTTTTTGCTTGTGTTTCTGTGTTTGTAGGGACTCTTGTGCTTGTTTTTCTCAGTATTTGTATCTGTACTCTTGTATGTGCTTGTGTTTCTGTGTTTGTTGTTGCGTTTGTATCAGTGGACCCTACCCGGATTGTGTTTCTTAAGGTTTGCGATTGGAATTCTGATGTGCCCTCGGTGTTTCTCAGTGCTTCTATGGACTCTAGCAAGCGTGTTTCTTAAGGTTTGTTTGAACTCTTGTTCTTGTGCCCGTGTTTCTCAGTGCTTCTATGGACTCTAGCAAGTGTTTTACTTAAGGTTTGTGTGGACTCTTGTGCTTGTCTTTCTCGGTGTTGAGCTCCGAGTAAATGTTACCTTTCCTGTATTATTAGGTGATGTTGTTATTATTTGGTAATAAAGCTGGTGTTGTTGTTGTTGCTGTTGTTGTGTCTGTATGGACCCTTGTGCTTGTGTTTCTCAGTGTTTGACGGTATGGACTCTTACGTTTGTGTTACTCAGTGTTTGTATGGACTCTTGTGTTAATATTTTTGTGTTTCTCGGTGTTTGTATGGACTCTTGTGCTCGTGTTTCTCAGTGTTTGTATGGACTCTTGTGCTCGTGTTTCTCAGTGTTTGTATGGACTCTTGTGCTTGTGTTTCTCAGTGTTTGTATATACTCTTATTTGTATGAATAATAATAATAATAATAATAATAATAATAATAATAATAATAAAATATCACATTTATATTGCGCATTTTCTATGCAATATTCAAATGCGCATTACAACACTGGCCGGGGGACTTTGCCAGACTACTTATAACGCAGTTTACAATGAATGAAGTTGAGTTATGAGTGCCCCCGTAATGTCAATATCAAATTAAGACAGACACTAGGGGTGGTCACTGCGAGAGTTTTGTTACGTCCCTAGTGGTTCTTTTACGTCCCACAGAATCAGAGAATTATGAAGAGTTGTGAGACGGGGCCTACGGTTTATCGTCCTTGTTCGAAAAGACTAGAAAGTCTAACCGTTTGTAGATGTCATTACAAAGGCAGCACTTTCTCCTCAATTATTTAAAGACCCCGAGTGTTGGTCCGGCCGGGATTTGAACCCGCGACCTCCCGCACGGTAGTCCGATGCTCTACCACTGAGCTAACCGGTCGGCGGTTAATGTTCTAGTGTTTGAACTCTTTTGCTGATTTTTTAGCGCTTTGCGTGAACTGTTGAGCTTGTGGTTTTGATGTTCTCATTGACGTTGTGTTCGCTCAGATTTAAGTGCTTTGTTCTTGCGTTTTCTAGTGTGTGCATGATTCGTCCACGTGAATTTTTGCGTCCTGCGTGCGTTTTTGTCTCTGGTGAACAAAGGTTGCAGATATGTCAGCTGAGATCGTTAATTTTGCCTAAATGAGATAAACTAACAGCGAAAAATGACCGAAATATTAGTCTACGTTCAACTAAACTTTCAACACCTCCATTCAAACCTTACACCGTCAATATATCTTTGCCAATGTTTTTTTTTTCAGAGGGAAAATTGTTGTCAAATTTGAAGTTAAATCTGACTATTGTACTACCTCCCCTTCTTCATTGCATGTGTTAGAATCTCCCAGACTTACGTACTTGTTAGCTCATAATCTGAGTAACCGAACGCATTCGTCTTACTGCAAAGAAATGAAAAATTATTCATCAGTATTGAGTAACTACAACTCTTACTGCAGTAAGATAACAGTGCTTAATATTGTCACTACGCATGCGTTCTGCTCATCCGTAGATTACCCAAGTAACTAGGGTTTCTTGGGAATGGTGCCCCACAAAATTGAGCAGGATAACAACAACAACAATAACAATAATAATAATAATAATAATAATAATAATATTAACATCAAGCAACGGATTGAAAATGAATTGAATGAACAAAACAACCAAACAGATAGTCTAGTAGTCGATGTGTTTGTAGAAGAAGCCAACAATTGTTATGAGGAATCAAATGAAGATGAGCTAGAACCAGCACAAAATCCATCTGAGATAGACCTAGTTAAAGAAATTAAGAGGACAAGAACTGAATGGGAAAACATCAGGATGACAGAGAGGCCCCCTCTACCC
Source organism: Pachyseris speciosa (assembly GCA_016490735.1). Taxonomy (NCBI): domain Eukaryota; kingdom Metazoa; phylum Cnidaria; class Anthozoa; order Scleractinia; family Pachyseridae; genus Pachyseris; species Pachyseris speciosa. Next base: position 288,056 of record JAEMWC010001015.1, on the reverse strand, counting down.
AAGATACCAGTGAACAGAAAAGCTGAGCTGTTGATCAAACAAGCAAACCATGCAATTCAGTTGGTAATAGCAGAAGAGGCACCCAACCTCAATAACATTAATTTGTAACAATATGTCACTGCGTATGTGATTTCTGGAAAGATTGGTAAAACGCCAAAACTCCCAAAGACAAAGAGTAATAAACGGCAACAACCAAAATGGAGGACAAGAATAGAGAATCAGATTAAAAGCATGAGAGCTGATCTGTCGGTACTAACGGACAAATCAAGAGCTGCAAACAGTAAGAGAATCCCTTAAAACGAAAATTCAAGCAAAAGCCCAAAGAATCAGGAGATACGTAAAAAGAAGTAAACGATTCAGTCAAAACCAGATGTTTGCAAACGATAGGAAAAAGTTCTTCAGAAACCTTGGTAAAGACCAGATATCAGTTGAAAAACCACCTAAGAAAGAAGCAACAGAAACATTTTGGCGTAACATCTTGGAGAACGATAGAGAGCACAACCATTCAGCAGAGTGGATAAAGAGGGAGGAGCAGAAATATGTTGATACAGAATGCCAACCATGGGAGGACATAAGCCAAGATGAGTTGCAGACTGTTTTAAAGAAAGCAAGCAACTGGAAGTCACCCGGCCCTGATGCAGTTCCTAACTTCTGGCTAAAGCAACTCACAGCACAACATCAACACCTACTGAATGCATATAACCAAGCAATAGATCACCCAGAAAATCTGCCTGATTGGTTCACTACAGCACAAACATATTTACAGTACTACCAAAGAACGAAGACACAGAGAACCCCCAAAACTATAGACCAATTACCTGTTTATCAACATCCTACAAGGTGCTCACATCGATTTTAACCGAAAGAAGCTACACCCATATCACAAAGAATGATATATTGCCGGAAGAACAGAGAGGTTGTGTCAGGGATTCATGTGGATGCAAATATCAGCTCCTAATAAATAAAAGGATCATAGAATACTGCAAAAGAAGAAAAAGAACTTGAGTATGAGTTGGATAGACTACAGAAAAGCCTATGATAGTGTTCCTCACAGTTGGATACTGAAGACCTTGCAGATGAACAGATTTAATGAAAAACTAATCAAGTTCATGAGAACCTCAATGAGCAACTGGAAAATTACGATGAAGCTATCTTACAATGATGGATGTATCACAACAGATCAGATCAAGGGATCTTTCAAGGAGATTCATTCACACCTCTGCTATTTTGTCTAGCCCTTGTGCCTTTAACATCAGAGCTGGCTACATCTGGGTATGGTTACAAGATCTTAAACACAAGTGCTCCAATCAGCAATCTGTTGGATATGGATGATCTAAAATTGTATAGCAAGAATGAGCAAGAACAAGTTGGAGAACTGAAAATAGTGAGACAATTCAGTGATGATATTGGTATGGAATTTGGAGTTGAGAAATGTGCCAAAGCCATTTTCAAGAAAGATAAACTGGCCTCAACTGGAAACATAGTAATAGATGATGACACAGAGATACAAGAGTTGGACCAGGAAGGAGTATACAAATACCTGGGTGTAGATGAAAGTGATGGTATCCAGCATAGCAAAATGAAAGAGAAGATAAGAAAAGAATATAACAGGAGAGAAAGATTAATCCTAAGAACTGAGCTCAACGGAAGAAACAAAATAGAAGCTATCAATAGTCTTGCAGTCCCAGTTGTGCAATATAGCTTTGGCATCATTGACTGGAAAATCTCAGAACTGAAGAAGATTGACACAAAAACACACAAAAAATTGAACATGTACAAGATGTTACATCCTAAAGCAGATGTGGAAAGACTGTACATCCCAAGAAAAGATGGAGGTAGGAGCCTGATTGATGTAGAAACAACATTCAAAACAGCAACAATAGGGCTTGATCACTATCTGAAGCACAAAAAAGGGCAACATCCAAAGCAAGTGCTTGAACATGAAAGATCTAAAGCCAAAAATTCAATATCCAAGAATGCTACTAAATTCAAAAGGGAAGTAACAATGCCAGAGATTGAGAACAGAGAAGATAAATCTGCCTCTGAAAATGCTAAAGTCCAGAAATACGTGTTTGAGTCCAAGATGAAGTCAATGAAAGAGGAAAAGTGGAAAAACATAGCATTGCATGGCCAGTATCCAAAGATCCTAGAGAAGCCTCATGTAGACACAGTCACCACTAACAAATGGTTGTCAAGTAATTTGAAAGGAGAAACAGAGGGACTACTTGTAGGAGCTCAAGACCAGGCAATAAACACCAGAAACTACCAGAAAGTAAGATGTGGCCAGAAAGTGGAGAGAAAATGCAGAATGAGTTCCAACATGAAGAGACAGTGGACCATTTTGTATCTGGATGTGAGGTATTAGCCAAAACAGAGTACATCTCCAGCCACAATAATGCTGCAGCATATCTCCATTGGAGCATCTGTAAAGATCATGATATAGAGATTACAGACAAATGGTACGAACACGAGCCAGAGACCGTGATGCAAAATAAAGATAACAACATCACCATCATGTGGGACATGCCAGTCAATAGTGATAGAACTATAACAGCGAACAGACCAGACATCATCATTAAAGATTCAGCGAACTCCACCTGCAAACTGATTGATATGACTGTACCATCAGATAGAAGCATCGCACTGAAGGAAACTGAAAAAAAAAAATCAGCAAGTACAAAGACCTAGAACTAGAAATACAGAGAATGTGGCATATGAAAACTGTAGTGATCCCTGTGGTTGTTGGTGCGCTTGGTAAAGTGAAGAAGGGTATGGTAGAAAACATCAAGAAAGTATCAGAGAGAGCTACTATGACAGAGATTCAAAAGATCTGCATGCGGGGATCTGCGCGAATCCTCAGAAAGGTGCTCAGCGTATGACAGAATGATTGACTTGAGTGGCCGACGCTCTAGGTGCATGGTTTGCGCCAGGCTGATGTACAAAAAGAACACCAGCAAAGACTGTGATAAAAGAGATAATAATAAAACAAATCTATCTAGCCGAGCACAGATGCTCTACTAATTTGGGAGACTAAATCAAATCAGCTCTTAATAAATCAAATCAAATGTTGGTTTTTGGGGAGAGGGGGTAAACGGGAGTACCCGGAGAAAAACCTCTCGGAGCAGAGTAGAGAACCAACAAACTCAACCCAATTATGACGCCGAGTCCGGGAATCGAACCCCGGCTACACTGATGGAAACGATCGCTCTCACCACTGCACCAACCCTGCTCCCAAAACATTAATCACAAAGCACAATCTTTTGGTTCCTCCGATTTTTCGGTTGCAAAAAAGATAAAACAAAGCCATTCGTTTTAAACTTGATAGCTGAGTTAATCTTTTGTCTCACGATTGAGTCACGAAGATGTGGATCGTGACGTTTCGACTCCTATACTGCTGGTCTTCATCAGGCGATAGTGTCGACTGGCTGCGTGTGAGTATAAGAAGCACCGTGGCTGGCGCTGATTGGTGCGTTTCGATCCTCGCTTAGGCTGTTGTTGATTGGAGGATTTCGATCCTTGTCATTCAGACTAGAAATTGTTCCCTAAGCGGTCCGCTTTGGTACTGATCGGCTGTTGTGTTGTTTGATCGTGGAAATCCACGCTTCAGGAATTTCAATTCCACTGTCCCTGTTGATGTTGTTAGGGTGAAGTCTTATGTGAATAGCCTCTTTAACCCCACGTGTGTACCAATGTGGCTCTCGGTCAATAAATTTAACTTCGTCCCAGAGCGGATAATGTCCGGTCGCGTTGCTATGTTCTGAAACGGCGGAGGATTGGGTTTGAGCAAGCCGTATGTCTCTATCGTGTTCCTTAATCCGTCCATGCATAGATCTTCCCGTCTCTCTAATATAAACCTTACCACATTTGCAGGGAATCTTGTAGACTGCTCCGTCTTGTTTTACTGGATCGACAATGTCCTTAGGTCGCACTAGGTGTGATCTAAGAGTTGTGTCAGATCTGAAAACAGTCCGTATGCCTTGTTGTTGTAGGCAACGGTGAAGAGCCTCCGATGTGCCTTTGATGTATGGCAGAACCACAGTAGATTTAATTTCGGGTTCAGGTTTTTTAGTGGTTGTTCGTCCCTTGGTTTTCGTAAGGTTTTTTATAACTGATGGTTTTGTTATGAGGTGTTTAGATCGATCGTACAGGCACTTGACAATACCGCGTTTTACAGATTGCGGGTGGTGTAAATCATACGCTAGGTACTGGTCAGTGTGTGTAGGCTTTCTGTAAACACTGGTAGATAGGTATCCATTCCAATCCTTAATGATCAACGTATCAAGGAAGGGAATTGAGTTGTCATTCTCAGTTTCCATTGTGAAACGGATCGTCGGCTGTTGACTATTGATTTTTAAAGTGTTTTTCAATTTTAAACTGAATGCAAGAATCCAATCACATTTTAAATAACAAACTCAACCAATCAATGCGGTTGTTTACGTCATTCAACATTTTCAACTTTCAACTGTGTGTATGTGATATGAAATTAATCGGAGCGTTAGAAAGTAAATAAGTCCCATTCTGGCTTACTGGAATATCGGAGTATAATGTCCTTGGCTGATAGATTGTCCTCAAAATTTTCACAGTTGCCTTCGAAGCTTCGCTTGTCCGCCAACTGTTCGAAAAGGGTATCTGTTGAGTACGCATGACGAATATCGGGTGCGCTATGACCATATTTGGACACTGTCACAATGTGTTGAATAATAAATGAAATTATTATATGACTGGCTCTATCAGCGGTCAAGATGAATCAATTCTTCTGCTGTGATTGGCTACCCGCGAGGTCAAGATGGAGCCATCTTGACCGCTCGGGATAACCCGTTCGTCCCGCGTTTTACTGTCATTTAGTAGCGTCCTTTGAGTCATATAATAAATCCTTTATTGACCAAGCTTGTTCGGTCAAGATGGCGGGATATTGGCCTCGTTCTTTTTTTGTGTGTTTATGGACCTCGACTTCGTCTCGGTCCATAAACACGCAAAAAAAAGAACTTGGCCAGTAGCCCGCCATCTTGACCTTGCGCTTGGCCAATAGCCCATATGTATGGGGCCGTGCGCGGAACTGATCTTTCCTAAAATTCCCTAACGGCTGATCGATCCTTAACAATTAGCCATAAAAACAAAATCCAGTTGAATCACAGTAAAACCTTTACTGCAAAGAACGCAAACCTGAGGTTTACGACCAAGAAGTCTCGTCCCATCTGATTCTGACTCTTTAGCGTTCATCAGCGAAGTTTTCTTCCGGCTTAAGTCAGTGGTCAACTGGTAATGAAAAAAAGAGAGACGCACCCATCAAATTTTTGTTATACAAAGTCTTCCTAATGTCCCATATGGATGGCCTAAGCTCAGGCCATTATATAAGGTAGTTGTCGGTTACGAAACTTTCTCGCCACAGCATCACGCCTGTTATTAGAAGTGCCATCTTACATATGGGTTATTGGCCAAGCGTGAGGTCATTTCGTTGAGGTCCATAAACACGCAAAAAAAGTACTTGGTCAATATCCCGCCATCTTGACCGAAGAAGCTTGGTCAATAAAGGATTTATTATATGACTCAAAGGACGCTATTAAAAGACAGTAAAACGCGGGACGAACGGGCTATCCAGAACGGTCAAGATGGCTCCATCTTGACCTCGCGAGTAGCCAATCACAGAAGGAGAATTGATTCATCTTGACCGCTGAAAGAGCCAGTCATATAATAAACAGACTTATTGTGCATTCGACTACTTCAGCAATATCCCTCGAAATCCTCGTGAACAAAAACTAATCATGAATACAGCTCGAATACAGCTCGGATTAAACTGATATATTCATAATAACATGTTGAGGTTGTGTGAAATGGATAAACGTTCAATCAATCAATCAATTTATTAAAGTCATTGCGTGGGATTGCGGTTGCTCTCGGTATCCGTGCCAAGGGCTCATGTATAAAACGCAAGACTAAAATAAAAACTAAGATATAAAATTAAATGAATAATAACAATAATAAGAATTAAATAAAGGATACATACAGGAAATTGTTAGCTATTTACAAGCAATCCAACTTTCCAACACGCTAGATGATAATCATTAAGTTGTAAACACGTACAGATCAAGCCTAAAACTGACAAGAATATTTTATGCCTTTAAACACGCAGCTGCCTTATGAAAATCTATTATCTGACACCACAGCTATTTCTGCTAAAAATCCTCGATCACTTAAAAATAAAATGAAGCACGCACAAAATTTACAGTGACCGCTTTTAAACCTGTAATTACAGTTGGTCTTATACCTCTTATGAAAACGTTTACGACCAAATAAGTTCATCTCAAATGCCCACATGTTTGGAGCTGTGTCAATCCTAGGCAAGGTCCTCTGTAAATTTGCGTGCCCTAGCTGTAGAGTCTTGTAACAACGGCAAGCCGACTGTTCCGCAGCAAACAACAGTTTACTTCTCATGTAGGATTTTTTCCTCCAGTATAACTGAACAACGGTTTTCATGTTTAAATTCGTTCTCCGTGTTCTTTTTTCGTTAAAAAGGTGGTGGAAAGACACACTTATTGAATATTCAAGTTCAAATTAATTTGCAAGTTTGATTAATGCAGTAACCAATGGGTTTCGTTTGCGAAACGTGTGCTTGAAACATCTGCACGTGCAACGGTTTATGTAGTGAAATAAGGGAGTAACAAAGAAAACCGAAAAGATGACCAGCTCCCGACGATAATCGGAGAAGGACGAAGGAGAAACGAAAAAGAATCCGAAGACCATGTTCGTGGAAGGCGGCCGGCATTTTGACAACTAACCAGGGTTTTGGCGATTTCTGACGATATAATTATGAAAATGGGCCGGACATTTGACTGTAATTTTTTTCCCGGGAATTTTTAAGCCCACGGCAAAGAATTACAGACGAATGTATGGAGAAATTCAAAAGCCAGAGAACGTTTTCTGGCAAGGCTAAATTCCTCACGACAATTTTTGTTCATGGCACCCATAGACTAATATCACGCTTGTTGTGAACAAAAGATTTGCCCGTCCATCCTCGTCCACAAAACAAGCAAACACAAAGGATCTTAATCCAATGGGAGCTAGAACTCATCCTGATGACGAGTCTGGACGGGCAACGTCTATTGTTCATCAGAAATGTGATATCGGTCTATTGCTAAGTAATATAACTTTTTGCTGAGGAACAGGCGCTTCACGCATTTTTTGACAACGGATTTGCATACAAACAATGTGATTTATGTTCTGTTTGCCTTCCCGCCAAGTGGCGTCTTATAAACCGTGATAAGGTCTATTCCTTCTCAGCAGGAGCCCATCACCAGGAGCGTACAACTGCCCTATATTACTGTCACGGCGTTTTCACAGACCAATTTATTTTTAGATTAAATTTCCCGGCAAAATCAGACTCCCGCAGGAGTCTAATGACTATTCACAAGTCGCTGCACGTGCCACAAGTATCTGTACGTACTGAGCCTTTGTTTTCGCTCATTAAACTATTGTTTTGTGGCGCTCTCGTTGCCGTTGACGTCCTTGTTGCCCATTTTCCCGGGAAAAGATAGTCTAAAAATAGATCGGTCTGTAAAAATGCTGTGACATAGGCTTAGTATGGGAGTTGTACGTTCCTAGTAATGGGCTCCTGTTCTCAGTTGAAAAAGCGGCGATCTTCACGAAAGAGTCATTCCCAAGCTGCGGACTCGCTCGGGAGAATGGAATCAATGATTTTAACTGGTCCGTCATTCTGTTAACAATGGAATTAAGTTAGCTAAGGAATTTTACCATAAGAATGCACTGAATGAGTGTCGAGGAGACCTATGTAACACCCGACGAGTCATAAACGAACGTACGTACAGAAACTCAAACAATTCTCTCGTAAGCGAGTTATCTTATGCCTTTCATGACCACTTTGTAAATACTGGACCAAGGCTACAGGAAATCAATACTGTTGAATGAACATAGTTCTAAACTGCACAAGCAGTCTGGTAAAGTCCCCTGGCCAGTGTTGTAAATCGTAAAGCACCGATGGGGAGAGGATAATTAAGTATGTATAATGTATAGTTATAAGTATGCATGTATAAGGCTCAGTTATCCGCCTCCGGAAAATAAATTCTTCGGTCCAGCTAAAAAAACATCTGTCTGTAAGTCATTTTGCAACCCTTCACTGAATAAAATACTTCCAGTGATTTGCTATCGGATAAGTTTAGTGTTGTCCAAAGGCGTGTCATAGCGGCAAGTGGTTCGTCTTTATACGCGCTTAATTACCGGGGCCAGCCGAAGGCTGGAACCGGTCATAAAATGCTGTTTGTTCCTTTCGTTTTTCAATGTCTCGTTTCCAGGGCCCCGCTTTCCGCTGTGACAAATTTCTCGAAGTGCACATAGTAACTTTACTCGAGGCAATCGAAGGCATTCCAGACAAAGATTATAACTTTTGGGGGAACGAAAACTTCTACAACCTTTACGAGAGACTACTTCATGTGCGAAAACTTAAGAGTGGATTTTTTGAGAGACGTATTTATGAGCGACCACTGCACTTGAGAGTGAACCTTTTATCGGGAATCAAAGCGAACATATTTCTATTTCTATCTTTACATCAATCTCTTGTAAAACGTAAGTTTATTCACTGCGTTTTATAAGACGTCTCAAGAACAAGAGTAGCATGTTAAAAACGTTTCTCTTTAAAAGGATTCCTTCGATTCTTATACCGAAGTCCTCGGCGAAAAACACACGTAAAACGAATTCAAAAAGAAGAAATCGGATAATTTTTTCGCCGCCCGAAGAAATTTTACAGCGCAGCGAGAGAAAGAGGAAAGTTGTGCATCAAAAAGACGACAAAAACAAAGCAATTATTTTGAAATAAATCGTTTTTCAACTGTGTAAATTTAGTACCAACTTAGCTCTATCCCCAGTAGTTCAGTAGAATCTGAACAAGACTCAATAAAAATATATTTGAGGGAAGCGAATATACTAAACAAACAAATCACGGGGGTCGCCGTAAATGTACAGAAATCCAAATCCAGCGTGCACTAAAACTCTCAAATGAAGGCAACCAAATGAAAGAAACGCGACAGGAAGTTCAATAACAATAACTTTTCATTCAAGATGAGGCAAAAAAAACTTATCTAAAAGCACAAAAAATGTTCGAAATTTCACAGACGCGATTCGCTGCGTGAACTGCGTGTTCGAATTAATTATTCACGCAAAAGCGAAAGCGTGAGTTTTTCCCACAATTTTTGCAGTTATTTTATCGGCTGTGGCTTTGCCTATCGTGCTAAAAGCTGAATTCAACTTCCAACTAATATGTACATTGCCATTTTTGTTTTCTAAAGTCCAGGCAGCTGCTTTAAATCCGCTATCTGTATTCAAAACTCTCTTGAAAGCGCACCGATCGCCTTGTTTTCGTCGCGGTTGAGGGAAGGAAAAATTATTCACAAGAAAAGTTTGAGGGCTCCGTTCACCTTGATCTTCCATTCTGAGGCTACCTAAACATCGATTTATGTTTTTCCTTTTTATTTTAAGTGCCAAGGAAGTAATTTGTCCGTTTTAGGAATGAAAACGAGACCCTGGAAGTTTGTAGATTTGGCCCGCAACGTGCCATGATTACCTGGACTTTTCGAGCCCGTGATTTGAAGACAAAAAACCGTCTTCAACAGCACAGGATGACCGCGTTTTCAAAAAATTGTAAACTATGACTAAATTAAATTTACTTTTTTGGATATCGTTAAGAATCAGCCGTTTGATTTAATGTACATTTTATGCCAATTTTTATGCGACAAAGCATAGGCGCCCTTGGCCGGCGTGATTTTTATTTCCGGCCCTGCTGGCAGAAGAGACCTCTGCTAGCAGGGAAGATTTTTATGAAAGCCGAGGCGTAATTCTATTATCGAAATGAGTACACAGGCAAATATCATTTTCTCTTTTCACATTAGTAATTAGACGTTGTTTTCTCCAAAGAATATTTGCGATAAAATAGATTTTCATGTCCCGCGATAAACTTCTTGATGTAAACGACCCTTATGCATGCTAGTGTAAACGTGGGTTGCCAAGGCAAAAGTGGCCCCGGTAAAATTCACGAAGTGATTCTCGTTGCTGATTTAAAATCCACTCCTGTGATCCAGACGTGAACTCACGCTTTTTAAAAACACCGAGTAAGCCTGGCGCGACAAAGATAATTATCTATTCAAAGCAAGGCACCTGTTACTGGATTTCCGTTGAAAAATTCCGGCTTAATATGTAGTAAGGCCGTGTTAGCGCGAGTTGTAGTCCAGACTTCGGCTTCGGCAGATAACGGCAAACCTAGCCTGCCATGATAATTCATCTCAACCTCATCGAGTAATTGTTAATCACAGTCTCACTGTCATGTTCTATAACATCGATGCTGATCTTGATGTAAGGTAATTCTTCACTTCTACTATATCTATTGCACAATTTGGATAATCTACAAATATAGTATTGTGTTGGTTTCGATTCACAACCCAGGCTTGATAACGAGGAATTCGCCATCAAATTGGATATAACTTCGGTGAAACACTCGCCTCCGCCGGGTTCGTGTTCCACTTTTTTGTTCTTACCGCATTTTGTCAATTACTTAACGGACACTGACTTAAATTTAAGTTAAAGGACCATGTAACTGAATGTTATTTAGTAGCACTCTAGATCTCTCGGCTGAGATCCCTAATATTTAGGCGTACAAATTCAATTTAACTTCTTTCTTTTGTAAACGAATAAACAAACTTCTTCTCAAACGAGAAAGCGTTGTGCCACTTATATTACCCGTTTCGCCACTTTATGGATGTAAAAAGGTTAATGGGTTTAAAATGTAAACAACAGGTTAGAATAATTTGACCTGGTGTCCAATTATTCAATAACAAAACAACATCAAGTCTTGCTTTCTAGAAGGCAATAGAAAAAATCGAGAGTTTGATCGCTTCTCTTAAATTTCATTTGCAGGGCGCTGCAATAGGTTGCTCATGATGATCAGGAAGGCCACGACATAGAGTTTGGCAAAGGCTCCATGTTGTGAGTGGTACCTTCTTCGAATAGCTAACATTGAGATTAACAGTTCACTCAGGTGACACCGTAGACTTTCTAAAAAGTCCTTTGTCCTATCTCGGCTTCTCGAGAGGTCGACTTATGGCAAGTCTAGTGACACTGAACCTAAGCCAGTTTCACGTTTTGATTTCAGGAAACTGAAAATCAAATTTCCCTTGAGGTTTGGGAAAACGAGTGTCAAAACCGAGAGGGTTTAAAATGTTTTGGAAATGTTTTGGACTGTGCCAGTCATTCGATTGGAATCGGAGTTTACGCTAACCCTGACTTATAGCTGAATCCTACTGTGCGCATGAACAGTTAACTTTACTGGAACTTGAAGTGGTAAAACTATCAGCAAATTTTGATAGAAACTGAAACTGAATAAGAGAAACTATTCTATATGTTATCATGTGAGAGCCACGCATGGACAGTAAGGAGTTAATCTCCGCAGTTTTTAATTGTCTCGGTAGAATTTTGGCACAAGAGAACACCGCTATACCAAAACTAATTTCTAGTTCATCAGTGCGAGGGTTTTTTGCTAATTTATTTCTCTTGCTTAATTATTTCTGAAGTTGTGATCTGTGCTACCAGTCGTGCTTCGAGAAACTCGCAAACAGTTTGTTGTCATCGAAACAAACTGGGAACTTCTTCATTTAGACGAGAGTGTTTCATTTCGTTCCAGTTCTAAGAGGTGCAAGATAATTTCAGTGCTTGGCTTGATGATTGTTCTTGCGGCCATTCTCTGTGTGGTGCTTGTCTTGGTGTTAACGAAGAAAAAAGATAAAGAACCCACCACGGTACCCAGCACGGTAGCTACTACAACAGAATACATAATACCACCACTACCCTCTGCAGGTGAATATGTGTACCTTACAAACCTAGATTTGATTACGAATCTAGTTCGCTTGCTTTAGATAATCACTCTCGTAAGCAATAACAAAGAGTGAGGGTGCCGGGGAGGTGGCTTGTCATTGAAATTTGAAAGTCGTATTCGATCGTACTTGTTCTCGTACCCAAATTTAAGGGTCCCTTTTAGATGTATACAGCTGATATTTATGGCTAATTGAACGAATGAAATGATTGGCTATCCTCAGGGAGGGACTCTTCCGTAATCCCCACAGGAATTATCAATGGCAAATCGGTAACGCAAAGCCATGTGCAAGTGAAAGTATTTTAAGAAAGTCCGCCGTTCTTTTTTAAGTGGTCGGTGAGTGGAAACAATATGATTGGACTGAGGAATATTCAATATCCTGATGAGAGAAGGAAATAAACAAGGTTACATTACTCCCCCCCCCCCCCCCCCACCCCTTTTTGTTTTAAAGAAAACTGGAAAGCCATATAATAAACTTGTTTTTGAACTCAATCGCGTGGCACCGTCTCGGTGCCAATATAGGCCCTCGGCTATATACACTGGTTACGTACGGCTACGACCTCGGGCCAATATTTCCTAGTACCGAGCCATCTCAGTTGGTCAATGTGAAGTAATTATTAAAAACGCCTTATTCATTCATTCATTCATTCATTCATTCATTCATTCATTCATTCATTCATTCATTCATTCATTCATTCATTCAGTCAGTCAGTCAGTCAGTGGTCAGTCAGTCAATCAGTCCTGGTTAGTAGGTCCGTCGGTCGATCGGTCGATCGGTCGGTCGGTCAGTCAGTCAGTCGGTCAGTCAGTCAGTCAGTCAGTAGTCATTCCGTTCAGTAGTCAGTCACTCGGCTGGTCGGTCGGCCGGTCGGTCTCTCAGCCAGTCAGTCGGTCCGTCTGTCGACCGGTCAGCAGTAGTCTTTGTCCCAAATGAATTCGGAGGGGTCATTAGGCGATAGGAGGTCCACTTCTCAAACTGACCTCCTGAGAAATTTCGGGCCCGAAGATATGTCAGGCAAACTAGCTCGAAATCTTTATGAGCCGGCTTATTAAATTCTAGACGTTTTCCTCTTCAAGATGGCTTGAAAATTGTACACGTGAAATGGTTGATCGGACCTGAAATTTTGTCCGAAGAAACTCACGCCTGAATAGATTCAGGAAATTTTCTCTGTGTTGATTCTAGGTTGCCCCATCGTGTAAAAAGTAAATAATAGACTGGCAACATGCACGGTAGCCGTTAAAAAGACAGTAAGGGCCTTTAGATATGTGTACAGTAGGATAAGTGATTAGATTAAGAACGAGTACAATTTTTTCAATTCAATTTACGTGCTTTACTTGATAACCACTTATGGCTAAATCTTGTTTCCGCACTCTCCTTATCTGTTCAATAAGCAATATGGAAGAGTAAGAGATTTTGGGAGGTGACTGTTTTGGAACTCGTTCTCAAATCCCAAGGTTCCTATTAAGTTCTTTCCGCTCTGTAGCTGAGGATAACTCTACAACGTTGTTAATCGCACTTTTCTGACACTTAGCTCCTGCAGGAGCCGATGGACCTTATTCCAATGGGGTCGTCGCTGCGGACGCTGCTCTGTGTTCGGAATTGGGCCGAGACATTCTCAAGAAAAATGGCTCAGCGGTTGACTCTGCCATTGCCACCCTTTTTTGTATAGGCGTCATCAATATGCACTCTGCTGGTATCGGCGGTGGCGGGTTTATGACGGTCTATGATCGGCGCAGTGGAAAGGTTGAAGTCTTCGACTACAGAGAGGAGGCACCAGGAAAAGCGAACTCAACGATGTATGTCAGTGGCAATCTTAGCTCTAGATACGGTAAGATAATGTTCTGTCTTGTGTAAACTGCTGCTGAAGTTACTACAATCACATGAAAATGTTTGTAAATTGGTAGAGTGACAGGCTGTTGGCCCTGTGCTCTTATCGGAGGACAAAGAACATCTATTAGACAAGTGTAGTCCCCTTTCAACCTGTACGTGATTAGAGAGTTTAAGCTAAACTGCGGCAACGGCAACGGCAATTACGACACTCTACATTTAAATAAATAAAATAAACAAATAAATGACTGTTATTTACCCTCGGCAGTATTTATAGCACACAAAGGCTAGTGTGGCCGAGAAAATACATGAAACAAATCATCAAAGCCTTCTGTAAGGGGAAATCAAACCCTGGTACTGGCGATTTCCCAATGCAATTCTACGCCTCGCACAAGCGGACACCAAACCACGGTCTCAGTGATGTCTGCGCAGAAACTGTAAATTTACACCTCCGGTATGCGGAAATTTGTTTAAAGCTCTATGGGTTAAAATAACCTCCTCTCAGCGGACAGGCCTCTTGAAAGTCGAACTGTAGAAGGTGTTTAGCACTGACACACCCTACCTCCTGCGACCTCTCTTAAGCGTCCGCTTACGAAAGGTTTGACCGTATAGTATTGCGCTTCATGGACTGTGTACGCCTGAGGACCCGTCTGGATTGTAATACCCTCTCTCAACCATTTGAAGCTTATGGGAACTACTCGAAAGAGTTGCTTACGTGTTGATGGCTGAGGCAGAGTAAATATGTCCACACTACGACCCTTGTTATTAAGTTATTTTAGTTTAACTTTGAAAAGATGCCGTGCGAAAAGAGCCACAGCAACAAATAAATAAATAAGAATAAATAACTTTGTTTAACGAGAATAAAACACATTGGACATTACATTCGTAGACTTGCAAACCTGTGGCCCCTCTTAAATTATATAAAACAATTACACGAGCCCATTCTTATTTGTTAAAAATACATACGTAATAAAATAAAAGTAAAAATGAGGAGAAAAAATAATAAGATGGAATAAAACAGTTAACAGCATGTTTTAATTAAAGATGAAATACTAACAACTAACGCGCGCTGGCAAACAGTAATTTGATTGAGTTAGCGAACAGACAGGTTCAGAGCGAACACGCAACGCGTTTGATCTGGAACGCGACCATTTCTATTTTGCTTTGACGTCAATCTGTGTTAAGCAATTTGATTGGGTAGTCAAACAATCTCTGTTCCAAATATGGTGGTGTTCTTTGGTGGTAAACTTTTGTGATCGTTTTAAACTAGTGGCGAATTAAACAAATTACGAACACGTTTTTCAAGGTCAAACGGAAATCGCTCTATTATGTCGTTGTCTATCAATGCAACGTTGTCCTATCAAGTTACTTTTGCATATCGTTTCACGTGGCTTTGTTCGCTACTGCAGGTGCCTCCGCCTCGGGTGTTCCCGGAGAGGTAAGTGGATATCGTACAGCTTGGAAGAAATACGGACGATTACCTTGGAAGGACGTTGTTCAACCTGCTATTGACCTTGCCAAGAAAGGATTTCGTTTTGGCTACGCTGCTTTTTACGCTGCTTCAAGAGTGTTGAAATGGATAAAAAACGATCCTGGATTGAGGTATAGACAGGTCTAAACAGATTTATCAGTTTGAACCATGCCACTCTAAACCAATCAAGTGAAGGTTACGCCTTTCTGACTGGTTCTAGGTAGTTCCGTTCTAAGATGTTTGAAAGTCGTTTGAGAAGTTCTCGGCTCGTTTTAAACTCATGTTTTAAAGGTATCAATATCAATGTCAATGTCAATGTAAGCATCAGTATCATATCGCCACCATAACTCTTACCGCTATCATCATCATCGTCATCATCATCATCATCATCATCATCATCATTGTCGATGTCAATGTCAATGTCAACGTTATCAGTGTCATTATCATCACTACCATCGTCACCATCACCATCATAATCATCATCATCATCATCATCATCATTACCACCACTACGACCACCACCGCTATCATCATCAGGGAGCTTACGAAACTACGACGGCGAAGGCAACGAGAACGCCACACAACAATGGGTTTAATGAGCAAAAACAATCGCTCTGCACGTGCGTTTTACATTTTGGTACATTTCTTTGCTGTCATCTGAAAAGCGACGACGTCAAATGAATAAATTTTCAGTTTTCACTAGAACGTGACCGCATGGCAGCAAATTTTTCTTTCTTTTTCTTTACTTTAACACCGTTTACGGTAATTCAGACCATGAACAGTTCGTCGGTGTTTTTTAAGTTAAAGAAGTTGGAATAATCACGAAAGAGTTACAAAACGGGAAGTTTCATTTTCAAATGACGTTTTCGTTGCCTTCGTCGTCGTCGCTGCGTAAGCTCCTATCATCATCACGTGATCGTCATTGCCACTGTGACTATAACTGTCGTGATCGTTGTCGTCAACATTGTCATTTTTTCCCTTTTTTGCCAGAGAACTTTTGATAGACAATAAAGGGAACCTAAAGAAGTTAGGGATCGTTTTAAAAATGCCCAAGTATGCGAGAACTTTAGAGAGAATTCGAGATGACCCAGAAAGCTTCTACAACGGTAGCCTGGCTGAGGATATTGTGAAAGATATTCAACATAGCAATGGCATAATTACACTGGATGACTTAAAAAACTACCGCACCAAAGTTCGAACACCGCTATCGGAAACGATGGGTAATTACACATGGTATACGAACCCACCCCCGGGCAGTGGCGCTGTCCTTTCACTGATCCTGAACATATTGAAAGGTAACAGTAGACTATTATTTCCGAATTATCATCTCTCTTTGTCTTGTTTTTGTTCTTTTAGGGTCACAATAAAACTTTGCTTTCTTGACTAAAATCGTAACTTTTGGAAATCAATAATTTTTCATCGTTTTCGCTGAGCTCTCCGCTCTCTTGTCGACCCAGCTCTACCTTAAAAAGAAAGCCGGCTAAGTCACTGCAACAATTGCCCCTATTCTTAAAAGAACGATAACACAACACCACAACACACGCAGTTTAGAACATTGCAGAACGTCTAATCTCTGGAACTTAGAAAAATATGCATATCTCACCTGTTCGTTGTATTGACTGCCTGTTGAATTTCGAATAATTTGCAAAGTTGTATTTGACTTCCAAGAATCCTCGTAGTCTATGCTGTGCCCATCTATCAACCCTTCTTCAAGAATACAGTCCGACACCCAATCTACGCTCTTCTTCGCACTTACCTCCGTGTACTACGCACTCTCCTACTGTGAATTCTGTGCCATATACTGTGCACTTGCACATGGAACCCTTTAAAAAAAAAATGTCCCCTCGTTGTTACCTTTAAAACCTGCGCTTGCTAACAGTTTTACTTAGGAAAGCTTTTATGTTTGATTTGTTGCTTCTATTTTTATGCAGTTTATGTTATGAATGTGTAATTTTCGAATGATTTAAACGCATTGAATTTTGTAAATTGTTATTCACGAATTTTTTTCACGCAGAACAGGCAACAATCGGCAGCAAGTTTTCAATTTCGTTTGCTTTGGTTTTGCATTGCTTCGCTCTGTGATTGGCCAGCAAAACTCGCGCCACTTCCACAACCAATGAGAAGCAAAGCGAAAACCAATCGCGACGTGCACGCGTTACGTGTGATTACTTCTAATTTTGATTGGTTCATCGTGCTGTTTGCGTCTGTTGTGATTGGCCGGAGTAATTGCTCTGGTTTTGGTTTTACGACACTCAATTGAAAAGCGCTCTAGCCACATAAAGTAAAACAACTTGAGTATACAGAAACTACATAGGGTTGCTAGATTTCTTTTTATATACTTTTAACTCCGCTTAACTGCTTACCAGTTAATCTTAATTAAAGACGACTTGGACTCGTAAGAATAAATGTTCCACAAGTTATTTCGAAAGCCTACTTTCTTTACAGCAAGAAAAATGCCGATGAAAGGTTATCGTTCCCTACGCCCAAGGTAAAGCTCAGAGGTCGTGGAAAAGACAAGTACTTGGGTTTGAACGCTTTTCTGGAGAAGACGGCAAAGAAACTTTGTGAAAGAAACGATTTAGCGAGCAATGTTATTTATCGCTCTCTGACAAACAGCATTTTCACCTCCTCCTCCCCTCACCCTCCCCACCCTCAACTCCTTTTCTCTTAACTTTGAGTCCACGCAGCCCATCTCATCCCATCTAAAATTTACTCTGGATCTCAGTCACTGCAATTTGCATAATTATAGTTTTGCGCTTTCCTGATTTGTACTTTGATGGCAATAGGTATGCTAATGATCCGCATCAAGGACGTAGACTTTTTTACATTTCGTTTTATTTCATTTATTTTTGCTTTAAGTTCTATACTGAAGTACGTTGACAAAAAATGTCACTTGGAAAAAAAATAGACTCATGATGGTCTGATAAACCTCTTATCCCACACTATACAGGTTATAATTTCACGGAGGATAGCCGCAAAGATCTTAACAGTTCAATTCTGACTTACCATCGGATAGTAGAGGCGTTCAAGTTTGCGTATGCCTACAGGGCGCTACTTGGGGATGAAGACCACTGGAATGTGACAGAGGTAACCAGACGCGATGAAATGTTCTGAAGAATTTTAAGCCTGGCCAGACGAGGATGAGAGTTGACGATTGTTGACTCACATGAGGGTTACCAGAAAGTTTTATTTCTCTCACTACTCGCGCTCAAAGGAGCTCAAGAGTTCACAAGAGTCTCGCAGGATTTGACGTGTGCCTTCGTTTCGTGACAAATCCCCAAGTACACCTGGCGCGCTCTCTTGTTAACCAGGCCCCCGAGTCCATGCTACATTTCACCCACTGTCGCTTGCGCGTTGTTGTGTGTCTCGCGAATTTATTCTCAGTAGTGATGATTGTTTTCGTTTTGCATCCACAGATAGCACGGACGTCTGCCTCATCGATGTATTCCTCAGTAATAATCATAGACTAAGAGCAGTCCTTTATTTTTCCAGCATTTGATTTGATTTAATTTACTTTGATTCTTCTCCATTTAGAGTTGATTTGATTTAGTCTCCCTTATTAATATTAGTAGAGCATCTGTGCTCAGCTACAAAGATTTGAGACTTTAATAAAGTGATTATGAATATGATTACGGATACTAAGGCGAGAGTAACACGAGAGTGTAAGAGAGAATTTCCTTCCGCGAGGAGGCGCCACGCGCGGGGAGGCAGGGCTCGCATTTGAATCCAGTGCCATTGTTTACTAACATGAAATGTTATTGTCTTCTGTTTCGTTCACCAGGTTCTTAAAAATATGACCAGCACTGCCTTTGGGGAATCTCTTCGTCTCAAGATCTATGATAATCGAACCTTTGTGAATTATACGTACTATGGAGATTTTTACTCGAGTGCTAACGACGCTGGGACATCACATCTGTCCATTATTTCGCCGGATGGGGATGCAGTCGCTGCCACCAATACAATTAATCTCTAGTGAGTCATGCCATTCATAGTGTATTTGCTTAGTGCAGTTTCACCAAAAGGAAAAACTACTTCACAGCTTTCGTCTGAATGTGGAGCGACTTTCTACTAAAAAATACTGAGGTCTTGGGCAGTGGAAGCGAAGTCATTGTGATTTTAAAACTTTGCCTCCCTTTCGCATACTTTGCGGGCGGGCGGGCGGGCGGTCGGGTTTCTCTGAGTGACATTTTGTATTTTTGCGTCCTGGCAGCTTTGGTTCAAGGTATCGCTCTACTCGCACTGGGATAATCTACAACAACGAGATGGACGACTTTTCCACTCCTGGAAAAAAGAACGCTTTCGGTGTAGAACCATCAGAGAGCAACTTTATCAAACCTAGAAAACGTCCCATGTCCTCGATGACCCCTTCAATATTTGTCGACAGTAATGGCGTTCCTCGTTTGGTGGTGGGCGCCTCGGGTGGCACGAAAATCACAACTGCCATATCGTTGGTAAGGTCTTTAATAAACCAGTTGTTTAAATCCTAATGTTAATCGTAACGTAGTCTCATTAAAAAGTGAGAAAATTATGGTTTAGTGAGTCGCTATCCCGCGGCCGTTGCTACAGTAATTTGGCAACAGTGTAGGTATTAACTCAGTGAGACTAAAAATTAATTAATAAATTCTTTATTTCCTCTGAAAAAGACGACGGATAAAGAGCGTTAAAAAAGGAAAGGCTTAAATGACTTTACTTTACTTTACGAGGACTGTCGAGTGATGAAAAGGTTATTATGCAGTTTACATTGAATGTTGTAAGACTAGTGATTTACAAAGAGAAAGGAAGTGACACGATTTGTCACTAACTAGACAGTCCATTTTGAAGGTAGATCAAATTTGCTTTATGTCATAGCTTAGTGGACAGAGCCAGTCCGTTTTCCCAATGAGGATAGAATTTGGGTTGGGGGTGAATGTGGGGTTTGGTTGATTGGTTGTTGGCGGCGTGAAGGGCTGAACTTCCAACTTTCCCTGTCTTTTTACTTTCGCGCGTCCTGCCCCTTTCTAATTGGTTCCCGCCTCTACGCTTTTTTATTCGCAATTAGCGATTTTGTTCCCCCGTTCCCGCCGCTTTCGAAATCCCATCTTTTGGCCATCTTTGGCTGTTTTTACGTTAGCTATTCATTCTCCTATCTACTTTGCCGCGGGAAATTCCATAAGTCAGCGGCAGGTATACCTTTAAAATGCGAAAATTTAAAAATACTGAACTACCTAGAACACTTCTTTCAATTTCTCGGACAGATAATTTAGTGCCTTTAATATGTCTGGACAATGGAAAACTTTCTAATAGTTTCCCTATTGAAAAGCGAACAATCAACCTGTGTTACTCCTGACTATGATTTTGCGGCTTTGACGTGCACAGGTCGTGATGAATTACCTGTGGTTCAACCGAAACCTTTCCCAGGCCGTGGTGGAACCCAGGCTCCATCATCAGCTATTGCCAATGTACGTTCGCCTCGATAAAGATTTCCAGATGCCCTTAGCCATCCAAGCTGGACTGCAGGGGCTTGGGCACCAGGTTAGGAACATCAGTGGATACGCGGTTGTACAGGCTACAGCCACGAGTGCTGATGGGAAACTTTATGGCAAGGCAGATCCAAGAAAGAAATCTTATGCCGCGGGCTTTTGAAATGAATTTTGTTGCCAATCGTTTAATCTTTCGTAGTGGAGTCGAGTGATTGTAAAATTAAATAAACTCCATGCTCGCCGCGCTATTGTATGGCATGTTAGAGTGAGCTTTTTAGACTGTTATCTAGTGTTTTAGCGTGTTAATGTTCTTTTTTGTCAAACATAATTTGTAGCTCATGCAAAGCTCCCGAGTCCTCTCTAAGTTTCTTAAAAAGGTCCTTTAAATTAATATATGGCAAGTTTTTTGTGGAAGTTTCCCATGTTATTGCTAGACGTTCTTAGTACTTAGTACAGCCAGCGACAAAGATGAATTACAGTAATTAAGTAATTAAAACTTTATCGATGCAGGGCGAACGTATACCGTTTTTCCCCTGATGCCCCCACCCCAGTCCCCTCTCGGCTTATCAATTTAGGAATCAAAAAGAGTAGTTTTTTGAGAAAGGGTTAAGATAGGGAATAGGACCTTTTTTTCAAATCAAGGAGCGTAAGCAACGACGACGGAAACGTCAACAAGAACGTCAAAACT
Organism: Pachyseris speciosa; assembly: GCA_016490735.1. Lineage (NCBI taxonomy): Eukaryota > Metazoa > Cnidaria > Anthozoa > Scleractinia > Pachyseridae > Pachyseris > Pachyseris speciosa. Next base: position 266,741 of record JAEMWC010001015.1, on the reverse strand, counting down.
CAATTTCTCGTTATTGAAACTCTTTCGCCATAATTGGCACTTGAACTTGTAAAGTGTGGGCGAACTGTCCAGGAACTAAATTACTCTTAATGAATGGGGTTGTATAAGTTATTTTATTGTGACTTCAGTCTTCTTTCCAAAAACAACAACAAAAACAACAACCAACCAACCAACCAAACAAACTCATGACTGGTTCAGATTTGAATTCGATCGGGTGGGATATTATAAGAGCGCTGGTTAACATCGTAATCTCTGAAAGGTGAAAGGGCTAAGAAGATAGTGAACACAGGAATTCGGTATGTTAAATTTTAAGTATTTTATCGTGGCTTCTCTTATTAATGCATTCTGCAAAGTCCCGGTCCCATAAATTAATGCCGGTAAGTCAAATCTTGTCAACTGAGTTTGTTACCTTAAAAGCCTGGCTTCTTTGCAGTTCACATCTTTTTTATTAGAAGTTGTAACCTTTATTGATCTCCGTTTCGTAATACAGCAGAGGCCTGTCCACTTTAGTTTCTAATAAATACAAAAAATTCATGCTATCAAGATGTCTTTTAAGATCTTCTACATAGATGCGTCAGCAATGAAATATCTCTTGCTTCCCATCATAATTTTGTCGACATTGTGGTATGTTAACTGCGTGGAAGTGTCCAATCTATAAGATAAGTGCCCGCGGCCGATTTATTTATTTCCAGTTATTAGTTTTATGGTACAAAAAAGAGTTTAACAGCTTGGTGATCCCTCTAACTACAGAGCCAATGTTTTCTTCGTGCATCAGAGATATTATTCGCTTCGATGTACAATCTCATGTGCACTCCACTAAAATACCCCAGTTAGCTGTAGGCTATATTGATGGATTACCAGCAATGTCCTGTTAAAACTATCATCTTGAGTCACAACAAGTGATTCACTATTTTAAAGTAAGGATGCGAAAACAAAGTTGAATAACAACGTTGGTAACCGTATTTACGGGGTACGGTCAAATTTCATGGCTGGTTTCTTTCAAGTGCAATGCATAAATATAACTGAATTCAGTGTACAAACAGGAACAAACTGTGTAATTTCCAAAGTACTATTACAAGGCAATGCCGGCAGCCCGCCTTGGGAATTCCACGAGCAGGGAGGTGAAGGGGGATGGAAAAAAAACCATCCTCTCACTATTAAAAGAAATACTTTATTTAAAGTAAATTTAGCCGGGGCCCTTCAGTGCGACAGCTTCCACGATGAGACTCAAAGATACGTCAAACATACCCCCACATGGGTGAGTTATTCTGGAAACGACAACAAAATACCAGCCAGTCACGCCATAAACCAAATGTATGGCTGCATGGTCACGCAATTCATTTTCTTTATATGTCGCAGTAGCCGTCTCATAACAGCAAATATAAGCCGACAATATCAACTGAAACAAGATTTTTACTAAACGCAAACCGGAACACATTAGTCACACAATACACCTCATCAATTAAATCTGACCGCTTAAAAGAGGTTTTCCTAAATGTGGTATGTAATATGGCAAAAATGAAGCTGTAGCATGTGTACAATATATTATATCGGTTAACTACAACAGTAACACAAAATATGAGAAAAACATCAAGTAATTGCATGCTTAAGGAAGAAACCACATTAACAACGTACAATTTTGCCATTCAACATAACTGGCATGACCCACTCTTGCGCGTATTATGTGTGTGTCTTTTAAAAAGAAACTGGCCGTAGTGTCAAAATTGATCGCATTGTAATTGACTGCATGACCGCTTAATAGAGGTGAAATACCATAAAACTAGCCAGTTGGGAATTCTAAATGTTGACCGCGTCCGCTTAATCAAATTTACAGTAAATGAGGGGACCACTTTTTGGGAATTTGATAAGTGTCCGTTTGATAGAGGGGAGTTTTAAACGTTTTCACTGTAGTTAATACTTATAACTATGGAATATGTCGAAGAATTTCATAAGGAGTCTTTCTACTTCTGCCTTTATAACTAATGTTGTACATATGCTGCTCAAGTGAGAACTGAATTTCAGAAATACCCCGGCATCTCCGGCAAGTTTAATCCAGGGAGTTTAATATTCCGTGATAATCGGCTTAGGATTGCGTGACTAAGATATGTTCAATTTTAAATGCTCGATCAGTCACGTGCTACTTAAGCTTATTATCATTCACCACCGGTCGGTTCTCCTGTATATAAGTCTTTCTCGTTTGGAAACTTTTACTGAACACACAAAATCTTAAAGACACCATATGTCTGTCGTAAACGAAAACTGGCAAACAACGAAACCAACCATCAGAGAAAGAACCAAGTTTATGCTCAACAACCATCTCTTCAGTGATGTAAAGTTTGTAGTTCGTAAGAGCGATGGCGAAAGTAAAAGTAAACAAGTGATTCCAGCTCACAAGTTTGTGCTGTCCATTGACAGTCCTGTATTTGAAGCCATGTTCTACGGTGAACTAGCGGAGACTAGAGACTCAATTGAATTGCTTGACTGTGAGTACGAGAGTCTGCTGGAAATGTTTCGTTTCATGTACAGCGATGAAGTGAATTTGAGCAGAAGTAATGTGATGGGAGCCTTGTACTTGGCGAAGAAATACATGGCACCTTCACTCGCTAAGAAATGCACAGAATATTTGCAACATCATTTAGATGCATCAAATGTGTTCAGCATTTTGCCACCTGCTCAGAAATACGACGAGAAAGAGCTGGTGGATCGCTGCTGGAAAGTGATTGACGAACAGACAGAAGCAGCGGTGACGTCGGATGGGTTCGTGACAATTGAGAGGTCCTTACTTGAGGAGGTGGTTGAGAGGGATACGCTTGATGTCGCGGAAGTTGAACTTTTCAAAGCAGTGAACAAATGGGCAACGAAGAAAGCGGAAAAGCAAGGCGGCGTAGAAGCAGATGGGCTGAGAAAAAAGAACGATCATTGGAGAACGGATCATAAGCGCGATACGCTTCCCTGTGATGAAACTGGAAGAATTTGCTTCTGTTGCGCTTGACAGAAAAATACTGACGTATGATGAAGTCATTAGTATAATCAAATGTATCGGTTCAGTGGAAACGACAACTGTGACCAAACGGTCTGGTCCTCATAGTAACACCATAAAACGCTGTTGTAGGTTTGAATCAGTGAAATGTGGTCGGGGTAACGGAACTTTCTATTTATCTTTTACTGTGGACAGCAACATAATGCTTCACGGAGTTTACTTGTATGGTTGTGAAAAAACACTTTCAATCGTAGATGAATCAACTGGCGAATGTCTTACCACAACAGAAGGCTCATTTCCTTCCGTCCTCCACTCGTCCGCGACACATCATGGTTTTGATGTTCTGTTCAAAGAGGCAATATTTTTTAGGAAGGGAACGTTGTACAGTCTTAAACCTGAAATCTCTTGTCCTAAGTCTTGGTATGGTATCGCTGGTTTTGACGCCGTTGAATGTTCTGGCGTTACCTTTAATTTCGAATTCTCTAAAGGGTATTCTGGAACTAACACCAAGCAAGGACAAATTGGTGAATTCATTTTCAGTCTTTGAGGATCAAGCTGTGAAGCTTTGGAATTACTGAACGGTTGAAATAATAGTAATAGATGAACTACCCAGAATCTAATTCAGTTTTTGATTACACGAGTGGTATTAACAAAATCGCGCGAATCCGAAGTGTCAGTCACCGAATCGAGTATGATGAGAGACCGACGTAGATGACACAGAGTCATCACCAATTGATCGTATCTAGAAGAAAATACGAGAAAGAAATGAAGTAGACGAAAACGTTTTGATGAAACAAGAACAACAGTTTGTGTTTAACTGTCAGATGCACAGAAAGAACGTATTAAAGTGGAACTAGCTGGAACTGTCCTCTTAAGACGTGCGCTGTGGTCCTTACAGGTTCAATTACTAAGGCACGACGCCTACACCGCCGGTCTGTTACACTCTCCTGCCAAAGATCAAAACCTCGATGGTGATGGCCGGTCAGATTTTAGAATAAGTTTCAAATAGTTTTTGTTAGTAGTCCAATAGGTTAGTATCAGACGTTTTCTTTTTAATTAGTTATCAAAATAGAAACATAGTTCAGTGAACGTCTATCACGAAGAGGAACCACTAGAAATTTTGGATGAACGAACTCCTCGTGGGAGAATACACTTGACATCTAAAGTAGTTACTGGATCATGTAAAAAGGTTTCATTTTATGTAGTCCTTGTAGAGTTTTCTTTAAAGTTAGCAGATGTGAATGTACAGGTAGCTTGATGCAGTGTGCGGACGGATTAAGACTCGCGTTTTTATTACCAGTTTACTGAGAGGAGTTGTGATAAAGGTGCAGACATCACACTGACGCAACAGCAGAGGCCTCTTGACTTAAAGCTACTCAAGATTCTAATATACAAATTTCATATTCTCAAGGTGTCCTTAAGATCTTCTACACCGATGCGTCAGCAAGAAATATACCTTGCTTTCCATCACTCAATTTTGCCAATATTTGAGGTAAGTTAAAAGTTATAATATACAATCTATGAATACGATAAGTGGCCGGTTTACTGATTTCCAATTCAGTATTGTTTTTTTTGGTGCAAAAAGTGTTTAACAGCTTTTTGATCCTTCTACCTAGAGAGCTAAAGTTTTCTTCTTGCATGTTATTCACTTCGACTTATTCATGAATTTATTATAAGGGTCACCTGTTATTAATCTCATCTGCACTCCACTATAATGACCAGTTAACAGTGGGCTTGATAGTTTACCAGGAATGTCAGGTTAAATTAGAACTATCATTTTGAATCACAACAAGTGATTCACTATTTTATTACTTCACTTCACTTTATTTCAATAATTTATAATATACAATTTAGAAAAATACACAACCCGCATGTGGCAAAGCTAATCATTGCGGGCTGTGTAACTTGCAATCAAATTTAGCAAAATCAATTTATTTTATTAGAAAATCAGGTAAAAAAAAATAAAGAAAGAAAGAAAAATAAAATAAATAGATAAATAAATAAATAAATAAATAGGTATTCACATACATTCACAGATAGCTAGCATTTATATGAGAAGAGCAAGAACCTTTATATTGTGCCCTTATATGTATATAAATGGGTTTTTTTTTTAATTTCTTTTGTTTTGTATTTTTATACTGTAATTTGTACAACTGTAACTACTTTATATCTGTAAAATCAACATATTGTTATTAAAAAAACAAAAAAGAACCTTTAAGATGACATAGAACATAAGGAAGTAATAATAATAGCCGATAGTAAAGATGCGAAAACGGTTGAATAACAACGTTAGTGGCCGTATTAATGGGATGGGGTCAATTTTCATGGTTGGTCTCTTTCAAATGCGATGCACGCATATAACTGAATTGTACAAACAGGAACAAACTGCTATACATACTATACTTTCCAAAGTACAAATACAAGACAATGCAGCCTTGGGAATTTCACGAGCTGGGAGAGGAAGGGGGATGGCTAAAACCATCCTCTCACTATTATTTAAAAGAAATACTACGGTAATTAAATTTTGCCAAGGCCTTATCAATCTATAATAGCCCACTCTGGAAAAGATTAAGGCCCTTGGAACGAACGTAAACTTAACTGGAAATAAATCAAATTGAACTAAATGGTTTGCCACATGAAAGGACATCTTAAAATGAGTTGTTTCAGCAAGTTTGAGTATGTTAGAATGAAAAACCGCCAGGTAGCACACTCTTAAACATCAATAAAATCCCATACAAATGTCTTTATTTCGGAAAGTGCATCCCCCCACAGCATACAGTCTCTAATTTTCACGATTTTCATAAGCGAAGTTGAGATGTTCTTTCGTGTGGTGGAAAATTTTTTTTTGCAGTGGATAAATTTTAAAAAAACATTCCCAAGTTCGTAGTGTTTTCCAAAGTGGGCTGTAAATCAGATCACGGTGCTGCGCAGCCGTTTGTCCGACTTGACGGACTTAGAGTTCAATTCCTGAAGATAGCCGCGCACACTTATTTCACCCTTCTGCTCTGGGAGCCCTTTAGTACGACAGCTTACACGATGAGACTCAATGACTGATTAGTCATTCCACAAACATGGACTACAGAGCAGAGATTGGTTACCAGTCACGCCACATACCACTTGTATGGCTGCATGGTCACACAATACATTTTCATTACAACAGTGATGTCACAGTAGCCGTCTCATAATGAAAATATCAGCTGAAACAAGAGTTTTGTCAGACGCAAACCGTCTTGAAATAAATAAGGAACACTTCAGTCACACGGTACACCTAATTTATTAAATTCCTGCAAATATTTATTTATGCATACTAACGCATACTAAAACTTTTAGTGCGTTAGTATGCCTAAATAAATATTTAATAATATTAATAATAATAATAATAATAATAATAATAATAATAATAATAATAATAATAATAATTTATAACTTATATAGCGCATTTGCCAGTGATCAAATGCGCTTTACAAGCAGATGAAATTGGAATTTGGAAATGTTGGGGTTTTTTTGAGAGGGGAAAACCGGAGAACCCGGAGAAAAACCTCTCGGAGCAGAGAAGATAACGAACAACAAACTCAACCCACATATGACGCGGAGTCCGAGAAGGCGAGTGCTCTCACCACTGCGCCATCCTGCGCCATCCCTGCTCTTAACAATGTTTTACCGTAGCGAATAATTTTTACTATGGACTTCTGCTATGGAATATATCTAGGGATTTCATAGGGAGTCTTCCTACTTCTATTGTGCTGCATAACTGAGAATTATTAATTTCAGTCGACTTGTTTCCCATTTTGTTGAGATATCTCTTGCCATTTCTCAAGGTGACATTTTCCATTTATTTTCCATAAATGCCCCGTCATCTCTGCCAATTTTAATTTCCGGTGAGAATAAAACTAAAGTAAATCGTGACTGTCCTCGGTCACGTGCTATTTAAGGACATTATCATTCTACCTTTGACTATCCTGAGTTCTCCGGTTGAGTTCCTACTTCTATTGTGCTGCATAACTGAGAATTATTAACTTCAGTCGACTTGTTTCCCATTTTGTTGAGACATCTCTTGCCATTTCTCAAGGTGACATTTTCCATTTATTTTCCATAAATGCCCCGTCATCTCTGGCAATTTTGATTTCCGGTGAGAATAAAACTAAAGTAAATCATGATGGCGTGACTGTCCTCGGTCATGTGCTATTTAAGGACATTATCATTCTACCTTTGACTATCCTGAGTTCTCCGGTTGAGTTCCTCTCGATCTCTCGTTTGATAAACGTTTACCGATTACACAAAATCGTTAAGACACAATGTCTGTCATAAACGAAAACTGGCAAACAACAAAACGCACCATTAGAGAAAGAACCAAGTTCATGCTCAACAACGATCACTTCAGTGATGTGAAGTTTGTGGTTCGTAAGAGCGATGGCGAAAGTGAAAGTAAACAAGTGATTCCAGCTCACAAGTTTGTGCTGTCGATTGGCAGTCCTGTCTTTGAGGCTATGTTTTACGGTGAGCTAGCGGAGACTAGAGACTCTATTGAACTGCCTGACTGTGAGCACGAGAGTCTGTTGGAGTTGTTTCGCTTCATGTACAGCGATGAAGTGAATTTGACCGGAAGTAATGTGATGGGAGTGCTATACTTGGCGAAGAAATACATGGTGCCTTCACTCGCCGAGAAATGCACGGATTATTTGCATGATCACTTAGATGCATCCAATGTGTTCAGCATTTTGCCACCTGTTCAGAAATACGGAGAGAAAAAGCTGGTGGATCACTGCTGGAAAGTGATTGATAAACAGACTGAAGCGGCGGTGAAGTCGGATGGGTTCATGACAATTGAGAGGTCGTTACTTGAAGAAGTGGTTGAGAGGGATACGCTTGATATCGTGGAAATTGAATTGTTCAAAGGAGTGAACAAATGGGCGACGAAGAAGGCGGAAAAGCAAGACGGCGCAGAAGCAGATGGGCAAGAAAAAAGAAAGATCATTGGAGAACGGATCATAAACGGAATACGCTTCCCCGTGATGAAGTTAGAAGAATTTGCTTCTGTGGTGCTTGACAGCAAAATACTGACATATGATGAAGTGACCAATACAATCAAATGCATCGGTTCAGTGGAATCTTCGCCCGTAAAGAAAAGGTCTGGCTCACTTGGTAGAACCATAAAACGTTGTGGTAGGTTTAGATCAGTGGCGTTCGGTTGGAAGAACGACGGATTTTCCAGTTTATCTTTTACTGTGTACAACAATATAATGTTTCACGGAGTTTACTTGTATGGTAGTGAAGGAAATTCTTATGCAGTAAATCTTTCGATCAAAGATAACAAAACTGACAAATGTCTTGCTATAACATCAGGTTTATTTTCGTCTGTTCCCCACTCGCACGAGAAACATTACGGTTTTGATGTTCTGTTAAAAGAGCCAATATATTTAGTGCAGGGTGCATACAGTCTTGCCTGTGTTATCACTGGTCCAGAGTCATGGTATGGTACCATTGCTTGCATTGGCGTTAATTCTTCTGATTTTAAATTTAGTTTCACTGATGACAGACGAGGACAAATTGGTGAATTGATTTTTAGTCTTTTCAAATGAACATCAAGGTGTGAAGCCTTGGCCGATGACTGAACTGCTTGAATAATAGTAATGCACCAAGGTAGAGTCTAGTTTGACTTGTAATCGGCATATAGACCACGAGTAGTGCCTCATTTCCCTCGCTTTGCTCTCCCTTAAAAATATAAGGGACCACTCCTAATCTAATAATCATACGAGAGGTAAGCAAAATCGGACCACCGCGGGGTGGGTGTGGGGGCAGAATTGTTTCATCACAAATATGATTACAGACCAACGTGAGAGACACAAAGTCGTATCATCAATTGATCGTATCTAGAACAAAAGTTAAAACGTTCATGTCACAATAAAAAAATTGTGTTTAATTGCGAGAACCGTGCCCGGAAAGAACTTATTGAAGTACACTAGTCATCTTATTTTTAAGGCGGAGACACTCTAGGCGAGAAGTCGCTACGACACATCGCGGGGACTAGTCGCCGCAACCGACAATTCGTGAGCTTTTGATAAAATCATTGTCGCTGCGACAGTCGCACGGATTCAAACTGGTTTGAATTCGTGCGACTCAACGCAGCGACAAAAATCTGCCGCATCGACAACGATTTTCACAAAAATTCACCGTGTCAGACAAGGCGAATTATTGAGGCGATGTGTCGTAGCGACTTGCTTTTCAAGCAGTACACACAGAGTGACTTGCCGCAGAGACCTCCCGCTGCAACTTGTCCCCTATTGTGTGTGTTATGGTCCTTACCGTTCAATTACAGTTGAACCCCGTGTTATGGACACCTCTTTACTAACGCAACCACTCAAACCAAATACACCCTCTAACGGACCTAAGTGGTGACAAATCATAAGAGGCAATAACGATGTTTTAAAAAGATGACGAAACATTTTATTTGTAAGACATGTATCGATGTTGCAAACATCAAATGTTTGAAAAACCGCTGGTACTAAATGACAACTAGGCGAAATTTGCATAATTAATTAACATAAAGTGACAAAAACTTGATGTCGTAATCGTTTTAGATATTACAGTTTCCTTTCCGGTCTCTCGACCTTTTGTTTCCTTTAATAACGATGTTCTTTTTAATTGAGTTCGTGGGGCTTTTGCTTTCAAAACGTTAGTATGTAAACTGAAACGGTTTGTTCCTGTCTGTAAAATTCAGTTATGTTCATCTCAGTTGAAAGAGACCTTTAACTAAATCGCTGGTCGGTTCTCCTGAGTTCCCTCTTGTTTAAATAAAACACAATTTTTTTTTGATGTTGATATTTTTAATTGCTCAGCTACTTAAACAAAAGCCTTTGAGGCTAGTAAGATATCAACGCTGTTTTATTTGAAAACAACCATATGCTGCAAGATCTGGAGGGGAGGGTACTACTTTCTGGCCAGTACTTAGATTCATAGCCTGCGTAGCTGGCGGTTTGTCGGGGAGCGCGCGGGCGAGCGGCGAAAGCCGCGAGGATAAAAACAGCCTGCCCGGATTGGGGGCCTTTTTGACTGCCGCCCCAAATTCACGATTTGACAACCTGTTGACAGCTTTTGATGATCATCAAAGCAAATAATCAATGTGATTTCCTGAGTCGATGGGGGCGAAAGCCGGCGAAACTCCGAAAAAGCCTACCAAGGGGGGAAAGGCTTCCAATCCTCAAAGAAGTGTCAATGATAATTGCAGATTGCGCTGTTGCTAGCTGAAGATTAAGAAGACTTCGTCTATCTCAACACAAAAATTTGTCAAGATTTTGAAGATTTCCTGTCTTCGGAAGTGAGATGATATTTGTCTTGCCGAAAAAAATTATAACTCGCGTTCTATTTCTCAGTGATTTCTATTCTTGCAATAATTCTGGTCTCGATGGAAAGCTAAATCTTTGCAGTTTATGCTTTTTGCATTCCGCTTGGACGAAAATGTTCACAGAGCATGGAAAAAAAATATTCCGTGTACGAGTAAAACAGCGCTTTGAGTGACCGACGTCCCAGAGAATAAACAATCACCGATGCTCGGTTTTTTAAAAATTCTAACTCGTTAGTTTCGTCGTAAAGCGATAACTTTGGTCTCTATGGAAAGCTAAAAACGTGTAGGTTTTAGATTTTGTTATTGGCGCTCACAAAATCCGTTCAAGAAGTTGAAAATTGGTTTTCCGTCAATGAATAAAATTGCGTTATCAAGTTGTCCCTTTTCCTGTCAACGCAGTCAATTAACGGAATATTTGTGTTGCCGAAAAAATTATAACTCGAGTTCTATTTGTATTCTTGCAATAATTTTGGTCTGTGGAAAGCTAAAGCTTTTTAGTTTCTGTTTTTTGCATTTCGCTTGGACGAAGATGTTCACACAACAGATAAGGCTCTAGCTAATACTTCCCCTGCCATTTTGTTTTGACTCTCACATTCCCTTGGAGCTCTCCCTTGGGAGATTAACAAAACGCTTGATTGACGTGTAAATATTCTGATCCAATCAAAACGCTCCGTACGCCAGCGTACGGACTACTCAAGAAAGCCCCCAATCCGGGCAGGCGGTTTTTCATTGCCCTCTGGCCATTCTCCTCGCGGCTTCGCCGCTAGCTTGCGCGCTCCCCGACAAAACCGCCAGCTACGCAGGCTATTAGATTCAAGGTTGAAGTTGCATGAAAGCCAGCTTGAGGGGGTGGTGATTTTAAAAACTAGACAATAGAGGTCGAGTTGGAGCCACTAGTGACAGCCAGAACTCGATGATCATCTCATCTAGGGTAATTGAGTTTGCTACTGTGGCTTGTCACGTGACCTGGCCAACTGCAAACCCAGGAGGTAACGTTAAGTGAAGCCTGGCCCTGCTAAGTTATCCACCCCCTCCCCCCCCCCCCCCCTAGAAATTGTTTTAACTGTAGAATCTTAACTCTGACCCTGGATTTAAACTACCACCAACCATGACTTTCACTGGATAGTGTTAAAAGGACCGGTCACGTGACCTCTATGTTTCTTTGTTTAAGACACCATGTCATGTCTGTCGTAAACGACTCGAAAACACTTCGTCCACTGAAGGTACCCATGCAAAACTAATCTGGATCATGTGAAAAGATTTCTCATTTATGTAGTCCTTGTAGATTTTTCTTTAGCGTTACTAGATGTGAATGTACAGGTAGATTTATGCAGTGTGCGGGCGGATTGAAACTCGCGTTGTGATTGGTTTACTGAGAGGTGGTTTGTGATAAAGGTGGAGCCATAACAATGATGTCAAAAACAGTTCTTTTCCGCATTTATTTTTTCGTTGAGAGAAAATCTAGGTCTCTACGCGAAAGGGAGATGGAAAAAAACTTTGAGGGTTGCTCGACAGCGGGCGTAGTAAGGTACTTCTTTGCTTCTACCACGAGGGTTTGTTTTGTGGAACCAGAGGAAAATTTTGGGAAGACCTCACCCCTCCCCTCTCCCTTCATCCTGGTTTTCAGTTGTTGTTAAGAATAATAATAATAATAATAATAATAATAATAATAATAATAATAATAATAATAATAATAACAGCATTTATTTAATCACGATTAAAAGTTCAGCAAAGCTGATGTGGTCGTGTACAATAAATTAAACCTCCTAAACTAATCACAATAAAACTTATATAAGAATTCTACGTATTTACAAGATATGTGGCTAAAAAATACTCTTGAGTGACTTTTTAAAAGCGTCAATATCGCAAATTGATCTCATTTGGTTTTCCAGGGCATTCCACCGAATAATTGACTTGTATGAACATGATATCTTGATCATATCAGTCCTGGGCCTGGGTAACTTGAAGGTCATTTTCCTCCTGAGATCGTAGCTACTTACATATTTTACAAAAAGACAGTTCATAGGACATGGTAAAAGATGATAATAAGCCTGATGCGCTAAAATTAATAATCGTTTCTCATACATAGTCTCCAAGGTATTCCATTTTGCTGCGGTAAGAACCTCCTTGCTTGGCGTACACCAATCTAAGTTAAATATTATTTTTGCCGCTCTGACATGTATGGATTCCAGGTTTGAGAAAAACGTTTGACCACAAGATCCCCAAACCAACATACCGTACGTAACAGAGGGCAGAATAACCCCAAAATAGAAATCAGTTCTCGCCTGTCTAGGCAGGAAGCACAGCGATTTAAGTAAGTTCAGCTTCTGCGTGAACGACTTCGCTAGTTCCGATACATGATGATCCCATTTAAGAGCGTTGTCTATCTGGACACCTAAGCATCTTGTAGAAACCACCTCCTCGATCACATAATCACCCATCTTAATAGCTTGCTTTGGCCCAGTCAGTTGCCCGCGTCCACTGAGCAGCATATATTCCATCTTGGTAGGATGGGGAGTGAGACAGTTCTCACAACACCATGTATATAACCTTGCTAGGACTTCATTTAACTTGGAAGCCACCAGATCAAAAGTAGGAGCCGAGACATAAACGGTGGTATAGTCTGCGTACATGTGAAACTGTGGGTCGCCATCTATTCCCTCAGTGATATCGGGCAGGTCATTACAGAAAAGGGAAAACAGGGTGGGGCCCAGCACCGACCCTTGTGGTACACCAAAAGTAACTGGCATAGCTTGAGATTGACACCCATTAATTGTTGTTACTTGTGTTCTTCCAGAGAGATAATCTTTTATCCAACACCATAAATCCCCAGCCACACCGACACTCTGAAGTTTTCGGAGCAAAATAGAGTGGGGAATCGCATCAAATGCCTTACGAAAGTCAACGAATATCACACCTACAACATATTTCTTGTCGAGCGCTCGTCTCCAGTCATCCGTTATCTTCACTAGCAACAGCTCAGTGGAATGACCTTTTTTGTACGCCCACTGATGAGGGTTTCCAAGTCCCTGTCCAGTAACATGCTTGTTAATAGTTGACGCCACGACAGACTCCATCAATTTTCCTGGCACACTTAGAAGCGAAATAGGTCTGTAATTATGCTTATCAGTTTCATCGTCACATTTATAGAGAGCTGAAATTTTTGCAGCCTTCCATGTAGCCGGTGCAGTGTTGCAGGTGGCGCTTATATTAAATACAGACAACAAGGATGGAATAATTGAGTCACCAGCAAACTTTAAAAGTTTAGGAGCAACACTGTCGGGTCCCGCGGCTTTATCGGCTTTCAATTTAGCCATCGAGCTAACAATACCCTCATATGATAGATTTATGTTCATAACACAAGGCGCGATGGTAGAAACATGAACATTGCTATGAGTCAAATTGGTATTTGGCAATTCGTTGGCCAGTTTTGCGCCAATCGTTGAGAAATGCTCATTAAGTATGTTGGCCTTATCCAGGTCAGAGGTAACAACTTTTCCATCCGCATTTCTGATCCCTAATATCGGGAGAATTAATTTGCCGTTTGTCGCATTTCTTACCAGTCTCCAGTAGGATTTACAATCCTTCACTTCATTGAACAGTTCCAAATAGTACTTGCTCTTAGAGAGCCTTACTTCCATGGTCACTCTATTCCGCAACTCCCGATACTCAGCCCACAGATTTGGATCACCCAGACGTTGTGCCTTTTTAAGCGTTTTAAAACGTTTATTCATCAAATGCCGTATTTGCGGTGTTATTCAAGGTACCGAGACGCTCCTAACTTTAACTTCCCTGTAAGGCGCGTGCATCTGACAGATATCATTGAATATGTGTGACCACGCCCAATAGCAATCGTCCGGATCATCAAACACGGAACAGACTGACCACGGCGCATTTTCGATATCCTTCACAAAAGCTGTTTGGTCAAATCTTTTGAAAGTGCGGGCCCTGACAATTTTTGGGGGCGGCCTTTTTATTTTGGACCATATTGTAGCAAGAACCAGCTTATGATCGGAGATTCCTAACTCAGTTGTTTTAATAGCTCCCTTGATAATCTCCGGCTTACTGGTAATAACCAAGTCAATCAGGGTCTGTGTGTCACTTGTAACTCTTGTTGGCTGGTTCCTGTCGTTCATTACGCTATAGTTAAATTGCTGCAGTATATCTTGTAATTTCCTACCTGCATATGATTTAACCCCCTCGTAACTACGAAAATAGTCCGAATTGAAGTCGCCTACGAGCAACACATTCCTATGCTTAAGCCACACTTTCTCCAGACAATCATAAAATCGGCTGTAGAACTGGAAGTCAGAAGGAGGTCGATAGCAATTTCCTAAGATTAACGCAGACGACTTATGCATAATTTTGATCCAGATTAATTCAATATCAGAAGACTCCAGGGATTTGAGCCTTGAATAACAAATATGGTTCGCAATGTAAATTAAACAGCCACCTCCATCTTGTCCCGTATTTCTGTCCCTTCTAACAATCTTATAGTTGTCGACATGTAATTGCTTGTCCGATATGCTCTCATCCAAGAAGGTTTCAGTTATTGCTAAAATGTCAATTGACACACTCTAAGCAATAGTTTGATTTCATCCATCTTATTTCTCAAGCCTCGAACATTCAATTGTGCTACACTGAAATTATTCGAGCCACGGTTGATTTCACTCGCAAAGTTCAATAAATAATCTTCTCCTTGCGCAGATATGTCTTGCCATCCAGGGTTTAATTCAACATCACCAGAAAGTAAAAGTATTTGTCTAGTAGCCACCGAGTTTGCATAGTACGAAGCTCTGCCTGAACTCCAGAAACACTTGAATCTGCAAAAACTACCAGAAGCCGCCGGCTTGAAGTTGAAGTCGCCACCAAACGTCCGGAGACAACTAACACCCTCAATTTCGGAATTTAGCGTTTCTGGTACAAAAATAGCAATGTGCCGATGAGGAGGATACTTAGCTGCATTACGGATGATATTTAGATGCGTTAAAACCAAGCCTAAAAGTAGAAAACATCTTGCAACCTTGGAGCTATTGCAAAGCGTGACCGCCATGCTATCATGCTCATTCATTCGTTGTTTTCATTTCCGGTGTTTGCTCCAAACTGAGCCCGTGTCACTTAACACCTACCCCCGTATGTGTAACCGAGAGTCATTCTGGAAACGACCGCAGAGCAAGGTTACCAGCCACGCCACAAACCAGGTGTGTGGCTAACTAAGTGGTCACGCAATGCATTCTCATTGCAACAGTTATGTCGCATAGCCGTCTCATAATGTCAAAAATAAGCGGCAAATATTAGCTGAACAAGAATTTTGCCAAACACAAACCGTCTAGAATTGAAGAAAAAAAGGAATATGTCCCTCAGTCACACAGAAAAACCTGATATGTTCAATCTCTGAAAAAAATTCGTTACGCGTACTAATGCTTACTAAAATATAGAAAAATTTTAAAGAGCTTTTACTGTTGTCAATACTTTTAACTATGGAATATATCTATGGATTTCATAGGGAGTCTTCCTACTTATATTGAAAAAGAAATAATTATTATTATATGGCAAGGTAGTCTTGAAGTAAATCCGAGCGTTCTGATTGGGCCTTTCTTGGTCGCGATTTTGCTATACGGACCGTCATTAAGCCGTGCATTTTTGTTCACGAAAGCCGGCAAATTCAAAATTTACAGATAAAACTGCGCGAAGAAAACGTAATAAAAAAACATCGTAACCTCTGAAAGATGAAAGGACTTCATGGTTAGAAGGTAGTGAACACAGGAAATACGGTATGTTTAATTTTTGTAGTTTATCGTGGCTTCTCTTATTTATGCACTTTGTAAAGTTTTATTTAAGATACCCCCATAAATTAATGCCATGCAGGTAAAAGTCAGATCTTGTCAACTGCGTTTTTTACCTTAAAAGCCGGGCTTCTTTGGAGTTCACATTTCTTTATTAGCCGCCGTAACCTTCATTGATCTCCGTCTCATAATACAGCACTGAGAGGCCTGTTCCAATCTCGTTCCCAGAGCCCACGTTCCCCTTATTCAGCGGAACGGGGAACGAGAGACTCTGGGATAATCCATTTCAGCTAATTTTTTGATTGGCTAAAAACTGAGCATGAGCAGAAGTTTCAAAGCTTAAAATGGCGGACTTAGAAGTCAGGGAAGGTATCGTCAAGTCATCAGTCATCTTTGTAGATCCTACAATTTAGAGGTTAAGAACAATCCAATTGACTTGTTTGGAGAAAAGGCACAAAATGAAAGGCTTCTAAACCATTTGGAAGAAATCATGGGGCTAAATACCTTCGACGGCGATGGATTTCCAAGGAAAATTTGTAGAAATTGTTATGGCCGTGTGAATCAATTTTCGGAATTTAGGAGTCTGTGTCTGAAGTCTCGGGAAAAGCAAGAAGCCCTCTTTGAGATTTAAGAGAGGTAAAAAAGCAACTGAAAGTCCATCGGTAGTGGAGTCACGGGTGGTCAAACGCGGTAAACGGAATGACGTGAACCAACATGGATCATCAGCTCCTGCTGTTCAGAAGAGCCTGCAGATGATTTACTCCTATTTACCCCAAAGAAAAGGCTTGTGAAACCCTTCAGGAACAGCGACCAAGAACTCTACCAAATTGGCTGCAGAGAGTTCCGATTGTTCAACAAAGTCAGAGTGTAGTAATTCTGGCAAGGCTGGTCTTCGTAATAGTGAGGTTGGTTGGGTCGATCATGATCTCTAATCTGCCAGTCATTGTACAATGCGATCGTGTTTTTTATTGTAGTAATATTATAATGGAAAAAATGTAGTAAAGGTCATGCAATACCTCATTCTTGCCTGTTGTGTTATTTTGTTCTGTTCTCTTGCCATATTTTAAATGTTTTGATGTATTTATAATTTGTCTAGAATTTTGAATCTCTTGCTCTGTAAATCTTTTATTTATTTTGCAATAAACGTATATTTAACACTGCTCGCCCTGACTAGCCTCTGCTAACTGCGGGCAGTGCATATTTCTGTAATATTATTTCATAAATAAATTAAATAAACTAGACTAAAACTAAACTAATCTTAATATGTTGTTGTTTGGCAAATACCCATTTGTTGAGGGTATAAAATGCAGCAGTACAAAATAATGATGGTGAGATGACTGAAGACAAGTGACAAGGACACGTGGCTTCTAAAACACTTAAAGCAGTGCAATGATCATCATCCTCAAATTTCTTGTTAAATGAGGTAGCTAAGCATTATGGCAGACAAAGTAACATTGTCCCTGTGTCAACTAGCCATACACATGCATGTACAACATGTACCTCTGGTTACATCAAAAAGATGATAAAGGTGGTCAGAGGGCAAAAGCCATTTGAACACAAACCAGGAAGGACTCTTAATAGTTTCTTGTCTATCTCATAGAGGCTGTTAGATCAGCTTGATGCACTTCCTTTACACACATGGTCAACCTGACACGAGAACCAACTGGCGACAAATCCATTATTCCAACTGTAAAGGCTCTGGTTGTGATGATGATTAGGATGGAAGTGATGATGAGAAAGAAGAGGGCATTTTAGATGATGAGATGGATTAGTTTAGGTCAGGGGTATTCAGTGTATCCAGGCTAGAACAGTATTTAGGACCAAGCTAATATTACTACACTCCTTAGCTTTGAGTAAAACATTTTAAGTGTTTTAACATGAACATGAGCATGTTTAGTTTGGGGCTGTTACAATATTTCATATAAATTTGTTTGTATTTGTTGATAATTATCATTTTCACTACAGGGCAAACTTGGAAAGGTTGGGAAGAAAATTTGTTTCTTTATTTACAAGAATCTAACCTGTGTTAATATTTCCAAATTTATTTAGTATTTCTTGCAGGGTTCTTTTTAGTTTAAAGCCATATTTCCCTGCAATATTATTATGGGGTTAGTTCGTCAGTACTAAATTAGGCTTAAAACTATCTCTGTGACTTTGCCCCTCTATCGAGTTTTGGCTACATCATTAAACCTTTAACTCACAATCATAATATTGAGCAACAATAAGTTTAGCTCTTTCATGCATGCTATATGCTACTGGATAATATCAAAAAATGTTTCAGTGATCTCACAACAATATTTATAGGAACAGTGTCTTCCACTTTTTCAAAAGATGTTAATTCTTGTAAGTGTTTCAAGACTGAATCAGTGAGAGAAATTGCAAAACCACTTGTGAGGACCACCCTGCCAACTGTACTCCTACCTAGTTCCCCTTACAATATTTAAGCCGGTATAAAGGTCTCTTTTAATTTCTGCCTGAACATTAACTTTGAAGGAGGCCTCATCACCCATTGGATTGTTGAATATATTACCAAGCTGATCACTGGAAATAGTCTCCATAAAGTTCAGGTCATCTGCAGCTCTTACAAGCTGGCAATCATCACAAGTACAGACAAGACTCTGAAAATCACAGCAGATGTATGCAGGCCCTGGGATAGCAGGAACTTTGTGGTCAAAGGAACTTAATATTAATTTCCTTTTACATTCCCTTGATTGCACATAGTTTCTCATCACATCTGCCATATTTTTTTCTTGATTTTGATGTCATATGAATTGAAGTAAATATCAGCCCTGGTTGGAAGACCATGTCTACCAGGTTTACCCATTTCTTGGCAGTACTCCTCCATTGTGTAAGGAACTCCAATATGGACAATTTGTCGAATGTTATTCAGCTGGCCTGAACGTGGACCTTGAACAAAAAAGTTTTGATTCATGCCCCTCACATTCTATTGAGGTGTTAATCTACTAACCAGCGAGAGAAGTCAGGTAAATATGAGCTTCTTAGCCAACAAGATACAGTAATAGCTAAAAAAGTGAATACATTTTTTTGTCTATGTTAAGAAAATAATTTTAGTGCACTTAATCCCCCACCCCAAAGAGAAAACTTAATTTATTATCATCTCTGAATGTCTATCTTGGTATAATGGAAGGAAACCGATGATTAAATATTTATTGTACCTAATGCAGCTTTCCCTCATTTACCTTTTTGAGTGGTCTTACTAAAACATACACAGTAACTATCAGAATATTTAAGAAGGGACCAAACGCAAAGCAGTAAGATCATGATTACTTCGTAAAAATATGGCAGAGGTCGAATAAAGGAAGGCTGAAACAACAGCATCAAGTTTGAAGTTACTCTTTATTTTAAATTACAATATTATTGCCAAAGTATCAACATCGATCAGAAAAACAGCACGAGTATTTTTATACATACCACTGCAGAACTAAATGAGCCCCATCAATAACAATTGCTCGGACACTTTCTTGAAAATGCCTTACCTTTAACATTTTAACCACATTCCTGTTATCCACGAACACCTCTGGGTGCCCGAACAACAAACTGCATTTTCGTGCATTTTTAGGTAAAGAAACCTTATTTTCTCCATCCTCTATCGCGACTCTTTGTATCACACAAACATTAAAAAAACGTTCCAGTTTTTTTAACTTGTTCCTTCACTAACGCGTTCAACGGGGAAACCACGGTTACCACACAGCCAGTCATTTTGCTTATACTGCTTATACGTACTAGTATGAAGTTCTCCTTTACGATCGCGAAGGAAATCAAACATTGGTAATGCACCTATCAATGGTTTGCCCCAGGATGGGGGGGGCGGGCAACCCCAGGGGAATTTGAAATTTTCAGGTCTTGAAATGTCAATTTCCCTACCCCTGGGTCTCCAATGAGAGTCAAATTCCCACCCCCTCCAGGCCCTCTCCACTTTCCAAGATGGCGACAGAGTCAAATTTCCCACCCAGGGGATCGCTGTGGACGTCAAAATCCCTACCCAGGTAGAGCCTCACAAAGTCAAATTCCCGTGGGTTGCCCGCCCCCCCATCCTGGGGCAAACCATTGATAGGTGCATAAATCAACACAGCTAAGACATCGTTTTTGTCCACACAGATTGCCTTTATGGCTTCAAGTTGCTCCTGTTTTAGTTCCTGCTCTGGCTGTCCGAGTTTTCCCAAAGAAAACCTAATAGCTTCGCGGAATATAGCTTCTGAGATTTGCGGTTCGGCAGCCATTTCATAAATGAATTCAAGTCTGCGCAGTTGAGCCGATGACAAGAATCCTGTCACGATGAAATGGATTATCCCAGAGTCTCTCGTTCCCCGCTCCGCTGAATAAGGGGAACGTGGGCTCTGGGAACGAGATTGGGCCTGTTCATGCTGTCAAAATTTCTTCAAGATGTTCTACACACATGCGTCTAATGCCCCGTCCACACGTATCTGGAGATTTTTGTATCCGCAAATTTTTTTATTCGGATACAAAAATATCTGCGTCCACACGTAGCGTATACGAATCGTATACGACCGTCCACACGTGTCCGATTCGTATCCGGACATCTCAAAGGATTGGTCAACAGAGCATGCGCATTACAAAGAATCTCGCGCGGAAAAATACTGGTTCTGGTACTGTGACGTCAGCGTATACAAAAATATACGGATACGAGCGTCCACACGTATCCGGATACACAGCGTATACAGAAATTTCCACTCTGGAGAGCGTATACAGAAATCTCCGGATACACCGAGCGTATACGGCGGACACGTGTGGACGCTAGGTGTATCCGCATAAAAAAATTTGCGGATACAAAAATCTCCGGATACGTGTGGACTGGGCCTAAGCGAGTCCTGGTGCTTATCCTTTCATATGAAAATAAGTTTTCATTCACATGCAAATTAAGTTCATTTTCATACCAACCTCCCAAGGCAACAGGCACCACACCTCGCTTTGAAAAAGAGGCCAAAGGTAATTCCGAAATGTACTATTTCGCCAACATGTAGGAAGGTGTCCAATTTATAATAAAGATCAGTGCCCGATTTATTGATTTCCAGTTATCAGTTTTTGGTACGTAAAAAAAGTGTTTAACAGCTCGGTGATCCCTCTAACTACAGAGCCAACGTTTTCTTCATGCATATTATTCGCTTCGAGTGTGCACTCCATTAAAATACCCAGTTAGCTGTAGGCTAGCTGGATGGTTTACCAGCAGTGTCCTGTTAAACCTATCATCTTGAACCATAACAAGTGATTCACTGATTTGATTTGATTTGATTTTTTTGTACTTTTTTTTTTTGCACTATTACAGATGTTACTATATACACAATACATTACAAGAATAGAAAAAGGAAGAACAACAAATTACATAAATGGTGAAAGGTAAAATGTGCGCAGTGATCAAAGTAGGTAGACTAGTACTTCGAGTTGGTCACTGTCACGCACAACTGGCGTAGACGCTATTAAATATGAAACTGAAAAAAAAAACAATTGACAATTTGACAATTTTGAGCAATGGACGTTTAACTTAAAACAAGAGAAAATATTTTCTCTTTATTAAAAGCAATAACATTGCTTTTTGGTAACTGCAGTTTATAGTTCTATTCTTCTGTAATGTAAGTCAATGTCCGTACGATAAACGTTTTTATCACGATGTAGTCTTTTAACTAAGAATATTGTATGCATGTTTAGTATTGTGAATAATTCTTTTTTTTTTTTTTTACTTTTCTTTTTGTTATCAAACATTTGGATGAACGGTCAACAAAGACAGTGCAAGAAAAAGAAAGACACTACAAGGATGCGGAAATAAAGTTGAATAACAACGTTGGTGACCGTATTTACGGGATGGTGTCAAATTTCATGGCTGCTTTCTTTCAAGTGCGATGCTTGAATATAACTGCATTCAGTGTACAAAGAGGAACAAACTGTTATACATATCATGTACTTTCCAAAGTACTAGTACAAGCAGCCTTGGGAATTCCATGAGCTGGGAGGGGAAGTGGGGTGGCTAAAACCATCCCCTCACTACAAAGGGAAATCAATACTAGCCTAGGCACCAGCAATCTCGTACCCAGAGTCCTGACCAAAGAGCCCGAGGACTCTGGGTACGAGATTGAGACACCAACAATCTATACTAGCCGACTAGCCCACTTTGGAAAAGAGTAAGAGCCTGGGAACGAAATTAAACTTACCTGAAAATAAATCAAATTGAACTAAATGGTTTGCCATGAAACGGCATCTTTATAGATCCGATATGCTGTGTATTATTTCAGCACGGTTTTGTCCATGCGTTTATTGTGAAGATTGGTTTTGGCCAATCTACAATTTGCTTTGCGAGACACCATCGTGACATTTGGACTCCTTGCTCTCCGGGACACGTTGAGTGGCAGCGCGTGTTTCGGGGAGCAAGAGAGTCCAAGGTACGAAACTTGATATCGTGAACCGGTTATTATGCAATTTATTTGCGCTGACATTGTAGTTGGCGTCATTTAAATTCACTACGCCATGCCGACGAGTCCCAATGGAATAAGGACGAAACAGCTGTCCATGGCTGCAACCCTACTTGATCGAGTGTCGGTGATGTTGGTGTCTCCCAAAGTCAACTTTTCACGTAGTATCAGCCTTGCATTATTTTATTCTATCTCAAAAGTAGTAGTTTCAGCAAGATTGAGCATGTTTGGCTGAAAAGCTGTCAAACGAATTTAAAGATAAAGAAAATCCTACCTAAGTGTCCATAAAACAAAACCTTAGCAGGGGCCTTGATGGGTTCCTGAAAGTCTAATTTTGACGATTTTCGTAAGCCTTTTCTTCAACTCCTACAATCACGCAGTACACCTAAGTAATTAAGACGAAATCCACCAGAAGTTCGAGTAAAAAGTGGACAAAAACCTTGTACCAAGATTATTTTTATCGTATTGTAAACTTCTGTACGACTGTTTTAAATATCTTCTCAAAAAAAATCATTTCTAGCAACACCAAACGTCGAAAACGAATGCTGAAGTAGTGTATGAAACACTTGAAAGTACTGGTGAAATGAAACTGATGATGAAATTTTGCCTGCGTTTGCACAAGCTCTCTAACTTTGAAATTTATTTTCTCTCGTCCCCATGGGAAATTGTTTTCGGTGTTAATTCAGGCAATTACCAATGTATTTAGCTCTAAGAAAATGTAAAAATGACTGTAAAATACTTTAAAATATTCTGGTACCAGATTTTTGTCCACTAAAACCTGAAATTGCTCGATTTTCTAGCGGATTTCGTCTTAAATCCTTGCACACATTTATTATGCACACTCTAGCCAATACAGTCTAAAATATAAGATAACATTTTAACGAGTTTTTAACGCGGTTAATACTTTCAACTATGGACTGTAACTAATCATTTCATAGGGAGTCTTCCTACCTCTGCTGTAAAACGGCACTCCGTATGCGTCCTATTTAGAATTGAACTTCAGCAGAGATTTTGTTTACGTTCGTCTGTCTTTTCTTTACTTGTTGTCTGCGTAGAGGTTATTTTCCTATCTTGTTGCGACTTCAGTTTTCATAAATGCCCCGGAACCTCCGGCAAGTTTAATTTGTCGTGAAAATGAAAATAAAAGTAAATCAGTTTAGCATGGCGTGACTAATTCCTCGGTCACGTGCAATTTAACAATCTCCTGCGTTCCCTGGCTGAGTTATCTCTCAGTGAAAACGTAAAGCTTGTGGGATGTGGCTGGAGTGACAAGGATATACCTCACAAATTAATGTGATTTGGTAAGCTGAAGCCACTCTAAAGGCACAAAGGCCACATGGTAGCGGGCATTTAGTGCCTTTAGAGTGGCTTCAGCTTACCAAATCACATTAATTTGTGAGGTATATCCTTGTCACTCCAGCCAAATCCCACAAGCTTTACGTTTTCACTGCTTGTTTTATGGATATGTGGGTACTTGAGCCTGAGCATTAGTTATGCCATGCTGATGAGGCCTAACAAGGCCGAAACAGCTGTCCATGGCTGCTAATGCTTGGGCTCAATCTTTTCTTT
Source organism: Pachyseris speciosa (assembly GCA_016490735.1). Classification (NCBI taxonomy): domain Eukaryota; kingdom Metazoa; phylum Cnidaria; class Anthozoa; order Scleractinia; family Pachyseridae; genus Pachyseris; species Pachyseris speciosa. The sequence continues at coordinate 242,621 of JAEMWC010001015.1, read as the reverse complement.
GGTAGATTTAAGGGGTAATGCCCGCTACCATGTGGCCTTAGTGCCGTTAGAGTGGCTTCAGCTTACCAAATCACATTAATTTGTGAGGTATATCCTGAGTTATCTCTCGTTTGGTAATCTTTTACGGAGCACGCAAAAACTTAAAAACACCATGTCTGTCGTAAACAAAAACTGGCAAACAACAAGACCAACCCGATTAGAGAAAGAACCAAGTTTATGCTGAACAACCATCTCTTCAGCGATGTGAAGTTTGTGGTTCGTGAGAGCGATGGCGAAAGTGAAAGTAAACAAGTGATTCCAGCTCACAAGTTTGTGCTGTCGATTGGCAGTCCTGTGTTTGAAGCCATGTTTCATGGTGAGCTAGGGGAGAAAAGAGACTCTATTGAATTGCCTGACTGTGAGTACGAGAGTCTGTTGGAGTTGTTTCGTTTCATTTACAGCGATGAAGTGAATTTGAGCGGAAGTAATGTGATGGTAGTGCTATACTTAGCGAAGAAATACATGGTGCCTTCACTCGCTGAGAAATGCACGGAATATTTGCAAGATTACTTAGATGCATCTTGATCAAATGTGTTCAGCATTTTGCCACCTGTTCAGAAATACGGAGAGAAAAAAACTGGTGGATCGCTGCTGGAAAGTGATTGATGAACGGAGGGGTTCGTGACAATTGAGAGGTCCTTACTTGAAGAAATGGTTAGAGAGAAACTCTTGATATCGCGGAAGTTGAATTGTTCAAAGGAGTGAACAAATGGGCGACGAAGAAAGCGGAAAAGCAAGGCGGCGCAGAAGCAGATGGGCAAGAAAAAAGAAGGATCATTGGAGAACGGATCATAAACGGAATACGCTTCCCCGTGATGAAGTTAGAAGAATTTGCTTCTGTTGTGCTGGACAGCAAAATACTGACATTTGATGAAGTCACCAATACAACCAAATGCATCGGTTCAGTGGAATCTTCGCCCGTAAAGAAAAGGTCTGGCCCACTTGATAGAACCATAAAACGTTGTGGTAGGTTTAAATCGGTGGCGTTCGGTTGGGTAAACGTAGGAACTTCCTGTTTATGTGAGTTTACTGTGAACAGCGACATAATGTTTCACGGAGTTTACTTGTATGGCAGTGAAGGAAATTCTTATTCGGTAACTCTGTCAGCCGTAGATGATCCAACTGACGAATGTCTTGCTACAACATCAGGTTCATTTTCGTCTGTCCCCCACTCGCACGAGAAATATTACGGTTTTGATGTTCTGTTCAACGAGCCAATATTTTTAGTGAAGGGCGCATACAGGCTTACGTATGTTATCACTGGTCCCAAGTCGTGGTATGGTACCACTACTTACATTGTCGCTAAATCTTCTGATGTTACATTTAATTTCACTGATGTCAGACGAGGACAAATTGGTGAACTGATTTTTAGTCTTTGCAAATGAACATCAAGGTGTGAAACCTAGGCCGATTTTCAAAACTGCTTGAATAATAGCAACACACCAAGATAGCTTCCAGTTTGACTTGCAATCAGCATATAGACCACGAGTAGTCCCTCATTTCGCTCACTTTGTTATCCCTTAAAATATAAGGGACCACTCCTAATCTAGTAATCATAGAGTGGTAAGCAAAATCGGACCACCGTGGGGTGGGCGATGGGGGCAGAATTGTTTCATCACAAATATGATTACAGACCAACTGTGGAAGACACAAAGTCGTATCACCAATTGATCGTATCTCAGTAGAACAAAAGTTAAAACGTTCATGTCACAAAAAGAATTGTGTTTAATTGCGAGAACAGTGGAAAGAACTTATTGAAGCACAATAGTCGTCTTATTCTTAAGGCCGAGACACTCTAGGCCACAAGTCTCAGCGACACGCCTTGGGGACTAGTCGCCACAACCGACAATTCGCCTCGTCTGACACGGTGAACTTTTGTGAAAATCGTTGTCACTGCGACAGTCGCACGGATTCAAACTGGTTTGAATACGGATTTAAACTGGTTTAAATTCGTGCGACTGATCGCAGTGACAAAAATCTGCCGCATCGAGAACGAATTCACCGTCTCAGACAAGGCGACAGTCGCTCGGATTCAAACTGGTTTGAATTCGTGCGACTGATCGCAGCGACAAAAATCTGCCTCACCGACAACGACTTTCACAAAAATTCACCGTGTCAGACGAGGCGAATTGTTGAGATGACTTGTTCCCGCAACGTGTCGTAGCGACTTGTTTTGCAAGCAGTACATACGGAGTGACTTGTCGCAGATACTTGTCGCTGAACTTGTCGTGATCGCCTAGTGTGTCTCGGCGTTTAAGGCATGCGCTATGGTCCTTACCGTTCAATTACAGTGGAACCCCGTGTTATGGACACCTCTTTACTAATGCGGTCACTAAAACCAAATATACCTTCTAACGGACAGAAGCGGTCACAAATCTTGAAAAGCAATAACGATGTTTTAAAAAGGTGAAGACATTTTTTCATTTGTTTCGATGTTGCAAACATTATCGTCAGTTACAAAATGTTTCAAAGACCGTTGGTACTAAATAACAACTAAGCGAAACATTACATAATTAATTATGATGAAGTGACAAAAAAATAATGTCGTCAAGGGGCATCTTTTTAAAAATTGCAGTTAACTTTCTGGCCTCTCGACCATTTGGTTCCTTTAATAACGATGTTCTTTTTAATTGAGTTCGAGGGGCTTTTGCTTTCAAAACGATAGTATGTAAGGCAGTTTGTTCCTGTTTGTAAAATTCAGTTATGTTCATCTCAGTTGAAAGAGACCTTTGACTAAATTTTCAGTGTTTTTATCATATTCTATTCACTTCCGGTGTTTGCTCCAAACTGAGCCCATGTCACTTCACACCTACCCTCAGATGTGTAGCCGCGAGTCATTCTGGAAACGAACGCAGAGCGGGGTTACCAATCACGCCACAACTAAATGGTCACGCAATGCATTCTCATTGCAACAGTTATGTCGCAATAGCCGTCTCATAATGCCAAATCAAGAGAAAATGAGGGACAGAGAGGGAGACGCCTAGTTTGGCCCTTGGGATATGTGAATTTTTAGATGTCACAGTAACTGAAATCTGTTTCCCGAGACGTCCGCAAAGTCAACAGGCGCGCTTGATCACAAGAAATTCAAAACGGCGTTCCGCGTGAAATATTGCACTTTGTTGACGAAAGTGAGTTTGAGAAGCAAGGAAAATGGCATGTTTTGACCCAAAACCCGGAGTGGGAGATAGATTCAACAATTTATTGTGCAATGGAGCAAGCATTTGATTTAGACAGCCATTCTTTAGCTATTCTTTAGATCTCACCACATGGAGCACAGAGTCCTATTTGACCGTATGTCTAGTTAAATTCACCGAACAATGGCAGCGCGAATCGATCTTGATGATTTGAATCAACGTCCGTGATCGAACTACAAACATAGGATTTCAGTCGCAGCGTAAGATGATCGTATGTTTGTGGTTTGATTACGTACGTTGATTAAAATCAACAAGATTGATTCGCGATGCCATTGGTAGGTGAATTTAACTAGACATACGGTTAAATAGGTCTCCTCTGCCCCCTGTGATCTCACTTCAAGCGAAGGAAGCGACAGCGATTACGGTGACGAAGACCCGACATTTCCTGGCGGCACAAGAGGAGCGAAATCGACAGAGGAACAAACACGAAAACCCCTGGTTGTAAACAAAGGAAAACCACACGTCCCACAGCGGGTAAAAATACCGATTCGAGCGCTTCTTCGACATCGAAGAAAGAAGACAGGAAAGGAAAAGCAACAAATTATGTTGGGAAGAAAACTGCGAATATGCCCACCAGAAAAGAGATAGATGACCTCACCATCAAGCTAGAGGAGAAGCGTCCCATGCGTTGGAATTTTGTATCAGAGCGTTACGAATCGCATCAAACGCTTATTCAAGAAATACTTGATGTTCGGTACAGCTCTTCAGCATGCTTGCGTTTCTTGACAGCCATGTTCTTCAATGCTTTAACCGCGATTCGAGGACATCTTCCCGCTGCTTTTCCACCCGGGTAAAAAGAAGCAGAGGTGTCATCTTTTGAGGCCACGGTTTTCGCTCGACGGCTGATCATAACAAAGCTTTTACTTGGGAAAATACAAGTCATTAAATCGTTTGCTATTCCCAAGATTTTATATAAAGTTACCCTTATCTCAAGAAATAAAGAGTTCAAAAAGAAAATTAACACCTTATTATATTCTTTCGTATGGAAAGGAAAGGACAAAATAAAGCGCACAGCACTGATTAACTCTATTGATAAAGGAGGTTTAAAAATACCCGATATTGAGTCAATGATCTCTGCTCAAAGAATAATTTGCATCAAGAGGTACCTATCTCATGAGCCAGCTACATGGAATTTCTTCTTAGATTTCTACCTTAAAAAAGTCGGGGGAAAATTCCTGTTTTATTGTAATTTCAGCTATCCTCGGCTTCCTATAGTACTCCCAGAGTTTTACAAAGAGTGTTTAGTGTGATGGACCTCTCTCAGCCAGGATAACCCTCTCAGCAAACCAAGTCATTTACAATAACCGTTTTATTTGTATTGAATCTAAATCAATTTACAATCAAAGACTGATTGACTTCGGAATTGTTAAAGTTGGCGACTTATGCGACTCAAGGGGAGAATTAAAGTCCAACAAGGAGCCATTACATTCAATACTTTCGCCAATAGAACATTTCTTACTCTTTAGTATTTTTAGTGCAATTCCACAAGAGTGGCGGAAAACTTTAAAAGCGAATAAACTCTCTGTCACTTTAAATACGAGAAATATAATTCCAGGTGACTTTTATTTGCATATTAAAGGAAAAATTACTAACTTGGAGAAGCTCCACTCAAAAGAAATCTACGATAGTCTTATTTCCAAAATATCCAACACGCCAACAGCACAAAAGAAATACAACGAAATTTTCAACACAAATACCTTTCAGTTAGATTGGGAAAAAATATATTTACTGCCTTACGAAATTACCTTGGACACAAAGCTAAGAGAATTCCAATACAAAATATTAAACAGAATATTGTATACAAACGACATGTTGTTTAAGTTTAAAAAAGTCGAATCTCCTCTGTGTGATTTCTACGGAAATGAGATGGAGACTTTAGAACACCTCTTCTTCTATTGTGTTAAAGTACGTTGTTTTGGGGCGAATTGAAAGAATTGCTTAACTCGATAAAAAAAAACTGTTAATTCTTTCGAAATTAAAGACATTTTATTCGGAATTTTAGTCTCATCACACGGGGGTGTCCTACTTAACTATATTATCCTTGAAAGTAAATTTTTCATATATCGTAGTAAACTAACTAAGAAAGCATTATGTTGAACATCACTGGTTGCCAAGTTTAAAAGAACATTCGAATCCGAACGCTTCATTGCGAGAAAAAATAATAAGTGAAACTTTCATTATAAAAAATGGAATCCACTGCTTCAAGAGAAAATGAGGGACAGAGAGGGAGACGCCTAGTTTGGCCCTTGGGATATGTGAATTTCAGTTAAGTTATTTTTAGATGTCACAGTAACGGAAGTCTGTTTCCCGAGACGTCCGCAAAGTCAGCAGGCGCGCTTGATCACAAGAAATTCAAAACGGCGTTCCGCGTGAAATATTGCGCTTTGTTGACGAAAGTGAATTTGAGAACCAAGAAAAATGTCATATTTTGACCGAAAACCCGGAGTGGGAGATAGATTCAACAATTTATTGTGTATTCGAACAAGCATTTGACTTAGACATCCATTCTTTAGCTATTCTTTAGATCTCACCACACGGAGGACAGAATCCTATTTGACCGTATGTCTAGTTAAATTCACCGAACAATGGCAGCGCGAATCGATCTTGATGATTTGAATCAACGTACGTGATCAAACTACAAACAAAGGATTTCAGCCGCAGCGTAACATGATCGCATGTTTGTAGTTTGATCACGTACGTTGATTCAAATCAACAAGATCGATTCACGATGCCATTGTTCGGTGAATTTAACTAAACATATGGTTTAATAGGTCTCCTCTGCCCACTGTGATCTCACTTCAAGCAATGGAAGCGACAGCGATTACAGTGAGGAAGACCCGACATTTCCAGGCGCCACAATAGGAGCGAAATCGACAGAGGAACAAAAACGGAAACGAAACTCTAGTTGTAAACAAAAGAAAACCGCAAGTCCCACAGTAAAACTACCGATTCGAGCGCTGCTTCGACATCGAAGAAAGAAGACAGGAAAGGAAAAGCAACAAATCATGTTGGGAAGAAACCTGCGAATATACCCACCAAAAAAGAGATGGATGACCTCGCCATCAAGCTAGAGGAATCGCATCAAACGCTTATTCAAGAAATACATGATGTTCGGTACAACTCTTCAGCCTGCTTGCGTTTCTTGACAGCCATGTTCTTCAACGCTTTAACTGCGATTTGAGGATTTCTTCACGCTGCTTTTCCACCCGGGTAAAAAAAAGCAGAGGTGTCATCTTTTGAGGCTACGGTTTTTGCTCGACGACTGATCATAACAAAGCTTTCGCTTTCTCTCTTTACTTTGCGGTATGAAATTATCTGAAACCTTTCGGCAATTCCTGGGGAATTTGTACCCGAAACACTTTCATTGCAGTCATTTTCAATATGGATTCCGAAATGTAGATGCCTAAAATTCCAGTTGAGAAAGCCATACTGAATATTTAACAGCCGCCATTACACAATACCATGTTAGCACGCTCCGATGACTTCTTATGACGTTGTGCTCAATAGTTGCGGACGTCCAGGGAAACCGACTTCCGTTTTGAAGGGCGCCTAAAAATAACTTTAGTGAAATTCACATATCCCGGCCAACGCCCCTACTCTCCCTCTCTGTCCCTCATTTTCTCTTGACTGCTTCCAATGATAGAGCAGTAGCCTGTACCGAAACAATTTTAACGTCTCCCGAACTCTTGTAGTTAGTGTAATGATTCATGTAACTTAGTGTAGAGTATGTATTTTTATTGAGTACCGTATGTAATTTGGTGCTTTTTATTCCCTTTTTTGTTTTGTCTTCTCATTTTAGCGATGTAAGTAGCGTTAGAACTATGTTAGTCTTGTGAAACTCTGCTTTTTTGTGTGTTTGTTTTTTTTGTAATAAAGGAATAAAAAAAAACTATGGAATATATCTAGGGATTTCAAAGGGAGTCTTCCTACTTCCATTAAAGAAGAATAAATATTATTATATGGCAAGGTAGTCTTGAAGTAAATCCGAGCGTTCTGATTGGTTCTTTCTTGGTCGGGATTTTGCTATACGGACCGTTTCCATGGAAACGGTCATAAGCCGTGTATTTTTTTTTCACTAAAGCCGGCAAATTCAAAATTTGCAGATAAAACTGCGCGAAGAAAACGTAAATAAAAACATCGTAATCTCTGAAAGATGAAAGGGCTTCATGGTTAGAAGGTAGTGAACACAGGAAATGAGGTATGTTTAATTTTATGTAGTTTATCGTGGCTTCTCTTATTTATGCACTTTGTAAAGTTTTATTTAAGATATCCCCATAAATTAATGCCATGCAGGTAAAAGTCAGATTTTGTCAACTGCGTTTTTTACCTTATCTCAGTCATCTCTTCAGTTAGCCGCCGTAACCTTCATTGATCTCCGTCTCTTAATACAGCAGAGGCCTGTTCATGCTGTCAAAATGACTTCCAAGATGTTCCACACAGATGCGTCGGCAACAAATATTCTTTGCTTCCCACCCATTTCCGAATTACCTTTGGCCTCTAGCGTTTTTCAAAGCGAGTCCTGGTGCTTATCCTTTCAGATGAAAATGATTTTTCATTCACGTGCAAATTAAACTCATTTTCATACCAATGGTTTAGCACCAGGCCTAGCTTTGAAAAGGAGGCCAAAGGTAATGCGGAAATGCACTATTTTGCCAACACTGAGGTATGTTAAAAGCAAGGAAGTGTCCAATCTTTAAGATCAGTGCCCGATCTATTGATTTCCAGTCATCAGTTTTTTGGTTCAAAAAGTGTTTAACAGCTTGGTGATCGCTCTAACTACAGAGCCAACGTTTTCTTCGTGCATATTATTCGCTTCGATATAATCCCACGTGTACTCCACTAAAATACCCAGTTAGCTGTAGGCTAGCTTAATGGTTTACCAGCAATGTCCTGTTAAAACTATCATCTTGAATCACAACAAGTGATTCACTTATTTGATTTGATTTGATTTGATTATTTTAAAAAATTTTTGCACTATTACAGATGTTACTATATACCCAATAATATATTACCAGAACAGAAAAAGGAAGAACAGCAAATTACATAAATGGTGAAAGGTAAAATGTGCGTAGTGACCAAAGTAGCTAGACTAGTACTTCGAGTTGGTCACTGTCACGCACAACTGGCGAAGACGCTATTAAATATGAAACTGAAAAAAAAAACAATTGACAATTTGACAATTTTGAGAAATGGACGTTTAACTTAAAACAAGAGAAAATATTTTCTCTTTATTAAAAGCAATAACATTGCCTTTTGGTAACTGCAGTTTATAGTTCTATTCTTCTGTAATGTAAGTCAATGTCCGTGCGATACGTTATTATCACGATGTAGTCTTTTAACTAAGAATATTATATGCATGTTTAGTATTGTAAATAATTTTTTTTTTATATGCTATATATATTGTATATATGTTTAGTATTGTAAATAATTCTTTTTTCTTTACTTTTTTTTTTGTTATCAAACATTTGGATGAACGGTCAACGAAGACAGTGCAAGAAAAAGAAAGACACTATTTTATAAGAATGCGGAAACAAAGTTCAATAACAACGTTGGTGGCCGTATTTACGGGATGGGGTCAAATGTAATGGCTGCTTCCTTTCAATTCAAGTGCGATGCATGAATATAACTGAATTCGGTGTAGAAACAGGAACAAACTGCTATACATACCATGACTTTCCAAAGTACTAGTACAAGCAGCCTTGGGAATTCCACGAGCTGAGAGGGGAAGTGGGGTGGCTAAAACCATCCCCTCACTACAAAGGGAATACTAGCCTAGGCACCAGCAATCTCGTACCCAGAGTCCTGACCAAAGAGTTCGATGACTCTGTGTACGAGATTGAGGCACCAGCAATCTATACTAGCCGACTAGCCCACTTTGGAAAAGAGTAAGAGCCTGGGAACGAAATTAAACTTACCTGAAAATAAATCAAATTGAACTAAATGGTTTGCCATGAAACGGCATCTTTATAGATCCGATATGCTGTGTATTATTTCAGCACGGTTTTGTCCATGCGTTTATTGTGAAGATTGGTTTTGGCCAATCTACAATTTGCTTTGCGAGACACCATCGTGACATTTGGACTCCTTGCTCTCCGGGACACGTTGAGTGGCAGCGCGTGTTTCGGGGAGCAAGAGAGTCCAAGGTACGAAACTTGATATCGTGAACCGGTTATTATGCAATTTATTTGCGCTGACATTGTAGTTGGCGTCATTTAAATTCACTACGCCATGCCGACGAGTCCCAATGGAATAAGGACGAAACAGCTGTCCATGGCTGCAACACTACTTGATCGAGTGTCGGTGATGTTGCCGGTGTCTCGCAAAGTCAACTTTTCACGTAGTATCAGCCTTGCATTATTTTATTCTATCTCAAAAGTAGTAGTTTCAGCAAGATTGAGCATGTTTGGCTGAAAAGCTGTCAAACAAATTTAAAGATAAAGAAAATCCTACCCAAGTGTTCATAAAACAAAGCCTCAGGGGCCTTGATGGGTTCCTGAAAGTCTCTAATTTTGACGATTTTCGTAAGCCTTTTCTTTAACTCCTACAATAATGCAGTACACCTAATTAACTAAATCCCTGCAAACATTTATTATGCACACTCTGGCTAATGCATTCTAAAATATAAGATAACATTTTAACGAGTTTCTAACGTGGTTAATACTTACAACTATGGAATGTAACTAATGATTTCATAGGGAGTTTTCCTACCTCTGCTGTAAAACGGCACTCCGTATGCGTCCTATTTAGAATTGAACTTCAGCAGAGATTTTGTTTACGTTCGTCTGTCTTTTCTTCACTTTTTGTCTGCATAGTGGTTATTTTCCCATTTTGTTGAGACTTCAGTTTTCATAAATGCCCCGGAACCTCCGGCAAGTTTAATTTGGCGTGAAAATTAGAGTAAATCAGTTTAGGATGGCGTGACTAATTCCTCGGTCACGTGCAATTTAACAAAATCGCTGGTCGGTTCTCCTGAGTTCCCCGGCTGAGTTATCTCTCGTTTGGTAAACTTTTGCTGAGCACACAAAAACTTAAAAACACCATGTCTGTCGTAAACAAAAACTGGCAAACAACAATACCAACCATTAGAGAAAGAACCAAGTTTATGCTGAACAACGATCTCTTCAGCGATGTGAAGTTTGTGGTTCGGGAGAGCGATGGCGAAAGTGAAAGTAAACAAGTGATTCCAGCTCACAAGTTTGTGCTGTCGATTGGCAGTCCTGTGTTTGAAGCCATGTTTTATGGTGAGCTAGCGGAGAAAAGAGACTCTATTGAACTGCCTGACTGTGAGTACGAGAGTCTTTTGGAGTTGTTTCGTTTCATTTACAGCGATGAAGTGAATTTGAGCGGAAGTAATGTGATGGGAGTGCTATACTTGGCGAAGAAATACATAGTGCCTTCACTCGCTGAGAAATGCACGGAATATTTGCAAGATCACTTAGATGCATCAAATGTGTTCAGCATTTTGCCACCTGTTCAGAAATACGGAGAGGAAAAGGTGGTGGATCGCTGCTGGAAAGTGATTGATGAACAGACAGAAGCGGCGGTGAAGTCGGATGGGTTTGTGACAATTGAGAGGTCCTTACTTGAAGAAATGGTTGAGAGGGAGACGCTTGATATTGCGGAAGTTGAACTGTTCAAAGGAGTGAACAAATGGGCGACGAAGAAAGCGGAAAAGCAAGGCACGGTAGCAGATGGGCAAGAAAAAAGAAGGATCATTGGAGAACGGATCATAAACGGAATACGCTTCCCCGTAATGAAGTTAGAAGAATTTGCTTCTGTTGTGCTTGACAGCAAAATTCTGACGTATGATGAAGTCACCAATACAATCAAATGCATCGGTTCAGTGGAATCTTCGCCCGTAAAGAAAAGGTCTGGCCCACTTAGTAGAGCCACAAAACGTTATCCTAGGTTTAAATCAGTGGCGTTCGGTTGGATAAACGTCGGAACTTCCTGTTTATGTGCGTTTCATGTGGACAGCAATATAATGTTTCACGGAGTTTACTTGTATGGTAGTGAGGGAAATTCTTATTCGGTAACTCTTTCAGTCTTATATTATTCAAGTGGCGAATGTCTTGCTACAACATCAGGTTCATTTTTGTCTGTCCCCCACTCACGCGAGGAACATTACGGTTTTGATGTTCTGTTCAACAAGCCAATATTTTTAGTGGAGGGTGCATACAGGCTTGCGTATGATATCACTGGTCCCAAGTCGTGGTATGGTACCACTGCTTACATTTACGCTGAATCTTCTGATGTTACAATTGATTTCTTTGATGTCATACAAGGAGAAGTACAAGAACAAGGACAAATTGGTGAATTGATTTTTAGTCTTTGCAAATGAACATCAAGGTGTGAAGCCTTGGCTGATAACTGAACTGCTTGAATAACAACACCAAGGTAGCGTCCAGTTTGACTTGTAATTGGCATATAGACCACGAGTAGTGCCTAATTTCGCTCACTTTGCTATCCCTTAAAAATATAAGGGACCACTCCTAATCTAGTCATCATACGAGTGGTAAGCAAAATCAGACCACCGCGGGGTGCGGGATGGGGGCAGAATTGTTTCATCACAAATATAAGTACAGACCAACTGTGGAAGACACAAAGTCATACCACCAATTGATCATATCTAGAACAAAAGTTAAAACGTTCATGTCACAAAAACAATTGTGTTTAATTACGAGAACAGTGCAAAGAACGTATTGAAGTACAATAGTCGTCTTATTCCTAAGGCCGAAACACTCTAGGTGACAAGTCGCTGCGACACGCCACGGGGACTGGTCGCCACAACCGACAATTCGCTTTATCTGACACGGTGAACTTTTGTGAAAATCGTTGTCACTGCGACAGTTGCACGGATTCAAACTGGTTGGAATGAAGATTTAAACTGGGTTGAATTTGTGCGACTGATCACAGTGACAAAAATCTGCCGCATCGAGAACGATTTTCACAAAAATTCACCGTCTCAGAAAAGGCGAATTGTTGAGGTGACTTGTTCCCGCTACGTGTCGCAGCGACTTGTTTTTCAAGCAGTACACACGGAGTGACTTGCCGCAGAGACCTGTCGCTGCGACTTGTCGCCTAGTGTGTCTCGGCCTTTAAGGCATGCGCTATGGTCCTTACCATTCAATAACAGTTGAACCCTGTGTTATGGCCACCTTTTTGCTAATGCAGCCACTCAAACCAAATATACCTTCTAACGGACAGAAGCGGTGATTAATCTTGAGAAGCAATAATGATGTTTTAAAAAGATGACATTTTTTTAATTTGGAAGACATGTTTCGTTGTTGCAAACGTCATCGTCAGTTACAAAATGTTTGAAAAACCGCTGGGTAATTAAATAACAACTAAGCGAAACATGCATAATTAATAAATAATAATGTCATTTTTTTTAGAAATTACAGTTTCCTTTCTGGTCTCTTGACCATTTGGTTCCTTTAATAACAATGTTCTTTTTAATTGAGTTCAGGGCTTTTGCTTTGAAAACGATAGTATTTAAGGCGGTTGGTTCTCCTGAGTTCTTCCAATTGAGTTCTCAATCGTTTGGTAAAGTTTTAGCGAGCGCGCATGGGGGCAACCCATGGAAAATTTGACATTTTCAGGTTTTCTAATGTCGATTTCCCCACCCTTGGGTCTCTGTAATAAGTCAAATTTTCCACCCCTGGGGACCACTGTGGATGTCAAAATCCCCACCCTCGTGCGCTTTACGAAGTCTAATTCCGGTGGGTTGCCCCCTCCCTCCCCCATTCCGGGGCAAACCATTGATAGGTGCATAAGACAGCAGTGGCAAAAAACAAATTCCTTGGAATTAAAACATATACCTAGTTGTGAAAGAAACTGAGATTGTGTAACAGTGACACAACTCTTGCCTTCTGCATTTCCATACACTTTTTGGAAGGCTTTTCGTTATCGTCATTCAGGATGCTTTTGTAAAGTTAAGCAAACAGTCCAGGAGCATGCTTATCAGGGAAAGTTTCCATTTCAGCTGGATTATACAGGTGTTTGCCCTCCTTTCTGTAGTGCTCATTCAGTGGTCTATGAAACTGTTGAACATGTTTGCTGAAATATGCTGATTCTCCTACAATTGTAGCGGAGCTCCGGCGGAGCACCATACCTATAGAAACCCGTCAACTGCTTTTCTCATGGTAAAAATGGCTAGCGGTATTGCTCGTGGGCGCGTACGCACGACGACGACGGAGTTGCCCAATAATTAATAATATCCTAATAATAATCATAATAATCCAACATGGCGGCCATACTCTAGCTGATCACCTAGTTTACAGCGTACATCTTTGATATAGGGCATCCGTGTCATGGCTAATTGACACCTGTCAAAACAAGGTTTCCGCTGACCGTTACCACGTGACAATATCGCGGGCTCAAGTTAGAGCTCATCGAGGTTCGCTGTTTTTTTGAAGTTGACCGCTGACCAGGTAATGGTTTTCGATTGGATCGTAGGCTCAAGTCAAGTTAATTTAACCGAAACGAGACACCCAAGCCAAAACGAGGCTTAAGTTTTCGCGCGCTTTCTGCGGCTCGAGATTTCACATTCAGTTGGTGTCTTCATTTTGAGCAAAACAACATCATCTTCGAAGTTCAGTTTCTGTCTCTTAATTTGCATAAAAGGCATAAAAATCAAGAACTACTTAAAAGATACTCCGGAAGGTGAATTTTCAACTGGAAAATGGAACAGCAAAAGGTTGTTCGCAGGAAATTCTTCAATTTTTGGATCCACTTCTATCGCGCCCGGATTGTGTGGTTGAAAAACAAAGGGCTTCTTCACTTTACCGCGACATCTTGCAGCTCACCAAGAAAGTTCTTAACAACTCACCGGAATTAAAGGGAGGAACGAGTAGCTCACACTTGGTGGAAGAAGTTCTTTCTTTGAACAAACCGTTTGCTATTTTTGTAGATGCGTGTTTTTACTATAGTGGATCGATGCGTATTTACAAGTGGTAGAAAGCTCGACAACACAGGTAACTTAAATAAATTGAAGCTTAGCATTTGGTTTAATAGTTGTTAATTTTGTTCAGGAATGAAACTTGTATTTTTGTCTCGACTGGATATAAATAACAATCTACTCGTTTTGGACACAAAGAAGTAGCTAGTCGAATTGTTTGTTTGTTGTTTTACAAGCGAACAAGTGTTTTCCTCCGCTTGGCTGACTGCACATGTTTTTCGGCGTCTGTGTTTCTGCAGTGTTAAGAACTGAAACGTTTGCCTTTGTGTTATTAACACGTAATCGCAATGAATCCGCGTAAAATTAAGGATTAGTATCACTTATGTTTTGTGCGACGAGGGCAATTTCAGCAGCTTTCTGAAAACTGGCACAAGTGACATTTACTCGGCCCCATGCGATTACCTATCCAAACTATCAGGATTGTTTTCCTTTTTCTCTTTTCTACGACATTTAAGCTTATGTCTAAGCTTAACGTACTATAAAATATGTTTGTTAAGTCACGGCTAAAAGATCAAACATTTTAATCCATTATCGTGTTTGTCAAGCATAACGTTTGGTGGCTAAACGCAAAACAATGTTTGACCAAACACGGGACCAAGTGAGTCCAAAAACAATGATTTTTGCGTATTATTGCCGCTGAAATTTTTTACGTTACGTGGCTCATTTGGTTGCTTTCTACCGCTTGTGCACGATTTGTTTGTTGGGGTGGCTAAACGATCAAACATTTGTTCGTAATGCGAAATTTTGGATGAACATGTTTGATTTCGATCAAACATGGAAAGCCATTTAATGGCGCACTAGGTGGCTAAACCGTCAAACATGCTCGTCCAACGATGTTGGATGAAAATATTTGATCATTCTTTGATTGCTAAATTTGTTTTTGAACAAACACAAGCGTCGACTGTATTGTTTTCTTGTAATGTTTTGA
>JAEMWC010001015.1:210000-222500 GCA_016490735.1 Pachyseris speciosa | reverse complement strand
AAATATAAGCGGAAAATATCAGCTGAAACAAGAGTTTTGCCAAACGCAAACCGTCTAATTTGAAAAAAAAAAAAAAAGAAAGAAAGAAAAAGGAACATGTTCCTCAATCACACAGTAAATCCAATAAATTAAATTCCTGAAAACAATTTGTTACGCACACTAATGCATACTAAAATATAAGATAAAATTTGAAAGAGCTTTTACTTTAGTTAAAGGATAACTTAAGTAAAAAAACAGTGTTCCTTTTTTAATCACTTATATATCTAGGGATTTCATAGTGAGTCTTCCTACTTCTATAAAAATAAATAAATAAATAATATTTTCAGAGGAGGCCTCCAATCACCTGATGATGGTTTTCTAGCCTGCTTTGCTGGCGGTTTTGTTGGGTAGCGCGCGATCAAGGTTTCTCCTTTCCCTCCGCTCCATTCTCCTCGAGACTTCGCCACTCACTCCCGAACAAAACCACCAGTTACACAGGCTAGTAGTTTTAAGGAGGGTCATCCAGAGATAAAGATAAAAACACATTAAAATAAACACATAAGACTAAGTACTAGGACTACAAGCTAAGGTTTAAAACTAATATATATATTTAGCCAAGCCTAAAAGCGGAGCTCCAAAAGCATTCTTTTTCTACTGGTATTAACATATAGTCTGCTTGTCATATCACCCATCTGACCTCACTCAAGCTACAGACCCAATGCTGTAAAAATAGTATGGAAAGGTGATCTGAGCCAGTGGCACAGTGGATTTCGACCCCCCGCGGAATTCCACCCTCCAGTCCAGATCTTCTTGTGGATCAGATTTGGACCCCCTAGTCCAGAACTGCTAGCAGATATGAACCCCCTTTTACATATTTGGACCCCACCCCTCCAAAAAACAAGCATTCTATTGAGTAAGGTAATAAAAATTCCTTTGCAAATTGAGTTTGGAGATGTTAAAAAAGCAAAATAAAAATATTGAGATAGTTTTTTTATTCTTTGATACTTTGTGCAAAAAAACCCTGCAATGCTAGTTTACATCTACAAATTTTTAAAACAAAACATTTCTTAACATCTTAGAGCAATGCCTAAGGACAGGTCTGTTTCCCCGTTCAACTGTAGGCTACTTAGTTATGAATTAGAGCCACTGGAAATTGGTAGAGAAGCCTGGTGAATGCTCCTTGGAATCAGTATCACATCAGATATATAGTGATTCAGATCATCACTTCAGAATGAATGCAATTTCAATTATCCACAGCCTCCCATGAGACAGTCGGAAACCAGAAATTGTGTATCTTCTGGATGTATGCCTCAAAAAAAATTATGGAAAGAAAGATACATGGAAATCAATAAAAAAATATTTAGATGATATGAATTAAGACCAAGATATTTCTTTTGATCAGTTACGTCTTGACCTTACTATCACAAAAAAACTGCTTGCTAACATTAAGCTCATCAATCAATGTACCTACAGTGTTTTCAAAAAGAAATCCAGCTGCTCTTCTGGCCAGCCAAGTGCAAGACCAAACAACTTGATAATAAAATATTGGGCATTTGGTTGGTACTACTATCAAGGTAATTAACAATGTAGTATGAGGATTTAAGGTAATGATTCATCAAAGCAAAAGTGCTGGAAATCCATGTTAGCCATCTTAACTTGATTTTCTATTTTGCAAGAAAGGTAAGGACTAGTCTCACATTTTTCCATGTACATTTGAAACTGCAGAACATACTTGATCAAACATCAGAAATCCCATTAAACATTAATGCCAAATGTCATCCAAATATCGCACAAGATTGGTGTGACCAGCTACTAATAAAATTAATTGAAAGAGTGTATGCAGGAGAAGGAAGTCCAAAGGATGTGTACATTGATGAGAAAGAGCTTACTTTAAGTTTAATTTTAAGTTTTAAGTTTAATAATACTTTGTCATGCAAATACAACTAAGTTGATAC
The DNA here is from genome assembly GCA_016490735.1 of Pachyseris speciosa. NCBI lineage: Eukaryota > Metazoa > Cnidaria > Anthozoa > Scleractinia > Pachyseridae > Pachyseris > Pachyseris speciosa. The sequence continues at coordinate 220,566 of JAEMWC010001015.1, read as the reverse complement.
AAAACAAAAAAGAGCATGACTAGAGAATAATTGGGAGAAAGTAAATTCCCATACAAAGAATATTATCTAATATTACACATTCTAAAAACTAAGAGGTGAAATTTAAACGTGGCCCAAAGCTAACCTAATCAAATCAAATCAAATACTTCTCTCTTACAAGTCACCCCTGAATTGAGATTGACACTAAAAATTAAGAAATAAAATTGAAATACAATCCAAAGCTAAACTAATTAAATTACATACTTGTCACTCACAAGCTACATCTGATTTAAAATTGACACAAATAATGTAGTATATATAGATAGGACTTAAAACTAAAAAAAACACTACGAGCGAACAAAGTACGATGCGAGTGTTTGCTCGAAGAAGGAGAAGGTGGAGAAATTAAACAAGACTAGCTAGTAATAAAAATAGCTTGTACAGATTAATTTATTTTGACATAAATGCCCCTAGAAAAGAAAATAAAGGGTACAAACTGATCGTTTACAGCAGTCAACAGGAATTGACCGCGGCTCAGAAACAACAGAACAACAAACATATTACAACAAAACAAAGCTGAGTTGAAGCCCGCGCTTCTCGGAAGCCATTTGAATGCTTTGCTCTGATTGGCTAAACGATTCTTCTCTGGATGGTGATTTGTTATATTTTCACATGTGAAAAATACTGTACGCGAAGCTGATTGGACGTATCGCTTTTTTCACATGTGAAAATATAGCACATATAGAATTCTATTTGCAAGGTTTATTGCCTAAAATTCTCGCTATATATATATATATATATATATATATATATATATATATATAAAATCATTTATTATATACATACTGAGATTTACTCACAGTTTTCTTCATAAGAAAACCCGCTTAAAAAATTATAATAGCCAATCACAGTAGCGAAATGGCTTTCACATACGTGCGAGAAGCGTTTCGTCCAAACAGGACTGACTTGTCAAAACATACTACTGATTTCATTCAACATGTCTAGTTCAAGTTCCTTGCGTGCAAAGCCGTCATAGCGAGAAAACTTTCGTACAAAAAGTACAAAAATACTTGTACTTTTAACAATGGCTCAAGGATCCACGAGATTTGAGCATTTAGAAAAGTCAATTGACGACTATATTATCGAGCAACAAACCAAAAATACAAGATCTAAGACGACGAGAGATGTGAAGCTACTCATTGAATTTCTGAGGGAAAAGCACGAGCAAAGAAATGCTGAAGACATCGAGGCCAAAGAATTGAACGAATATCTCTGCGAGTTTATCCTTAGTGTGATGCGAAAACACGGCAAAGACTTTGAACCTTCAAGTCTTAGAGGTCTCTTTTCAAGTTTTAATCGAAATTGAAAGAATGCAACCTCCTGGGAATTTCAAACGGCTAGGCATTGATAAACACACTTTGGCTCTTCAATTCACAGGGGTACCCAACGAGCCAAAGCAGCCAAAAGCTGTAGAAAGGCATTTTTAAGTACTTTATGGTGTTTGAAGTCTGTTTAAAGTGATGTTTTGGTTAGCTAGAAAACTTTGATCTGTTCGGATTCCCTAGCTGAGATGTTAATTGCCCGAAAGTTTTAAGGAACAAAATCTTTCTTTGAGAAAATACTAGCTGAAGTTAACTTTCTAGCGAACCTTGTTTTCTTTCCGAAAATGCTAGCTGCATTTTTTACTGCCAAAAACAGCAATAACAACCTTTTAGAAAACCTCAGGGGCTATAATTTCCACATTACGAATCTTTCAGGCCAAGTTTTACTTACGAAAATCCGAGTGCACTCTTCAATTGACGCCGAAAGCCTTAGGCGAACTACCCTCCACGGAGCAGATATCCACCGAATTGAAACTTGTCGTTGGGTGCCCCTGAATTCACTGCATTTTTATCTACGAGGATGTGAAGAGCATCGGCAAATGTACTGGGGAGACGTTCAACTCATGAAAGATGAAGAAAACTGTGAGTAAATCTCAGTATGTAAATAATAAACAAACTTCATCATGGAAAGTGCTTTCGTACGATATTTACGCACTCGTTTGTTTTCACAAAACTCACTCGCTTCACAGAGCCTCGCTCGTTCGTTTTGTCAAAACAAACTCGTGCGTAAATATCGTACGTCAGCACTTTCCATGAAGAAATCTATATTTCATATCCAGCAAGCCCGAGTAGAATAATTGTTTTATTAAAAACTCTACAACGCAAAATTGAGAATCTGAACAAAAAAAAGTGGAAGAAAGGAACTCGAAGAAAGAGAAAACCGAAAAAAGGAAACACATGACTTAACAAAAAGGGCGCGAAAACCTTTCGGTGTGTTCCAACGTTTCCGAGCAAAGCAGTTGAACGAATTCAATTTCAAAACTGTCCAAGAACAAGGTTGAAGCTTCAGTTTAGGGTCCTTTTTGGAAAAAGTGCAGAGTTTATTTGCTCTGAATGGTTGTAAATGGTCAGTAGTTTGGTAAAAAATCTTCAATCATTCAATTAAGGCTCAAAGAGGGTGGAACGGCTTTCACGTAGATGTACGAGCCGAAGGAAGCGAATTTGAAATACATCAAAACAACAGCACCATGGGCGAATTTCATCAAAATGAAGACACAATTTCAATTTATTTTGATGGACTGGAACATTCTCTCACCAGACCTGGTCGGAAACAAGATATATCAGGGATAAGCAAAACAAATGTCCAGGTTATGCTTCAAGAAATGGCTTAAAAAGAAATTTGTCTCGATGCGTGGAACAAAAACTGCAACCGCGGCCCAACAAAATAACAAAAGCAACAAGAACGGCGATTGTTCTCATTTTTTACAACACATCAGATCTGTAAGCGGAAAGTTTGAAGCTGGTGATTGATACATTGCAGCGAGTGCAGGTCAGAACATTTTTAATGTGTGTTAATTTGTTAAAAAGTGTCATTGATCGCTGGAGAGATTTTCAATAAGCTTAGTGGATTGTTGCTGCATGTTTGTTCAGTTTGTTTTGAATAGACTGGTCCGTGAGCCTGTGACATTTGTTGTTGAATACATATTTTCAATTTCGTTTAGTTCAAAATTCTTTCGGTATCTCCGTAAATAAGAGTGCGTTTTCCTATTAGCCAAGCAGCTCGAAATTTTTCTTAGCGCTGCAAGAATTTTTTTTTAACACTATCCAGCACTGTTTCTTGTCGTTTTAAAATACTCAACAATGAAAAGTTGAATTCCATTTGTATTTTGGTTCCAGTTTCGAAATTTCTACTCGTTAATTTCGCTGCGAGACGATTGATGGCTGCCGTTTCGAGGGAAAATTTTTATTGAGCTTTCTCTGTTTGCTGAAGCGCTCATTGACCATATAAGGTAGTGTAGGTATATGAGCTGAGAGCCGGTCTCCGGCTAGCCAGTGAAAATGCTGGAAATCTGATATCCGTAGTTCAGTTTTTAATAAAAGATGGATATCCAGTGTCAAAGACGTACGCTGTCAACTAGCTTGTCAGGTAGGCCAGGGGGAGTATGGCCGCCATGTTAGATTATTATGATTATTATTAGGATATTATTAATTATTGGGCAACTCCGTCGTGCGTACGCGCCCACGAGCAATACCGCTAGCCATGATTACCATGAGAAAAGCAGTTGACGGGTTTCTATAGGTATGGTGCTCCGCTGTGCGGCCCTTCGGTGCAAAGTGTAAGCGTAAGTAACTTATGCTAAGAGAAAACGAACACTAAGCAAGCATAAGCGCAAGCACAAGGAAAAGGAAAACTTTTGATCCTTGCGCTTATGCTTATGCTTGCGTTAAGCCCGTTTTCACAGTGAAATAAGCGCTCTTGTGCTTGAGTCGCTAGTGAAAACCGTGCTTTATGTACAGTTATCGGTCTCGCAGCATTTTGATCCAATGCGGATCTTGTGTCTTATAGGGGGCCTCGACCGATGGTAACGGTCGATATGTCGGTCGATATGACGGTCGACTCACGGTCGATATATCGGTCGAGCCTACTCGGTTTATAATTGGGGTTGGCACGGTCGATGTTGTACCGCTATGGCAGTTGTCGTATCGACCGAGGTGTCGGCCGATATAGATACGGCAATACACCGACTCTTCACCGACCCTTCACCGAAACATCACCGATACTGCATCGATATTTCACCGCTTACCGACCGATAGTATCGGCCGATATATCGGTCAATATTCTACCGATATGTTTTTTTGACACTTCGTCCTGATCTCGATCGACGTTCGTGTACATAGCGCACCGCTATATCGGTCGTCATATCAGGTGATGGCCAATATAATCAATCGATGGAAAGACCGATTCCGCTAATGCATCAGTTTACCATATTGGGTCAAGAGAACGCGAACTATCCGAAAGTAGTGGCCCCTTTTGCCTTCTAAATCCAAAAGTAATGGGTGCTTTTGCATTAGGAATTCTACGGTATTTGCGATTTGCGCGAACAAGCTAATTGCGTTTTCGCTTAATTCGCGGATTAAAGAGGACCCTCTTTTCCTTTCACATTTTCTTATCTTTTTCTTTGATATTCTTGTATATTTTTGATGGGGAATTATACTTTTTTTCTACTTTGCCGTTGCAGGCAAAATCCTTGTTCGTTTTCGTGTTGACCGAGTATCGGCCGATGCATCGACCGATACTTTACCGATACTTGACCGACGGTTCACCGATATATTGCCGACACACTGCCGATGCTATCGCGACCGACTGTCGGTCGATCTGTCGACCGAAGGTGATCCAATGATGGGTCGATACTTTGTCTATATAGCGGCCGATGCTCGACCGACACTCGCCCGCTACCGCGGACCGATACTCGACCGATGCTTGGTGGATACATCGACCGAGATATCGACCGTGAGTCGACCGCCATATATTTTGTCCGTTACCATCCGTCGAAGCCCCCTATAAGACACAAGATTTTCTAGGCTTCTAGGCAAAGACAATATGGCACGGGTTTGTTTTCTAAGGAGTCTTCGTTAATTTTGGTTCCAAACCCTTTAAACCAAGTGTTGAAACCAGCACGTTGCATTCGTTTGCCCAACTCGTTTAACACTGTGCAAAATCGTCCAACATTGTTGGATGAGTGTGTTTGCATAAAAATTCATAACTCACGTTGTATTTCTGCTTTTACGGTGATTTTGGTCTCTTTGGAAAGCTACAGAAGTACACTAGGCCTTAGTGCCTTTAGAGTGGCTTCAGCTTACCAAATCACATTAATTTGTGAGGTATATCCTTGTCACTCCAGCCACATCCCACAAGCTTTACGTTTTCACTGCTTGTTTTATGGATATGTGGGTACTTGAGCCTGAGCATTAGCTATGCCATGCTGATGAGGCCTAACAAGGCCGAAACAGCTGTCCATGGCTGCTAATGCTTGGGCTCAATCTTTGCTTTGGTAGATTTAAGGGGTAATGCCCGCTACCATGTGGCCTTAGTGCCTTTAGAGTGGCTTCAGCTTACCAAATCACATTAATTTGTGAGGTATATCCTTGTCACTCCAGCCACATCCCACAAGCTTTACGTTTTTACTCTATTTGAATTACCGAACGACCGTTCATGAAAACGCTAAATGAAGATCACAATTTGTTTCGCGTTAGTTAATAAAGAACGTGACGAGGTTTCGCTAAGCGGAACGTTTGAAATTATGAACGTTTGAAAATTTTCTTAGCGGCGTTTAATTCCATGTTCCAACATAATTTTTACATGGTTTTATAACTCAAGACATGTTTTATTTGAAACTGTAACTGAATTTTTCTACAGATGAAATGTAAAAGCCACAAACACTTACGCGTTTAAAACATATGAAGTCTTCACAGTTCACCGCAAGTGCTGTGAAATGACAGTTTTTATGCTGCGTAAAAAGCTAAAACTTGAGTTGTATTTGTCGTTGAAGAATGACAAGAATGATCTCGATGTCTTTACAAAGCTTAACAAATGTAGTTTCTGTAATTCCGATGGACCGTTTAAGCATAAGAATTAATCGCGTTTCTCACCAAAAAAAACATGAGTGAGGTAAATTCACGAGGTTGTTATAACGCGAGCTAATAATGTCCAAACGATGTAAACAACGGATCGATCAACGCTATCTCAGTGCCTCAATAACTGTGGAAGTTCTATTGTTGTTTTTTTTTTTTGACAGATAACAGATGACGTTCGCGCGTGCGCATTATCGGGACGGTGTCCCTTTAATTAATTGCGAGATTTCATTGGCCTCTACAGAGTGACTTAAATGCAATATTTGCATTTATCAAAATACGGGTTCGTGTTTGTTTTCTTTGCGTTGTGATCATTTTCTCATTTTGTTGGGACATCTGTTGCTGTTTCTCTAGGTGACATTTTTCTCTTATTTATCATAAATGCTCCGGCATCTCCGGAACGTTTAATTTGCCGTGAGAATAATACTAAATTGGTTGGCTAATAAACCACGCGGGATGTTGAAGAACACTCGAAGAATTCGCAAATTACGAGCTGCAGACAAGTGATTTACGAATTCGTCTACTGGTGTTCTTCCAACATCACAAGTGGTTTATCATGCCCATAAACCATTGTGGTATATTGCTTTTATACATTAATTCAGAAGACCCGCGAAATTTTCGTGAATTTATTGGAACAATAAACCATAGCTGATTGACCAATCAGAGCGCGCGCATTGATTGCGTCCTTATTAAAAATATACTATATAAGAGTGTCGGTGACGTGCTATCGAAGATTGTTGTCATTCTTACTTTGACTCCTGAGTTCTCCGGTTGAATTCTCTCTCGTTTGGTAAACTTTTATCGGTCGAGCACACAAAATCGTTAAATACACTATGTCTGTCGTAAAAAAAAAACTGGCAAACAACAAGACCCACCATCAGAGAAAGAACCAAGTGAATGCTCAACAACGATATCTTCACAGTCTTTAGCGATGTGAAGTTTGTGGTTCGCATGAGCGATGGCGAAAGTGAAAGTATAAACAAGTGATTCCAGCTCACAAGCTTGTGCTGTCGATTGGCAGGCCTGTTTTTGAAGCCATGTTTTACGGTGAACTAGCGGAGACTAGAGACTTCATTGAACTGCCTGACTGTGAGTACGAGAGTCTGTTGGAGTTGTTTCGCTTCATGTACAGCGATGAAGTGAATTAGACCGGAAGTAATGTGATGGGAGTGCTGTACTTGGCGAAGAACACATGGTGCCTTCACTCGCTGAGAAATGCACGGAATATTTGCAAGATCGTTTAGATGCATCAAATGTGTTCAGCATTTTGCCACCCGCACAGAAATACGAAGAGAAAAAGCTGGTGGATCGCTGCTGGAAAGTGATTGATGAACAGACAGAAGCGGCGGTGAACTCGGATGCATTTGTGACAATTGAGAGGTCATTACTTGAAGAAGTGGTTGAGAGATACGCTTGATATCGCGGAAGTTGAATTGTTCAAAGAAGTGAACAATTGGGCGACGAAGAAAGCGGAAAAGCAAGGCGGCGCAGAAGCAGATGAGCAAGAAAAGAGAAGGATCATTGGAGAACGGATCATAAACGGAATACGCTTCCCCGTGATGAAGTTAGAAGAATTTGCTTCTGAGGTGCTTGACAGCAAAATACTGACATATGATGAAGTCACCAATACAATCATTTGCATCGGTTCAGTGGAATCTTCGCCCGTAAAGAAAAGGTCTGGCCCACTTGATAGAACCGTAAAACGTTGTCGTAGGTTTAAATCAGTGGCGTTCGGTTGGAATAATATCGGAATTTCCTGTTTATCTCAGTTTACTGTGTACAGCGATATAATGTTTCATGAAGTTTACTTTTATGGTAGTGAAGGAAATTCTTAGGCAGTGAATCTTTCGATCATAGATAACAAAACTGACAAATGTCTTGCTACAAGATCAGGTTCAGGAGGAACATTACGGTTTTGATGTTCTGTTAAAAGAGCCAATATATTTAGTGAAAGGTGCATACAGTCTTGCGTTTTCTACCACTGGCCCCAAGTCGTCAGGGGCACCCAACGAGCCAAATCAACCAAAAGCTATAGAAAGGCATATTTTAGTACCTTGTGGTGTTTCAAGCCTGTTTGAAGTGATATTTTCATAAGCTAGAAGAAGATCATCTGTTCGGATTCCCTAGCTGAAAGTTTAATTGCCCGAAAATGTTAGGGAACAAAATCTTCCTTTGAGAAAATGCTAGCTGAAATGAACTTTCCACAGGCTTTCTAGGGAACTATTTTCTTTCCGAAAATGCTAGCTAACGTTTTTGACTGCCAAAAACAGCAATTTCGACCTTTCCGAAAATCTCAGGAGCTATGGTTTCCCTTTCAGGCCACGTTTTAGTTACGAAAATCCGAGTGCACTCTTTGATCAACGCCGAAAGCCCAAGGCGAATTACCCTCCACCGAACAGATATCTACCGAACCTTGTCGTTAGGTGCCCCTGAGTCGTGGTATGGTACCACTGCTTACATTACCGCTAAATTTTCTGATGTTACATTTAATTTCACTGATGCCAGACCAGGACAAATTGGTGAATTGATTTTTACCGTTTGCAAATGAACATCAAGGTGTGAAGCCTTGGAATAACTGAACTTCTAAAATAACAGTAACACACCAAGGTGGAGTCCCTTTTGGCTTTTAATCGGCATATAGACGTTACGAGTGAGTACAAGTAGTCCCTCATTTCGCTCGCTTTGCTATCCCTTAAAAAATAAGGGACCACTCCTAATCTAGTAATCATACGAGTGGTCAGCAAAAGCGGACCACCGCGGGGTGGGGGGTGGGGGCAGAATTGTTTCATCACAAATATGATTACAAACCAACGTGGAGGACACAAAGTCGCATCACCAATTGATTGTATCTAGAACAAAATAAAAAATGTCCCTGTCACCAAAAAAATTGTGTTTAATTGCGAGGACCGTGGAAAGAACTTATTGAGGTACAATAGTGGTCTTCAGTACTTTTAAGGCAAAATTTACACAATACCGAACCGCTTTTCGTGTCGACATGAAAATCACTCCGGCATAGTATGAAAAGAGACGGCCCAGAATTGAAACATGTCGTTCACACGATCTAACAGATCGCAAAGAAGCGTTGGCCGAAGAGTGACAGCTACTTCAGTGTATTTCGACCGATAATGCGCAACCTTTAGCTTGTCCTTCTAATCTAGGTCGTCACACAAATGAAATCTAGGTCGTCACACAAATGAAATCTAGGTCATCACACAAATGAAATCTAGGTCGTCACACAAATGAAATCTAGGTCATCACACAAATGAAATCTAGGTCATCACACAAATGAAATCTAGGTCGTCACACAAATGAAATCTAGGTCGTCACACAAATGAAATCTAGGTCGTCACACAAATGAAATCTAGGTCGTCACACAAATGAAATCTAGGTCATCACACAAATTCAGAAGTGTCTCATGGTTCATAAGGAAATTTTCCTTCCATTCTTCTGTAGTCACTAGACACCGTTAAACTGTAATAGTTTAGCTTTTCTTTTCCCCTTTTATAGCTCTCACATATGTACTTCTAAAATATGTAACGAACAATGTAATACTTAGATGTAATATATATATGTTATTCACCGACTGGGAGGTCCGTATAGGGAAAAACTGTGCCCGAGGTCTTGAGTACGGCCCGAGGCCGCAGGCCGAGGGCACGGTTTTTGCCTATACGGACCGACCTAAGCCGGTGAATAACAGATTTATTTTTTCTGCTGTTTTTTTTTTCCTGAAGATGAACAAGGAGAACTGGTGTGCAAAAAGTCTCTCTACGCGCGGTTCGTCGTACTGTCACAGTTTAAAAATTTAGCTTATAAAAAAGCCGTCCGCAAATCTCAGAGAAAAATGGTAGACTAACGATAAAACAAAACTTTAAATATATCTTGGAGCAATAAATATAAAAAACAAACAGTGATATTTCATAGCAAACACAGAGAGATAAATTAAACAAACCAAACAATGATCTTTGAAAAATTCACACAAATATATTTATTGCTTTGTCTTGTTGACAATGAAATCACACTTTCAAGTTCGGTTTTAACGAAAGTTCGTAAAACACGAGGAATACCTTTAGTGAAAAATGCTTAAACATCTCAGTCTCTTCCTTCATATCTTCAAGTATTAATCTTCGTTATTCTTCAAAAGAACTTCACAAATCAATGCTAAAATGAGAAAACTACGCAAGAAAAACGTGTTGACATTAGTTCATGCAAACTGCACAGCGTTGTGATGTGTTTGTTTGACTATTTTCTGGCTACGAATCATATTTTCTTAAATGAAGCAAAATGGAACGAGATTAGAAAATAGAACTCCAAAGGAAATAACGGATGTCAACCGAAAAACTGAGCTCAAAAGACTGCTCTGCAGCTAGTCGTTTTAAGTTAACGGCATGTCAACAGTTCAAGAAAAACAACAACTCGAAAAACAGCAAACCAGCTCAGTGTTGTCAACAAAATCAAGCCTTTTTGAGAAATAACAAGGGCTTTTACTCCACTGCTAATGTTTTCCTTTCGCTTGCAAAGTTTTGTCACTGTTTTGTAGGCGAAAAGTTGTATTTTAAGAGGAAAAATCCAACGTTTCGTCGCACTGTAGTAAAATAATTTTACTTCAAGATTTCCCGCCAATTCCGGACCGGGC
>JAEMWC010001015.1:200000-202500 GCA_016490735.1 Pachyseris speciosa | reverse complement strand
CAGAAATTGAGATATTGTGGGAAAATAGTAAATACACTACCTGTCAAAGTCTCAGAGGTGTGTGATATCCCGTACTTGAGTTATTCAACAAAATGTACATCTCAATGGAGCGGATACGGGAACACGGCAGTCCATCTGGAGTTAAATTTTGGTCATGTTAAAAGCTTTCTTCTCGCTGTTGAACTTGCAAACATCCGTATAGACACTTCTCTTAACATATTAGTTGTTCAGACTTCAAAGACACAAGGTGAATCGACGTTTTCCGATACGTGACAACAGGCATCATTCTTGCTGTTGATATGAGATTTACACTTCCGAATCACTCGGCCGTGAAAGGTCAAACTCCCTTCGTCTGTAGTCTCTAATTTATGGCACTCCCCTCGCGTCGCGTCTCCTCGCAACTTCGCGCGCGCACGTGTATTTCGCCCGCCCCACAATCCATCGCCAAAATTAGAGACTACTCGCAGTCTACTGAAGCAGACACGAGGAAACACGGCAGTCCATCTGGAGTTAAGTTTACTCATGTTAAAAGCTTTCTTCTCGCCGTTGAACTTGCAAACATTCACATAGACACTTCTCTTAACATATTGTTTGTTCAGACTTCAAAAGACACAAGGTGAATCGACATTTTCCGATACGTGACAACAGGCATCACTCTGTGAATGATATATGAAATGAATCATATATGAACTGCGGAAATGAAATCAAATGAAGAATGATCCTCGCAGTTGTGAACGCAATTTATGCAATTGCCTGAAAAAAAATTCAGGACTTCAACGGGGTTTGAACCCGTGACCTCGCGATTACCGGTGCGCTGCTCTAACCAACTGAGCTATGAAGCCACTGACGTTGGGAGCAGGTCAATTGTGGGTTCAAATGTTCCAGTGAAAGAAATGAGTGTGAATGATATATGAAATGAATCATACATGAACTGCGGAAATGAAATCAAATGAAGAATGATCCTCGCAGTTGTGAACGCAATTTATGCAATTGCGAAAAGAAGCCTGAAAAAAAATTCAGGACTTCAACGGGGTTTGAACCCGTGACCTCGCGATTACCGGTGCGCTGCTCTAACCAACTGAGCTATGAAGCCACTGACGTTGGGAGCAGGTCAATTGTGGGTTCAAATGTTCCCGTGAAAGAAATGAGTGTGAATGATATATGAAAGGAATCATATATTTCATTTCCGCAGTTCATATATGATTCATTTCATATATCATTCACACTCATTTCTTTCACGGGAACATTTGAACCCACAATTGACCTGCTCCCAACGTCAGTGGCTTCATAGCTCAGTTGGTTAGAGCAGCGCACCGGTAATCGCGAGGTCACGGGTTCAAACCCCGTTGAAGTCCTGAATTTTTTTCAGGCTTCTTTTCGCAATTGCATAAATTGCGTTCACAACTGCGAGGATCATTCTTCATTTGATTTCATTTCCGCAGTTCATATATGATTCATTTCATATATCATTCACACTCATTTCTTTCACGGGAACATTTGAACCCACAATTGACCTGCTCCCAACGTCAGTGGCTTCATAGCTCAGTTGGTTAGAGCAGCGCACCGGTAATCGCGAGGTCACGGGTTCAAACCCCGTTGAAGTCCTGAATTTTTTTTTCAGGCTTCTTTTCGCAATTGCATAAATTGCGTTCACAACTGCGAGGATCATTCTTCATTTGAGGCATCACTCTGTTAAAAATAGTTAGCGCTTGCGCAGAAACGCCGGAAGTGAGCTTTGTGGATGATACTCGACGACGAAAAAGAAGAACCGTCGGTAATCTTAGACCCGGGCGCCGCGCGAGACGCGGGCAGCCCGAGTAATTAAGTTCGGCTCATGAAAATTACGACGTCTGAATCGGGCCTTACTTGCTCTTCTAAATAAATGAATAAATAAATAAATAAATAAAATTCGGTATTTTACGGAACATTTTTCCGGATCACTTGAATCCAGCCGAGAACAGCCTTTTGAAAATAGAGAGGAGAATGTATGAGATCAAAAAGCGTGCGTGACGTCACGCAGGTTGATCCGTCGGTCACGTGCTATCGAATCTAACTTTTTCCTCCTGAGTTCTCCGGTTGAATTCTCTCTCGTTTGGTAAAGTTTTATCGGTGGAGCACACAAATCGTTAAGACACTATGTCTGTCGTAAACGAAAACTGGCAAACAAAAAGACGCACCGTGAGAGAAAGAACCAAGTTTATGCTCAACAACGACCTCTTCAGTGATGTGAAGTTTGCGGTTCGTAAGAGCGATGACGAAACTGAAAGTAAACAAGTGATTCCAGCTCACAAGTTTGTGCTGTCGATTGGCAGTCCTGTATTTGAAGCTATGTTTGACGGTGGGCTAGCGGAGACTAACGACTCTATTGAACTGCCTGACTGTGAGTATAAGAGTCTGCTGGAGTTGTTTCGTTTCATGTACAGCGATGAAGTGAGGTTGAGCGGAAGTAATGTGATGGGAGTGCTGTACTTGGCGAAGAAATACATGGTACCTTCACTCG
>JAEMWC010001015.1:190000-192500 GCA_016490735.1 Pachyseris speciosa | reverse complement strand
CCAAAAGCTGTGGAATAGTCTGCCAGACGAGTTTCAGTCTATCACTAATTTAGATGTATTTAAAGTAAAAATAAAACAGCATTTTTTTAGGATATTTTTGGAAAACTAAGTTTTAGATATCTGACATTGTAAATTAAGCTGAAAAGCCTTTCGAGGAGATTAATAAAGCTATTATTATTATTATTATTATTATTATTATTATTATTATTATTATTATTAATGTTCGGATCCGTGTACCGCGTGCCCAGGGAAGAGGGAGATCCGGCCACGCCCAAACCCGGTGATAAAATCGGTTTTGTAAAAGGGGAAGTTCCGTCTATCCCCGGTGACGATGAATCAAGCGAAAAGCTAGCTACACTTAGCGGTGATCTCTTCGCCGTTTCGGAAGAGGCATTCGCAAAGGGACTCATCAGCGCTACAGCATCGATAGATGTCCTGTCTTTTCGTTCTGGCGAGAAAATTGCTACCATTACAGCGGACGTTGCGCCAAGTGATGACCCTGACCATCAATCTGGCGTCATCACGGGCGATGTACTCACTGGGAGTGAGACCGAGTCACATGACGAGAAAATCGGGAGTTTATCGGGAAAGTCACAACCTCGTTCCCAGGGTCCCCTCTCTTCCTCCCTCGAGGAGTACCCTGGTTCCGACTGGTCACGTGTCCATGTGTACAAATCAAATCCGCACATAGGGTGGGTCCTTGACTTAGTTTTGTCAACAGTAAAAATCAGTTCTATCCAGGGGAGGGAGAAACTGAATTTGTTTTTTCAAAATGGCGCTCACGCTCTAGGCTCCAAGTTGCGCTGCTTTCGGCGGGCTATACAGATGTTTTTTTGAAAGTTAAAAAAGTAATTTGTCTGGAGGCGTTGTGTTTAAGGAAAGGTGTAGTGGCAGTACTACCAACAGGATACGGAAAATCGTTAGTTTTTCACGTTTTACTGCGATTGTTGAACGAAAGGGATGCAATACGCACCTCTCCAATTCAAAAGTGTAAGTTCGTATTTTTGGTTGTTTCACCTTTGAACGCCTTAATGTACGACGAGATTTCAAGCTTGAGATTTTAGGGTGAAAGAGGCCGAATCGGACGAGGATGGTGATTCGCCGGTTACAATAACTTCTCTATTGGAAAGAACTAGAGAGCGTATTATGCAGGCCGAATATGAAATTGTTTTCTCTCATCCGGAGGCATTCTGATCTTGTGAGGACGGATTAAAAGTTCTTCAAAGCACAATCTATTTATCATCCGTCAAAGCAGTGATTGTAGATGAAGCGCAATGCATCCTTGAACAGTGAGCAAATCTATTTAGAAAAGCTAAAGCAGCTTAAGCAATCTTACTAACACGCTTTTTCAGAAAGATTATAAAGTAGCCAGTTTATTTACCGGTACATCCTTGTATTCTTGATTTTTTTAAAATAATACTGATCATGACACGAGTAATACATAGTTGTTTTTCTAATTTTATCACTGGGTTGATATCAAAAGTACAGTATGTTCACTCTTCTGTCTTATGTTATGCAAGCAAACTTGAGGAATATCCCCGGGGAGTGGGGTAGTCTTGCATGACAAAGTCCCCTGGGTGAGGTGTCTCTCAGCAGAAAATCCCCCTGACCTTCTTTACAAACTTGTGATTTTCCCCACCCCCTAATCTTTGATCGTAAAACAATGTCATTTTTTCTCCTACCCTCAGCCAAAGAATCTCATCCATCTCTTTGTATTCCCCCACATATCTCCCTGGTTGGCCTGGGGGTCGACCCCACAGGGAAACCGATGACATGTGCATTACTGCATTATTATACTTTTCCATAATTGAAGAGCTTGGTGGAAAACTATGCTAAGTGGATTTTTAGGAGTTTTTTTTTTTAATTTTGCTCCAAAATAGCTGGTTTTTTGCACACAGGCTTGTTTTTATGTGTTTAACATTGCTCTGTATTCTTTTTCGCTGCTTTGCGCTTACTCTTCGAGAAAACATGGGCCAAAAAACGTGTTCACCTAAAAATCCACTTAGCATAGTTTTCCACCAAGCCCTTCAATTGTATTACTAGTGATTAGTAAGTAACAGATAGATGGGTCACCATCAGTAAAAAGATTAAATTATACCTTAACCTGTCTTGTCTTCATGTAATTAATCAAGGTCTTTCCTCCCAAGGAGTTCGAAGATTTGGAAGGATAGTATTGTAATTAGCCATTGATGTGCACCAAACCGTAAAGCTTAATTCAGTAATTATCAACTGAATTATAAATAATCTTACTTTTAAAACAGGGGAGATGAATTCAGACCTGATTATGGGAAATTAAGTGTACTTGCTGCTCTCTTCCCAAATGCTCCCATAGCAGCCCTTACTGCAACAGCGACAACAGGTGATAGACAGACTATTTGTGACACACTTTGTCAGAGGAATCCCAAGCTGGTAATAGCAAACCTCAACCACCCAAATATCTTTTTTGCCAAATTATTCAGAGAGAGGAGTGATTATGAAGCGTATGTTAAAATTCTGCAAC
>JAEMWC010001015.1:7500-185000 GCA_016490735.1 Pachyseris speciosa | reverse complement strand
TTTATGATCAACGCTTCGGTGCACGTGCCCGATTTCAGTGAAAATCAAGCATGTATAAATTAGCCTGGAAACAGGCTCCGCAGTGGGATTTTAAAGGAGCGAACGAAAAAAATCGGCGAGTGAAGCGAGCCGCCAGTTCCCCGCTCGGCTTGCTTCGCTCGCCGATTTTTTTTGGCCACGTTCCTTCTTTTCGCTCCTTAACCCCACTGCGGAGCCTGGTCCCTGGCTAATTCAATTGTATAATCACAAATACAACGGAGAATTAAAATACACACATACCCGTAAGGAAATAACTGAAAAATTCCGCAGTTGATTTCGTTATCTTTTGAAATAAAAGTTTTTGTTCACTGAGCACTCTCATTTAAAATTGTACCCAGAATACTAGAAGTGTTTCTTTCTCACATTCATGGGATCAGCCGACTGGCCTGTGGCAGGCGAGAAACGCGGTGATGTGGTTGAAATCGGAGCAGGGGTCAAAGATCATCCGAAACTTGTCACCGTTGTGTGACCTGTGACTCCCACGCGTTCGGAAAATATGGCTAAACTGTCTTGTTCTTATTTCATTGGTATCATTTGTGAACGTTCTTTGAGTTACTTAAGATAAGAATAAACACAAAGATCTCTAAAGACGGAAGGAAAAACGAGATAGGTTTGGATTCTGGTGTGATAACACAGATTGACTGCTTCACATCAGTTGCACAAATTGTGTGACCACGTTTACCTTTTTAAAATTAATCAGAAGATGATAGTTGTGAGCCATGATTTAAGGCTTTGATTAAAATAATCGCAATTCATACCAATTCCCTATCCATACCATTTCACGATCCATGCCATTCGTTATTTTTTGTTCGGGATCATTTGCGGTCCAACATGGTGCAATACGGGGATCATTTGCGGTCCGGGATCATTTGCGGTCCAATTTGGGGATCATTTGCGGTCCGGGTCATTTGCGGTCCTGGGATCATTTGCGGACCCGTACAGGTTTCGCGTAGTCTCTGGTACGTGAGTTTTAAATCGCTTCTTTCTACTTTTCAACAGGCTTCTTCGATTTTTTAACCGCTTAATCGTACTGAAAAACCTTAATTCATTCAGAATGAACATTTATGCACCTTCCTTCTTTCAAACCAACAAATCTGCGTTTATTTTCAGCAGGTGTTTTATGCAGTGAAATAGCGGTGGCAAATGGCAAGGGGATTTCGTTAGTACAGCTTCATTGTTTTATTTTTAAGTCAAAAGCTGTGTTTTACTCCATTTCCAGAATTTTAAATGCTTATTTCAGACATCCTTAGCATGTAGTAAGATTTGCAAGGATGTTCGGACGGTTAATCGATGTGTATCTTACTTCAAAATAATTACACTTTATTCCAACGAGATTTCACTCGCAAGTGAATGTAAATAACTTGTAATCGTTTCCACACGATTTGTCAGTAATTTTGTAATTATTGGTCTGATAGACCATACCTGGAGGGAGTCTTGGCCTCTGTTTATCATAGTACTGAACCAGTAGGGGTTGTGAATATCACAATTATAATTTTGAGCCCTTTTTTTCTACTTTCGCGGTTATACTGTTCTTGATTGCGAAATCAGTTCTAATCCTATTTGAGAATATCTATGCTAGTTCTTTTTTTTTTTAACGCCTCCGCAAAACCCTCGCCATAACAAAATAAAGTGAAATTCCTTGCTCCTTTGAAGGAATTTATTCTCCAAAGTTAACTAGTGAACGCTATCAGAAACTATTAAACTCGAACGTAAACTTCACAGCTGCCGTACTGTCTTTGATATCGCGCTGCTTAAACTTGAACTTTGAGGGCTACGGCAACGTACTCGGCTAAGACTTCCTCGGCTACGACAGCCGTAGTATCGCCCGCCGTAGTGATTTGCTTAAACTCCCTACTCCCTAAAGACTACGGCAACGGCAACGCAAACGCCAGTGAAAAATGTTTATCACAAAATTGTAGCTAATTTACGGTTATTCCAGCGCGTTCAACTTGTAAAATATGAACAAACCATCCAGGAAATAAATTGGTATGATCGACGTTAAAGAAAAGAAAGAGAATGAAAGCAGTTTCACCTTCGTGTATTCACGTCCTCCACAAAACTTGAATTTTGGTCATTTCACGTTTTTGGAGGAGGGTGATTAGGTTCACGGATCAACGGATTTGGCTAAAAAAAACCACTCGGATTTCGGACTTTGAGGATACATTTTACAGATTGGCGGATTTCGAAGGCTCAGCGGATCACGGATTTCTTCGATATTTTAGCGTGGACTATGGATTTTGTTTGTTTTGAAGTGCGGATCGTGGAACTTAACTTATCCGTCTGTTTCAATTTAGTCTTCTCTCTGGCCTTAGAACGAGGTTTAATGTAATCGAAGGAGAAGTCACGCGTGTCACGCCACAACAACATCGAGAAGTTTGCTGGAAGTGAAGTAGGTTTTCAAGATGGACCAGTAGCCCAATGCAAGTTTAAACTAATTGGCTTTGTGTAGAATTTGACGATGTCGTTTCTAATCTTAATTTTGTGACGCTCAGTCAAATTCAGTGAGAATTGTGACACCCCTATGTGAAACCGCGAAATTTCTAAAAGCTTTGGGATATTTGTATGACGCCTTCTCAGTACACAAGAAAGGCCAAAGTGTCTTATTAAGAACATTGTCGCAGGCGGTAGAAAAAGTGGCACACTGCAAGTACGTCCTTTCTGAGTTTGAGCGTTCAGTGCGTTGCTTAGAAGGCTCCTCGGAAGTTTCATTGAACGAATCCCAAGGAATGGTTTCTGCGGCTATGAAGTCTGTTGACTTGCTAAACTGGGGCTTAAAGAGAATGGAGCTTTTGTCTGCTGTTTTTTTTCTGACACTAACCTCCTCAGTCAGCTGTATGACTGTTGAATGTTGAACATCTACACCCCACATCCGACAGGAGACAACAATGGCACGACATGGGACTATGCCAGAGATAATATACCAGAGGCACCTCCTTATCTTTAATAGAGAGAGTGGTTATGTCCGGAGTAGCCTCCCACGCAGTCGTTTTTAGGGGACTCGTATTTCACCTTCTCCCCACTAACGCTTGCTTACCCGAAGTCAACATTCCTTTCCCATTGTTTGACTCGCGGGCATCCTAGCCAATCACGATCGAGAAACTGTCCGGCGATGACAAGTAAAATTAATCCTTATGCATGCGTGCTTCTTTCTCTCGCGAATTTGTAATCGTTTCAAAGCGCTGGAGCCGATTTGTTTTTGAGTAATACGATGTGTTAAAAGAGACTTAAAATTTGAAAAAGCGAATAAGAATTTAGACGCGACCAAGTTAGAAATCCGAAGCATTTATAAGTCGATCAAACATAGAGTAAACCGACGTGAAATTATCACACATGGAAGCTTGATCTCTCGTGGTCCTGCATGAAATCAAATGAAATTCGCCCACACAGCGACCCCAAAACGTCCTGGAGAGGCGGTCAGAAGTTAACACCGATGGCATAGACTGCGCCATTTCGTACTTTTTTCTTCGGTTCACGAGAAGCGGTAAAATTATTCAGCTTATATAACCTAGAAGCTCGCTCAGGCTTGATCCACTCCGCGCTATGGTCTACCGATGGCAAAGTTTCCTCAGGGGCACCCAACGACAACTTTCGGTAGATATCTGTTCGGTGGAGGGTAATTCGCCTTGGGTTTTCGGCGTCGATTAAAGAGTGCACTCGGATTTTCTTAACTAAAACGTGGCCTAAAATATTCACAATAGGGAAATCATAGCCCCTGAGGTTTTCGGGAAGGTCGTAATTGCTCTATTTGGCAGTCAAAAACGACAGCTAGCATTTTCGAAAAGAAAATAGTTCCCTAGAAAGCTCGTGGAAAGCTCATTTCAGCTTGCATTTTCTCAAAGGAAGATTTTGTTCCCTAAGATTTTCGAGCAATTAAACTTTCAGCTAGGGAATCCGAACAGATGAACTTTTTCTAGCTTATGAAAACGTCACTTTAAACAGGCTTCAAACACCACAAGGTACTTAAAAATGCCTTTCTACAGCTTTTGGTTGATTTGGCTCGTTGGGTGCCCCTGTTTCCTTCCCCCAAATCACTTAGACTAACCGAAGATACGCCAATACTTCATACAGTGTAAATAATAACTGACTTGGCCCTTCATCAGATTCACGAGAGGTAACACAACAGCTACAACATGACCAGCTGCGAGGATATCGAAGATTGAAGGCGAAGCTTGCTTGATAAATAAGCGACCTTCCGTAACTAGTCGGCATATTGACGAAAATATTATCGCTATTTCCTCTCACAAATTGTTAAATTGAAGTCAGTTGATAGGCATTTAAAGAGGAAATTTTGAACGTAAAGCACACGGTGATCAGAGCTCGCTCAAGCTATCCTAAGGTCAAGGTCAACCTTCCAGAATTTGGTAGGTAAAATGTAATTGGCTAAGCGGCGGAAAAGGAATGTTGGCTTCGGGTAAGCAGGCGTTAGTGAGGAGGAGGTGAAATGCGAGTCCCCTAAAAACGACTGCGTGGGAGGCTATGTCCGGAGTGGCTGCAAGGATGGCAAGTGAGGAGGGACATTTCTAAAGAGGACATTCCCGATAGTTACAGAGATACTTGTGATAGTGACGATGAAGTGACGAGGAGGAGACAAAAACTTCTGTTTCAGAACTCGATAGAGGGTCCACTGACTTTGTTGTTAGGAACGACTACTCGATTTGGGTGCCAAGTGCGGATAAACAGTAGGTTAATTTCGTGACAACGTTTACAAAAAATCTGAATGTGTTAAGGTCCTAAAATCTCGAACAGCACTGAAAGAGAAAACAAATAATTGCGGATTCGGATTTTGGGAAAAAATATCTGCGGATTGGCGGATTTTCCTAAAAACGGATCAACGGATTTGGTGACCCCTATTCACCCCCCTCTTGTTATTTGAAGAGTATGGTAACGAAATATACAAAATTTCCTAACGCACGTGCAAAGCCATTGTCCTTGCTCATTAATCCTATTGTTTTGTGACGTTCTCGTTGCCGTTCCCGTTGCCGTTGCCGTAGTCGTTTCTTAGGCTTCGTTTACACGGACGCGGTTTCCAATCGACACGGTTTCATGACCTCGAAACCTCATCAAAAACGACACGGTTTCGAAGTGTTTACACGGAACCTATCCAACCGTTCACGTCATGGCGATCTCGTACTCAAGCATTCTTCTGGAAGCATAACACCGTCCAAAACGTTGTCCCATCAAACCCGAGTTCTCTCAGGCCGAATCCAGAATCGTCGTTTTGCTTTTCTCGTCGTTACTCTGGAGCGTATCGACGAAAAAGTCAACATTTCAAGACATCTCTGCCTGTTATTACGATATGCCTCTCGGTTTATAGAAAGTAAAATATATTAAAGCTGAAAAAGCGAACTTAAATTGTGATTGTGCAAAAGAGCGCTGCACTCCGTGCGAGGTTCACCATATTTACCCTTCGTGAACCAGCCAATTTCGCACAAAAATAAGTAACCGTTTTCAAATCGAGTGTGAATGATATATGAAATGAATCATATATGAACTGCGGAAATGAAATCAAATGAAGAATGATCCTCGCAGTTGTGAACGCAATTTATGCAATTGCGAAAAGAAGCCTGAAAAAATTCAGGATTTCAACGGGGTTTGAACCCGTGACCTCGCGATTACCGGTGCAATGCTCTAATCAACTGAGCTATGAAGCCACTGACGTTGGGAGCAGGTCAATTGTGCGTTCCTATGATCCCGTGAAAGAAATGAGGGTGAATGATATATGAAATGAATCATATATGAACTGCGGAAATGAAATCAAATGAAGAATGATCCTCGCAGTTGTGAACGCAATTTATGCAATTGCGAAAAGCGACAAAAATTCAGGACTTCAACGGGGTTGAAAAACGTCATATGTCATTCACACTCATTTCTTTCACGGGAACATATGAACCCACAATTGACCTGCTCCCAACGTCAGTGGCTTCATAGCTCAGTTGGTTAGAGCATCGCACCGGTAATCGCGAGGTCACGGGTTCAACCCTCGTTGAAGTCCTGAATTTTTTTTTTCAGACTTCTTTTCGCAATTGCATAAATTGCGTTCACAACTGCGAGGATCATTCTTCATTTGATCGTTTTCAAATCAATGCGGTTTCGCCGTTTACACGACCAATGAAACCGTATCGTTTTGCGAACGCTCCACTTTTGAAAGCGTTTTCAAAACGACCCAGTTCTGATAACGAACTCGTCCGGCGCCGTGTAAACGAAAGGCGTAACCGCATCGAAACCGATCCGGTTACAAATGAAACCGCGTCCGTGTAAACAGTGCCTTAAACTCCCTAATGGCAAACATAGGCGGAAAGTATCAGCTGAAACAAGAGTTTTGTCAAACGCAAACCGTTATGAAATAAATAAGGAACACTTTAGTCACATGGTACATCTAATTACTTAAATCCCTGCAAATGTTTTTGTTTGCATATTAACGACCTCGACCTAACGCATACTAAAATATAAGATGGAATTTTAACAATGTTTTGCTGTAGCAAATACTTTTAACTATGGACTTCTGGTATGGAATATATAGTCTAAAGATTTCATAGCGAGTCTTCCTACTTCTATTGTGCTGCATAACTGAGAATTATTAATTTCAAACTTGTTTCCCATTTTGTTGAGACATCTCTTGCCATTTCTTAAGGTGATATTTTCCATTTATTTGCCATAAATGCCCCGTCATCTCTGGCAAGTTTAATTTCCGGTGCGAATAAAACTTATAAAGTAAATCGGGATGGCGTGACTATCCTCGGTCACGTGCTATTTTTAAAAGGACATTTTGACTACTGATCGCTCGAGTCCGTTCTCTTGAGTTCTGCAGTTGAGTTCCTCTGTCGTTTGACAAACGTTTACAGAGCACACAAAATCGTTAAGATACAATGTCTGTCGTAAACGAAACCTGGCAAACAACAAAACGCACCATTAGAGAAAGAACCACCTTCATGCTCAACAACGATCTCTTCAGCGATGTGAAGTTTGTAGTTTGTAATAGCGATGGTGAAAGTGGAAGTAAACAAGTGATTCCAGCTCACAAGTTTGTGCTGTCCATTGGTAGTCCTGTGTTTGAAGTCATGTTTTATGGTGGACTAGCGGAGACTAAAGACTCTGTTGAACTGCCTGACTGTGAGTACGAGAGTCTGTTGGAGTTGTTTCGCTTCATTTATAGCGATGAAGTGAATTTGAGCGGAAGCAATGTGATGGGAGTGCTGTACTTAGCGAAGAAATACATGGTGCATTCACTAGCAGAGAAATGCACGGATTATTTGCAAGATCACTTGGATGCATCAAATGTGTTCAGCATTTTGCCACCTGCTCAGAAATACGAAGAGAAAAAGCTGGTGGATAGCTGTTGGAAAATGATTGATGAACAGACAGAAGAGGCGGTGAAGTCGGATGGGTTCGTGACAATTGAGAGGTCGTTACTTGAGGAAGTGGTTGAGAGAGAGACGCTTGATATCGCAGAATTTGAACTGTTCAAAGGAGTGAACAAATGGGCGACGAAGAAAGCGGAAAAGCAAGGCACGATAGCAGATGGGAAAGATAAGAGAAGGATCATTGGAGAACGGATCATAAACGCGATACGCTTCCCCGTGATGAGGTTAGAAGAATTTTCTTCTGTGGTGCTTGACTACAGCAAAATACTGACATATGATGAAGTCACCAATACACTGAAATGCATCGATGGTGTGGAATCTTCGCCCGTAAAGAAAAGGTCTGGCTCACTGAGAAGAACCATGAAACGCTGTGGTGTATTTATAGAAGAGGCATTCGGTTGGAAAAACATCGGAACTTCCAGTTTTTCTTTTACCGTGAACAGCGATATAATGTTTCACGGAGTTTACTTGTATGGTAGTGAAGGAAATTCTTATTCAGTAACTCTTTCGATCGTAGCTGATTTAACTGGCAAATGTCTTACTACAACATCAGGTTCATTTTCGTCTGTTCCCCACTCGCACAAGGAATATTACGGTTTTGATGTTCTATTAAAAGAGCCAATATTTTTAGTGAAGGGTGCATACACTCTTGCGTGTGCAATCAGTGGTCCCGAGTCGTGGTATCGTACCATTGGTACCTTTGTTATTTGTGGCGATAGATTTTCTGGTGTTACAGTTGATTTCACTGACACCAGAGAAGGACAAATTGGTGAATTGATTTTTAGTCTTTGCAAATGAACTCAAGGTGTGAAGCCTTGGCCGATTACTGAACTCCTTGAATAATAGTAACACCCCAAGGTAGAGTCCAGTTTGGCTTTTAATCGGCAGATAAACTACGAGCAGTCCCTCATTTCGCTTGCTTCACTGTCCCTTAAAAAATAAGGGACCACTCCTAATCTAGTGATCATATGAGTGGTAAGCAAAATCGGACCACCGCCGGGTGGGGGTTGGGGGCAGAATTGTTTCATCCCAACTATGATTACAGACCCGACTGTGAAAGACAAAAAGTCGTATCACCAATTGATCGTATCTAGAACAAAAGTTAAAACGTTCATGTTACAAAAAATTTGTGTTTAATTGCGAGAACCGTGGAAAGAACTTATTGAAGTTATTATGGAGCAGTTTCGCTGTGAAATTCCCTACCTGAAAGGCTCACTGACCTAACAAACCTTGCATTATTCTAAAAGGAACTTATTCGTCACTTACAAAGAGAATGTTAGAAGCTTTCATTTATCTTAATATATTGCAAATTTCTTGTTGAATTTGTTATATAAATATGTTTTTTTCATTTCTTATTGTTGTATAGTTTTAGATATTTTATTGAATATTGTAATTACTTTGAAAAGCCAGAATTTGAAAAGTAATAAAGTCCCAAAAATAACTTAATACTTAATTAATTAAAGCTTAAAAATTGTTTAAACTAGTGGCCTGCTTAGCCTTGCTAGGTAGACTGTCCCATGTTATGGCACCCCTGTAGCGAAAATTGTTTTTAAGGGCTTCTGTGTTCGGTCTAGGGATGAACAGATTTAGTTCAGAGTCGCGTAGATTGTATATGTGGATAGTACTGGTATTCACGAATCTTTCGGATATGCAGTCTGGTAATTGTTTGCTCGGTCTAGGGATGAACAGATTTAGTTCAGAGTCGCGTAGATTGTATCTGTGGATAGTACTGGTATTCACGAATCTTTCGGATATGTACTCTGGTAATTGTTTGCTCACTGCTTTGAACATTACACTTTTCAATTGTTTGGTTCGTCTGTCAGCAAGGCTCGCCCAGTTAAGGTCAGAAAGAATCTGAGAGGATCTTACGTCCCAGTCAGCTCCAGATATTATGCGAGCAGCTCTCTTTTGTAATTTTTCGAGTTTTTTACTTAAGCCAACACCAATGCCATCCCAGACAGCACTACAATAATCTAGATGTGGCGAAATGAGAGATTTGTAGATTGCTATGAGTACTGGTTGGGGGCATAGTGGCTTAAGTCTTCTTAGTGCTGCAAGACCTCTCGCAACATTTCTGTTAACCTCAGAAATATGGGGACCCCAAGATAATGTTTCATCCTGACTTGTAATCCAAGACATTTATAAGAGTCAATTCTTTCGATTCTATTGGGTGACCATCAAGATAAATGTCCGGGTCACTAGGGAGTAGCGAAATTTCATGTCGAGTCCCAGTGAACAGACATTTAGTCTGGACAACGTTAAGACTTAAGTGATTAGAATCAAGCCATTGTTTAAGATTGCCTTAGTCACGTGTCAGGGATGGGAACAACTCTTCATTGTCCTTTGATGCATAAGTAAGGTTAGTGTCATCAGCATACATTCTTACATCTGATAAAAGGTTACAGTTATATAGGCAAGTCGTTGATATATAATAAGAATAATAAGGGTCCGAGTATTGAATCCTGAGGGACCCCACAACGTATGTAATTAATTTCAGATTGGACGTTGCCCAAAACAGTGGCCTGTGTTCTATAAGATAGATAGTTTCTAAAAAGGTTTAGAGTATTACCTCTGAAGCCATACAACTCTAATTTCGCTAGAAGAATATCATGGTCAATGGTATCAAATGCCTTTTTTAGATCAATAAACAGGACTGCATTTGTATTATTAAGTACAATAATCGACTTATTCTTAAGGCCGAGACACTCTAGGCGACAAGTCGCTGCGACACGTCGCGGGGACAATTCGCCTCGTCTGACACGGTGAACTTTTGTGAAAATCGTTATCGCTGCGACAGTCGCACGGATTCAAACTGGTTTGAATTCGTGCGACTGATCGCAGCAACAAAAATCTGCCGCACTGACAACGATTTTCACAAAAATTCACCGTGTCAGATGAGGCGAATTGTTGAGGTGACTTGTCCCCGCGACGTGTCGTAGTGAATTGTTTTCATGTGCAAGCAGTACACACGGAGTGACTTGTCGCAGAGACCTGTCGCTGCGACTCAGTGTCGCTAGTGTGTCTCGACCTTTAAAGAGACACTGTCCCGATAATGCGCACGCGCGAACGTCATCTGTTATCTGTCAAAAAAACAATAGAACTGTCACATATTCAGGTGCTAAGATGGCGTTGATCGATCGGTTGTTTACATCCTTTGCTCGCGTTATAATGACAACCTCGTGAATTTACCTCACCCATGTTTTGACGGTCCATCGGAAATACAGAAACTACATTTGTTAAGCTTTGCAAAGTCACCGAAATCATCCTTCAACGACAAATACAACTCAAGTTTTAGCTTTTTACGCAGCATAAAAACTGTTTCATTTCACAGCACTTGCGGTAAACTGTGAAGACTTCATATGTTAAACTCGTAAGTGTTTGTGGCATTTACATTTCATCTATAGAAAAATTCAGTCATAGTTAACACTTAATGACTGGTCCCGAGGGGAACAATGAATTTTGTTTCCCTCGAATCTCAATGTTTCCCTCGACTTCGTCTCGGGAAACATAATTCACTGTTCCCCAAGGGACCAGTCATTAAGTGATTTGTTATATAGCAAAACAAATGAGTCAAACCGGTGGAAAACAAAAACCAAAGTAAATTTTGAAAAACGCGCTGAGATTCCAGCGACAACATCAGGCCACCTTCAACTGCACGCTCTGATCACGTGCAACAGTGGTCAACATTTCCGGGTAACAGTCACCTGTTTCCCGTTTGACGTCATAGTTTTCTATGCTAGTCCAAACGTGACAAATATCAATTTGATCAAATTTCATGTCAAGACGCATTTTTATACAACAATTCTTTTGTATTCAAATCATTTTATCATATATGTATGTCAAAACAATTTTTTCTATATCAAGCAATTATTTTCAAAAATCATGTGGCAATTTTGCACATCAAATTGTACACATTTCTATAAATCAAGTTCTATCCATTTTCGTTTATCAAGTTATGCATATTTTTACGAAGTTGTGCACTCTTTATATTTTTATAAATCAAGTTGTATCCACTTTTATTTATCAAGTTGTACATATTTTTACATATCAAGTACACATTTGTATAAATCAAGAAAGGGGAGATAAGCTTTTGATCAGCGTCCCTTTCGAAAAGAGTCTGGGACCAGTATGGACACAGGCAATAATATTGCGGCTAGCAACCAAAGTTGAAGAGGTTTTTGACTCTTTTCTTGCCTCTGTCTTGTCCGTCGCAACCTGTGTACCAGTTTTCTGGAGAAGAGTAGAATGGAGCCAATGTGAAGAAACGGTACGTGTTGTGTATTAGCGGATAACCTAATCACGGCGAGATAGGATAGAGATAGGACAAATCTTTGGAAATGCTTGGAAGACCTTTACTGTGATATCTATGAAGACGCTGAAGATACCAGTCTTTCCTCCCCGACACTAACTGAGGATGTGGAAAGACCGGCCTTTAGAACAACAGAGGCAAAAAACTCTTCGACGTTCTAGCCGCCATATTGCCTGTGCCGGTACTGGTTTCCAGACTCTTTTCGAGAGCGACGCTGATCAAAAGCTCATCTCCCCTTTCTTCATTTATAAAAATGTGTACTTGACATGTAAAAATATGCATAACTTGATCAATAAAAATAGATTCAACTTGATTTATAAAAATGCGTACAATTTGATGTGCAAATATGTAAAGTGATTTACGAAAAAAATTGCTTGATACAGAAAAAAAAAAGTTTTGACATCCATCTATGACAAAATGGTTTGAATATAAAAGAATTACTGTATGAAAATGCGTCTTGACATGAAATTTGATCAAATTGATATTTTGTCACGTTTGGACTAGCATAGTTTTCGGAATGTTGCCCGCTCGTGACATTTGGCGGGAAACAGTTTCATTGTTAGATGTCATGTGACCATGAACTAGCCAATGAATGGGCGCGCTGTAGCGGGAAAAACGCCAGCTATATAACAATTTCAAATATAACATGTCTTGAGCTTTAAAACCATGTAAAAATTATGTTGGAACATGGAATTAAACGCCGCTAAGAAAATTTCCAAACGTTCATAATTTTCAAACATGCAGCTTAGCGAAATCCTCGACACGTTCTTTATTAACTAACGCGAAATTGTGATCTTTATTTAGCGCTTTCATGAACGGTCGTTCGGCAATTCAAATAGTACACTTCTGCAGCTTTCCAAAGAGACCAAAATCACTATAAAAGCAGAAATATAACGCGAGTTATGAATTTTACGCAACCAGACTCTTAGAGTTAGTCCGCTCGACTGTGAAGAGTTCAGATGTAACCGCGTTAAGCGTTTGTCGAGTTTTTATTTCATGTTTAAAAAGATTCAGGCCCGTTTCAAACGTCGCACTTCTCATGTGCCGAATCTAATGCAAATGAGTGAAAACAATAGATTTTTCTCATTTGCATTAGATTCGGCACATGAGAAGCTCGACGTTTGAAACGGGCCTCATTCATATTTTCAAATAGAACATCTCTTAAGCTTCAAACTGCATTAAGATAATGTTCGAACATCGCATTTAACGTCAGGAAAATACTTTTGAAAGTGGAATAATTTGCCAAAGTCTCCTGCTTGGCGGGAATCTTGTCAGGCTTTGGCCTTTCCTCAACTGTTGTTCGGAAAGAGAGGAGAGACCCAAATGACTTTATAACGACAAATATAACTACTCCACTTATGAATTTTTACGCATGCATAATTGTTTACATTTTGTCGGATGACTGGCGAAGATTTCACTTTACCTCGCTCTCCTTCGCATTTCCAGCGACAGAAAATGCTGGGCGAAGGCTGTATCGGTGGAATACAGACACCATTCCTTTAGCCGTTTTCATGTCTCATGGATTGCTTTATTTTTTTTAAAACTATATACTCTGCTATGCTGATGGTTCCATTTCTGCTTATTCCTTTCACGATTATCTGAGCTTTTGTGGAAGCTGGCGGGAGAAAGAAGCCTTCAACCGGCGCCATAGCGTTTTACTCCGCTCGGTCCTCCGGCCAACGGCATTAAAAACAACTCCAAAAAATCCTGATTGCACGAAAATTGCTACCCAACAAGAACTATGTATCATTAATTAATCTCTAATCTGAGAAGATTTAGGGTAATATCGAACTCAACTGAGCACGATGCAAACGGATTTTTGAACGAATTGTTTTCTTCTCGCATCTTTTGATTTTGCGATAGGATGAACAAAAATCAAAATTTTGAGCATGCGCAGAATCGTGATACTGTTCCTTTAAGGCGTGCGCTATGGTCCTTACCGTTCAATTACAGTTGAACCCCGTGTCGTGGAAACCTCTTTACTAATGCGGCCACTCAAACCAAATATACCTTCTAACGGTGGTGACAAATCTTGAGAACCAATAACGATGTTTTAAAAAGACATGTTTCGATGTTGCAAACATCATCGTCAGTTACAAATTGCTGGTACTAAATAACAACTAAGCGAAACATGCATAATTAATTTTGATAAAGTGACAAAAAAAAAATAATGTCGTCATCTCGTTTTAGAAATTACAGTTTACTTTCTGGTCTCTCGACCATTTGGTTCTTTTAATAACGATGTTCTTTTTAATTGAGTTCGCGGCTTTTGTTTTCGAAATGATATTATGTTAAGCGGTTTGTTCCTGTTTGTAAAATTCAGTTATGTTTATCTCAGTTGGAAGAGACCTTTGACTAAATCGCTGGTCGGTTCTCCTTCGTTCCCCAGTTGAGTTCTCTCTCGTTTGGTAAAGACACCATGTCATGTCTGTCGTAAACGAAATCTTTAACCACTTCGTCCACTGAAGGTACCCATGCAAATGTAATCTGGATCATATAAAAAGGTTTCTCATTTTATTTAGTCCTTGTAGATTTTTCTTTAACGTTACTAGATGTCAATGTACAGGTAGATTTATGCAGTGTGAGGACGGACTGAAACTCGCGTTGTGATTGGTTTACTGAGAGGCGGTTTGTGATAAAGGTGCAGACACAACAATGATGTCAAAAGCAGTTCTTTTTCGCATTTTTTTTTTTCGTCGAGAGAATTCTACGCGAAAGGTAAATGGAAAAGCCCTTGGAGGTTGCTTGACAGCGCGCGTAGTAAGGTACTTCTTTGTTTCTACCACGATTTTTTGTTTTGTGGATCCAGAGGAAATTTTTGGGAAGACCTCACCCCTCCCCTCACCCCCTCTCTCCCTTTCATCCTACACATTAGGGAGCTTTAGCAACGACGACGGCAACGGCAACGAGAACGTCACAAAACAAAAGGCTTAATGAGCAAAAACAATGCTCTGCACGTGCGTTTTCCATTTTGGTACATTTCTTTCCCGTCCTCTGCAAAACAACAACGTGAAATGACCAAATTTTAGGTTTTCTCGAGAACGGGACCGTGTGACTGTAAAGTTTTCTTTCTTTTTCCTTACTTTAACGGCGTTCATAACAATTTAGTCCCTGAATAGTTCGCCAGTATTTTCCAAGTTAAACAAATTGGAATAATAGTTCTATTTTGAAGTGACGTTTTCATTGCCGTCGCCGTCGTCGTTGCTAAAGCTCCCTAATTACCTGTCTACGCCGCGTCCGAGTCTGATCTTACACCTGTACAATGTTTCTTAGACCGCTGCTTTAAAAGGAAATATACGTCTAAGCCTGTAAGTGTTTGTGATTTCTTAGAGAGAGGCAAGACCGCAAAATTTTCAGAAAAGTTTCGAATACTAAAGGACATCCACTTTTATCTATATTTATTTTTTATTTATCAACTTGTAACAAAAGATGTGTACTTTTATCTTTTGGTGAATAAAGACTATGCGTTTCCAAAACTCTTTTATTAACCGTTTAGTTTTTAAATATGAATTAAGTATGCGATATACTAGATTTTTAATTCTACTTTTCATGTTTTTATACTTTTACTAGAGGTTAAATTTCTTGCGCTTACTTGTAACAAAAGATGTGTACTTTTATCTTTTGGTGAATAAAGACTATGCGTTTCCAAAACTCTTTTATTAACCGTTTAGTTTTTAAATATGAATTAAGTATGCGATATACTAGATTTGTAATTCTACTTTTCATGTTTTTATACTTTTACTAGAGGTTAAATTTCTTGCGCTTACTTGTAACCCCCATATGTGTTGCCGAGAGTCATTCTGGAAAAGATCGCAGAGCAGGGTTACGTGCAAACCAGGTGTGTGGCTAAATGGTCACGCAATGTATTCTCATTACAACAGTTATGTCGCACAGCCGTCTCATAATGTCAAATATAGGCGGAAAATATCAGCTGAAACCAGAGTTTTGCCAAACGGAAACCGTCTAGAATTGAAAAGAAAAAGGAACACCTCAATCACACAGTATACCTAATAAATTAAATCCCTGAAAACAATTTGTTACGCATACTAATGCATACTAAAATGTAAGATAAAATTTTAAAGGGAGCCTTAACTCTTACAACAAATTGACGCTAAATTGAAGGCAATAATGACTAGATTTAAAATTTTGTTTTAAAACGTTGATATAACATTTACGTGTACAAAAAAGTGGATATCATCATCGCCTAGTTTCGCTCTTAAATTTCCAGGGCGCGGCCATTTTGGATTTGATGACGTGTAATGATTGCCCTATTGTTTAACACAAAGGATATTCTGCTTCATTTGCTTCCTGACAATAGATCGTTTTCACTGTCACGAAATAAAAAAATAAATCGAAAAACATCCAGTGGAAAAAGCTAAGAAATTGTGATGTTATAGAAGATAAATAAATAAGACACTTTTCCAAGTTTTAGGCCTGTGCGTTTCCTCAAACTTCAGATATTCGTCGAAATGTGTCGCATAAATTTAGAGGGCCCAGTATGAAAACGCCATGTTTGTGTACCTCCGTGGTACACAAATATGGCGACCCGAAAATAGTGTAAGCATCTGGAACTTACTTTGGCTATCTAGGCGACTGATTATCAGTACTGAAAAAACAAGCATTTACAGAAGCACTTTTCCGAATGCTCTAACTTCTAAAAGGGCTCAAAATCATGAGATTTTAGAAAGTGATGACGTCAGGTGAAAACGATCTATAGCTGCAACTATTACACGTCATTAAAACCAACATGGCCGCGCCCGGGAAATTTCAAAGCGAAAATAGGCGATAATGATATTGATTTTATTTTGTAAACTTAAATGTTATATCCATGTTTCAAAACAAAATTTGAAGTTAGTAATTATTTCCAACAATTTAGCGTGAATATTTTCAAGAGTGGAGGCTCCCTTTGAAGAGCTTTTGCTGTACGGTAATACTTTCAACTATGGAATACATCTTGGGATTTCATAGGGAGTCTTCCCACTTCTATAAAAAAAAAAATAATAATAATAAATGATATTTTAAGAGGAGGCCTCCAATAACCTGATGGTGGTTTTCTAGCCTGCTTAGCTGGCGGTTTAGTTAGGGAGCACACGATCAAGGTTTCTCCTTGCCCTCAGCTTCATTCTCCTCGCGGGTTCGTCGCGCGCTCGCGCGCTCCCCAACAAAACCACCAGCTACACAGGCTAGTGGTTTGCAGGAGGGTCATCTGGAAATAAAGATTAAAAAAAAAAACATTAAAATAAACACATAAGACTAAGTGCTAGGACTACAAGCTAAGCTTTAAAACTAAGAACTAAGAAAATACTAGCTACTGCTGTAATAACTACCCTAATGCTGTGCTACATATTATGCACATGTCATCGGCTTCTCCGTGGAGTCGATCCCCAGGGTAACCAGGGAGATTGTAAAATCAGTGAAGCAACCTTGAGGAATTTCCCCTGGGAGTCGGGGAATTTTGCATGACAAAATCCCCTGGGTGAGGTATTTCGCAGCAGAAAATTCCCCTGACATCCTTTACAAACTCGTGACTTCCCCTTCCCCCTAATTTTTGATCGTAAAACAATGTCGTTTTTTCCCCTACCCTCGGACAAAGAATCCCATTCATCTCTTTGTATTCCCCCACATATCTCCCTGGTTGGCCCGTGGGTCGACCCCAAGGGGAAACCGATGACATGTGCGTAACCGAGAATTGAGTTCAGAGACTTGTTTACGTTCGTTTTGGGAATTAATATAAGTAAACATCTGCAGTAAATTACATCTGTGGAGAAAATGTCAAATTTTCAATTAAAAATCTCTGTGTTTGTTTAGAAAATTCTGATATCTTATATTTACTCATGCAAATTTCGCCTTTAACTAATTGCGAATTACAATCGCTCTGTATATACATGCAGTATATTCATTAGAAACTTCACAGTTAATTAACTGCGAAGTTTCTACTCCGTTCGTATGTACAGAGGAATATTTCGCAGTTAATTAACTGCGAGATTTCATTGGCTTCTATACTAAATATTTGCATTTATCAAAATACCGGTTCGTTTTTCTTTTCTTTGCATTCGTTTTCTTTGCGTTGTGATCATTTTCTCATTTTGTTGAGACATCTGTTGTCGTTTCTCTAGGTGACAAAGGGCCCGTTTATATGGTCTCGGGTTAACCGCGGTCAAACGTAAAAAAATAAGAAAAGTCCTCCAAAGATAAGGTTTTTACGTTGAGAGCTCAAAGATGATGAGTCTTTCATCAGTCTGTGAGTTTACTAAATCATTTCATGAATTACTAAAAACGTTTTAAGGTTTTTTAAAGCGAAGAATGTGGAGACTGTTCGGCGTGGTATGTTTTTGTTTTCTGTTTCAATGCGTGACTTCAGGAAAACCAATTCACCTTATTGTTCCTAAAACTGTTTTAGTAATTCGTAAATTGATTTAGTAAACTCACAGACTGAAGAAAAACTTATCATCTTTGAGCTCTAAACGTAAAAACCTTATCTTTAAAGGACTTTTCTTACTTTTTTACGTTTGACCGCGGTTAAGGTCTCGGGTACCCGAGACATCTCTCCTCCCCGAGACAACTTTACGTGACCGAGACAAAGTTGTCCCCACTTAGTTATTCATAATTCGTCTTAAATTTACAAATCCTCATTTGGCCTTCTTTTTTATAATTGGTCACATTTTGGTTGAATATCGTCAATATTGCTTGAAAATTTCCTCTCTGCTTCAATACTTCTTTTTATAAAAGCAAAGGCGAAGCCATTTCGAAGTTAAGTGGCAGTAACCTTCGTATGTATTAAACTGCGAACAGCTGTTGCATCTTAGTTTCTTTCCCGATGTATCTGGACTATCTGATTACTGTAAGTAATGCTGTTTTTAAAAATTTAATTCCTGGAAATAAATTTTCGAGTTTAAACCCAAATATTGTTCCGAAATATCTTTTTTCGTATACCCGCTTATTTAATTAATATTTTGGGCCGTCTCGTCCTGGGTAGGCGAGACAAAGTGTTTACATGAGAAAACGTTGTCTCGCTTGCCTGGGTTACCCTACCTGCCGAGGCGAGACAACTCGCCCACCCGAGTTGTCTCGCCCACCCGAGTTGTCTCGCCCACCCGAGTTGTCTCGCCCACCCGAGTTATCTCGCCCACCCGAGTTGTCTCGCCCACCCGAGTTGTCTCGCCCACCCGAGTTGTCTCGCCCACCCGAGTTGTCTCGCCCATCTCATGTAAACGGTTGGTAAAACTTATCAAAGAAATAAGTGGAAAAATAGCTCGCCCAGGGTAACTCGGGGGGAGGGTTGTCTCGGGTACCCGAGACCATATAAACAGGCCCTAATTTGCTGTGAGAAAAAAAATAATAATTATTATCGGTTCAGAATCCCGTTAGATCCGTCGATCACGTGCTAGCGAAACTAACTTTTTACTCCGGTTAAAATCTCTCTCGTTTGGTAAACTTTTATCGGTCGAGCACACAAAATTGTTAAGACACTATGTCTGTCGTAAACGAAAACTGGCAAACAAAGAAGAGAAAACCTGCTGGATCGATGCTGGAAAGTGATTGATGAAAAGACAAAAGCGGCGGTGAACTCGGATGCATTTCTGACAATTGAGAGGTCGTTACTTGAGGAAATGGTTGAGAGAGAAACGCTTGATATCGCGGAAGTTGAATTGTTCAAAGGAGTGAACAAATGGGCGACAAAGAAAGCGGAAAAGCAAGGCGGCGCAGAAGCAGATGGGCAAGAAAAAAGAAGGATCATTGGAGAACGGATCATAAACGCGATACGCTTCCCCGTGATGAGGTTAGAAGAATTTGCTTCTGTGGTGCTTGGCAGCCAAATACTGACGAATGATGAAGTCACCGGTATAAACAAATTCATCGGTTCAGTGACGCGTGTGACCAAAAGGTCTGGCCCACTTCCACGACGATGCTGTAGGTTTGGATCAGTAAATTTCGGTTGGAGAAGGCACGGATCTTCCACTGGTTTATCTTTTACTGTGGACAGAGATATAATGCTCCATGGGGTTTACTTCTATTGTAGTGAAGGAAATGTTTATTCAGCAACTCTTTCAATCGTAGATGAATCAACTGGCAAATGTATTGCCAAAACAGAAGGTTCATTTTGGTCTGTCCCCCACTCTTCCGCGACACATCACGGTTTTGATGTTCTGTTGAAAGAGCCAATATTTTTAAGCAAGGGCACATTGTACAGTCTGTGTTGAATCTGTCATCTATGGTCATGAGTCATGGTATGGTATCAATGGCTTTGACGCTGTTGAATGTTCTGGCGTTACCTTCAATTTTAAACCCCACAAAAAACATGTAGGAACTAACAAGAAGCAAGGGCAATTCGGTGAATTGATTTTTAGTGTTTGTAAATGAGCATCAAGTTGTGAAGCCTTGGGATTATGCAGATGTCGTTGGCTTCCCTGTGGGGTCGACCTCCGGGCCAGCCAGGGAGATATGTGGGGGAATACAAGTAGATGGATGGGATCCTTTGCCCGAGGGGAGGGAGGAAGGGAATATCTTGACTTTGTCTTGAGAGATTCTTAAAGTTTGCAAGGCTGGTTTTACAATCCCCCTGGTTAGCCAGGGGGTTGACCCCAAGGGGAAGCCAATGCGGGACATGTGCATTGAAGCAATGGTAATGTGACTAACTTGAATCCAATTATACAGTTTTTATTACATCCATTATGAAATTACCGGTTATGCTTGAAATCTGATTGGCTCTCAGCAGTGCAATTTATTCACGAATTGCAGTATTGTTTTTTTGTTTGTTTGTTTGTTTTTGTTTTTTTGACCCATCAAAATGAAAACCTCGGTTTTCCTGAAGTGGAGAAAGTATCACCGAAAAAGTGCCACCGATAATTAGCTCTGATCGTATCTAGAACATAATTCGAGAAAGAAATTAAGTAGGGAAAAACGTTTCAATGAAGCAAGGACAACAGTTTGCATTTAATTGTGAGATGCTTGGGGAAACCTTATTCAAGTGCAACTGTCGTCTTAAGACGTGCGCTGCCTTTTCTGTTCCAAGCATGACGTTTGCACTGTCTATTTGCATTATCTTGCCAACGTTCAAATCGTCGATGGCAATGGCCGGTCAGATTTTGGAAGACGTTTCAAGCAGTTGTTGAGGGACCCCTACTTTTTACGTGAAACCTGATTGGGCGAATTATTTTCTCGTGAATCGTGATTTTAAAAATTTTACAAAGGGGTATAGGGGACCGTCTTTGTTGTTAAAATAATAGTCCAGTAGGCCTTGGTCTGAAAATGTTTTCCTTCTTAACTATAGTTCTCAAAATCGAAACATAGTTTGATCAGTGAACCAGAAGGGCAGAATTTGAAGATTTTTCCAACACGAAAAGGCACCACTAGAAATATTTTACGAACGAACTCCTTGTGAGAGAATACAGTTGTCCATTGAAGATCGCCAAACCTGATCCAGGTACTGAATGTACAGGTAGATTTATGCAGTGTGAGGACGGACTGAAACTCGCGTTGTGATTGGTTTACTGAGAGGCGGTTTGTGATAAAGGTGCAGACACAACAATGATGTCAAAAGCAGTTCTCTTTCTCAAGGACGAAAGGGGACTCGATACCTAGACGTTCAACCCCGTGACCTCTCACAAACCCCCTCTCACATGCGTAAGAATCGTAACGGGCAAAAAAATGCCTTAACACTGGTTGCATTAAATATTCAACGGAAAATTAATCATTCGGTCTCGTGCTTTTTTTTCCTTTTTGTCGACGGCAGGCGTTTTTGTGATTTTTTTTTTCGTCGAGAGAACATCTACTTTTACGCGAAAGGGAAATGGAAAAGCTCTTGGAGGTTGCTCGACTGTGGGCTTCGTAAGGTACTTCTTTGTTCCCCTGGCCACGGGGTTTGGTTCTGTGGATCTAAAACATTTCGAATTCTGCTCCCCCCCGCTGTCCTGTTCATACTGGCTTTCTGTCACCCCAAGCTCCATAGAGCCTGCAGGTGAAAAGGCTTTATTGTAAAAAAAAAACTTTATCCATATCGTTGACATCGTTCTGCAATGGTTTCGTTTCATGCAAAAACCTTTGTGATGGAGCCTCAATGCACACTGAAATCGAATGACTATAAAATAACGGAGGTCAATGTGAGATTATTTGTAAGGAAATGATTTTTGTTCTAAAATCAATCAACAAAGGGAGAGTAGACAAGATACGGAAACGAAACGCAATGCCCAACAGTCTGTTCCAAGCGTTGTGACTGTGGGGAGACAGAGAAATAGAATGGCGAGACAAAGGAGATTTGGCACGGGTTAGGGGGGAGTCACTGGTTAATTATTTTGAGGGGTCATCTCTGAAGGGTCGCAATTACAGACTTTGAACCGAAAGGGTAACCGATCAAATCCGATTTTTAGAAACAACAACAAAAACTAAATAAAGCTCGAGTTCTGATGAAAATAACGCCTGTCGTCGACAAAAAAGAAAAAAACACGAGACCGAATGATTAATTTTCTGTTGAACATTTAATGCAACTCACGGTGTTAAGGCATTGTTTTGCCCGTTACGGTTCTTACGCATGTGAGACGGGGTACTATTTTGGCAGCAGCTGGTTTGTGAGAGGTGACGGGGTTGCACGTCTCAGTGTCCAGTCCCCTTTCGTCCTTCCCGCTACCCTTCCCCTCCCCTGCCAGTGTGGTCGTTACTGGGCGTCATTTTCATTGCCGTCATCCTCATCATCTCCACCATCTTTCCCTCCATAACGGGTGGAGTTGCAGCTTGGCATGCAAGTTACTTGTTGCCAACGAGCAAGCTCTCCTGATTATATATTATGGTCTCGCGATCGTTCAATTGCGCATATTGAAATTTTATTTAAGGGCGATCTCTTAAAACAATTAGATTATGAGCTCGAGATTTCTATCGCGTGATAACTGATGCGGGCGAGACTATTTTCGGCTGTGGAACTGGGATTTTCTCAACAGTAATGTAAAACATCTGTTATTGCGTTACTAAAATAATGCTGTTTTAATTAGAACTACGCGGGCCCGGATCTTCCAAAAAGCTCAGCAAAGCTTGCTGGATCTCCTGCCATTGGGTAATAGGTTACTTCGAATAAATGGTAGATAAAGGCACTTCTTCGATTCTTCTTTGTGATACACTTTCTATAGAAACCGACAATCGCTGGAAAAATGTATTGTTGACACGAAAAGTATTAAGAGTCAGAAATTCAGAAAACACTTATATGAATAGTGATTGGCAACTTGACGTCAAAGGTTGTGTTAACATACCGGGATATTTTTTTTTTTTTTTTTTGCATAAGAATAAATGTCTAGAACGCGTTATTACTTCTTTGATAATTGTTTCTCACGTACTTGCGCACTTGCGCCATAACTGAAGTGGCTGCCTGTGGCGTTTTCTAGTGTCTGTTCTACCTGCCCTCGGCCTCGGCTGTCCGACATTACATTGGTTAATGATTTAATTGCTACTACAGAGAAACAAAATAAGGTATTGCTTGTCTGCTGGGGCTTTGAGCTTGACGAAATAATCCTCTGTGGTTCGTTTCACGGCGCGCAAGAACATCTTTCACTAATATCTGTTCGATTACTAGGGATCAATATGAGTGAAGGCTCGAATTCTGAAGTCAAGTATAAAGGAACTGGAGAAGAAGGCTCTCGCAAAAGGTAAGAATTTGATCTTGCTAGAATATTTCTCAGCCATATGATAATTCCAAAGATATTTTCAAGCAACTGCTTTCTGCAGAAAAAATAACAATTTGTATTATCCGAAAGCTGTAGTTCACACACATGCCATATAAACACGCAAAACATGCGCCAATTCGATAAACAGGTGTGTTCGTTTCGAAAAGGAAACTATGAGTGAACTGAAATTATCGCATGAGGCCATTCATTTAGAGCTTTGTAGCAGACACATTTGGTCTGCGTCACAGACGTCCAGACCAGCACAACCACCGCGGAAGTTCGATGCAGCGGGCTAGTTGGCGTATACGTAAATATAGCATTTATTTGGGTTTTGATCCTCAGTTAAGCGAACTGTACACATTACATACACAAGAGCAAAATACATGGTTTGTATTTGAAAGTCTGAGCGCTGAGGGGGATTCAAGCAGGCATAACGTCAGCTATGTCCATGCATATGCTTGTAACTGTTCGTATACCGAGTCCCTCGAAGCTCTTAGTTCAGGGAACGATGGGAAAGAATGGACGAGCAAAGGGAAAAATAGAAAAACGGCAAAGCTGGGCTTGTAATCTTTTGCGTTATTCTCTCCCCCGCCCCCCGGGGAGGAGGGTACTCCCAGAAAATTAGGTGGGGGTGTGCGGCCTGCTCCCTGAAACCCTTAGGCTATTTTAGACCAAACTCTGCGAAGGGCTTTTGTTGATGGTCTTATTGCCTAATGGTGAAGAAGTAGCTTCGTCTAAAAAAGAACCTATTTCATACCAAAATGGTCACAATCGATACCCTATTCCAGACCAAAACGGCTAAAAAAGCCTGTATATGGGAGTACCCCCCCCCCCCCCCCCGGGGGAGTGTTATTCAACCCATCTTTGGTGAATCTGTGAATACTGACTAATGGAGCCAAATGGTTAGAAAAGCAGCAAGTGAAACGCGACTTTCAAAGACTTCACGTTACTTGGACCTGCCTAATACTTGTAAGTTCTCGGGAAGTAAAGAGTTGGGACTACTCTGGGGTTATGAACTTCAGCTGAAGGCGATTTGCCAAAGATTAATGTCTACAGACACCCGAGACGTGTTGCACTCATGGAGCTGAGAAGGGAAGTCACACCGGTCTCAGAAGCACTAGTTACTAAAGTAACCAAATCCTACTTTGAGCCGGGCTCGTCAGTTTGAAGTAGACTTTCTTCCCCTGCTTTCTTCTAAAGACATATAGTTCGGATCGTCTTTGTCTGATTTTACTTTAACCTAGCGTTTCATGCAGGCTCTAATACATGGATTATCTGTAGAATGAATGAAATAAATGATAACCTTTGTATGATTGGCAGTGAAACTTAGAGATTTCATCTGAATGTCAGAGAGCAAAAGAGGAATTTAGATCAGAGAGCTTAGTTTTCATATCAAGCGGCTTAAAATTCCTGGAATTCGTAGAGCGTTTAAATCCTTCTCTCTTCTACTGGTCTCATTTCAGTCCCCCGTCGTAGAAATGATATTAGAGAGCTTAAGCAACGACGACGGCAACCGGGCAACGAAATCTAACTTCTCGTCATAGTAACTCTTTCGCGATTATTCCAACTTCTTTAACTTGTAAAATGTAGGC
This sequence comes from Pachyseris speciosa, assembly GCA_016490735.1. Lineage (NCBI taxonomy): Eukaryota > Metazoa > Cnidaria > Anthozoa > Scleractinia > Pachyseridae > Pachyseris > Pachyseris speciosa. The sequence continues at coordinate 160,051 of JAEMWC010001015.1, read as the reverse complement.
GAACTATCCTGGAGCTAAATTAGCAAAAACGGCGTTGAAGTTGGGAAAAAGGAAGAAGAGTTCACCGTTATACGCTCACGTTCTCCACAAAACCTAAACTTTAGCCGGTTCAAACGTCGAACTTCTCATGTGCCGAATCTAATGCAAATGAGAAAAATATATTGTTTTCGCTCAGCCATTAAATTCGGAACATGAGAAGTTCGACGTTTGAACAGTTGTCAAATTAAAATTCAGATGTCATTCCCATCCAGATATCCAGACTGTGAATTATAGCGGAGCTCCGACGGCCCGAAGGGCCGCCAAGCGGAGCACCATACCCATAGAAACCCGTCAACTGCTTTTCTCATGGTAAAAATGGCTAGCGGTATTGCTCGTGGGCGCGCACGACGACGACGATGACGGTGGTGTTGCCCAATAACTAATAATATCCTAATAATAATCATAATAATCCAACATGGCGGCCATACTCAACCTGACCAGCTCGTTTACAGCTTACACCCAGCGTACATATCCACATCTTTGATACTGGACATCTATCTTATAGCCAATTGACACCTGTCAAAACAAGGTATCCGCTGACCAGAGTCACGTGACCATATCGCGGGCTCAAGTTAAGACCACATCGAGGTCAGCTGTTTTTTTTTTTAAAGTTGATCGCTGACCAGGTACTGCTTTCGATTTGATCGCAGGCTCAAGCCAGGTGTGGGACACCCAAACCAAATCGCGAATTTTTCGCGCGCTTTCTGCGGCTCGTAATACCTTTACCGCGGCATCTTGCATCTCACTAAGAAAGGTCACTTAACAGTTCACCTGTGTTAATGGAAGGAACGAGTAGCTCAAACTCTGTGGAAAAGCTTTTTCTTTGGACAAACCGTTTGCTATTTTTACGGATGCTTGTTTTTACTTTACTGAAGCTTACGTATTTTCAAGTGAACTTCTACAACACAGCGCAGGATAGTGAGGTAAATTAAATAAATAGAAGCTTAACATTTGGTTTAATCGTTGTTACTTTTGTTCAGGAATGAAGCTTGTATTTTTCTCTCGAATGGATATAAATAACAATCATCTGTACTCGTTTTGGACGCAAGGAAGTAGTTGAATTGTTTGGGGTTTTTTTTGTTACGTTGTTTTCTTTGCAAGCGAATGAGTGTTTTTACTCGGCTTGGCTGACTATTTTTCGACCTTGGTACCTCAACAGCGTTAAGAAACTTTTGCCCTTATCTTAATAACACGTAATCACAATGAGTCCTCGTAAGGCGGAAACTCAAGCTCGAGTAAAAAAACAAAAGCCGATCAAATGCATGTGCATGTGCACGTCTCAAAATCTGACATAACGTTGTCAAAATGCTGTCAAAAATGTCAAAGACCAGCGCGCTTCACTCGTCATTTGAAAAACGATTTGGAGATCTTCGTCGAAAGCGGCCTGTAAACAACAGTATTAAGTTTCGCCGTCTATAAACATGTCGTCTTATATAAATTTGAGGCCCGTTTCAAACGTCGTGCTAATGCCGTGTAGAAGTCAATTAATCGAATTAAATTCGACTTAAAGGGGCAGTGTCACGCTATTGTACCATCACTTTAAAAGCTTAAAACTGCCAATGCATCAGTGGAAACCTTTAAATAATGGTCTAGTTTTGCTGCCAAAGACTGTAGTACTGCATTGACACTATAAACTCCCGTATTCCATCAAAGATGGCGAGGATGGAAATGGATTGCAATTTGAAAAAACTTGCCAGTTTTTTCATAATTTCAAGCTGTGTATTGAAAAATCACCAAAAAAATTATTATGGTTAGCTCTCCCTGCTAAAATTTCATTGGAATTCATCTTGCTGATTCTGTAGGATCATTTTTTGCACGATAACAGTTAAAAGGCAGTAAGTTTGGCACAATTGAACCAAAAACAGCAAAAATCCCGGTGACAGTGCTCCTTTAAGCACGACGTTTGAAACCAAGTCGTGCTACCGCCGTGTAGCACGGAAAGCCTTGCCGTGCTACACGGCAGTAGCACGACTTGCTTTCAAACGTCGTGCTACTGCCGTGTCGAACTCAATTCATAAATTAACATTTTGGATTTGCTTCGTACAACGGCTGGTCAGTGTTTTGATTACAGCAACCGAAGATTCTGGATACGAGATTGGGCAACAGCTTTTTATTCGACGGAATTAAATTCGACGTCTGAAACCAAGTCGTGCTGCAGTCGCGCGAGGGTCGATCCAGCTAAGCACGGCAGTAGCACGACGTTTGAAACGGGCCTTAAATCAGCGTTTGGATGTTAAAAACACCGAAATGGGTCGACTGGCTGGGCTGGCTTTGATAAATTTTATAGTGGACGGGTCTGCGAGAGAAATGCTGCTGTGGTTTGGCAAGCGCTTTCTTCGTAAACTGGATGACGCTTTGCCACTGAGAATCATTAATTGAAGAAGGTTCTTTGGAAGACATGGGAAGTACCAGTAAAACTATCAAAGCTCTTTAGCGTTTTGTGTCAGCCAAGGAAAGATTTTGTGGGAAATGGCGCTATTATTCACCTCTGTCGCGCTCCGAGTGATTGCTGCCTCAGTGACTCCTGTTGACTGCTCTAAACGATCAGGTGTGGACCTCTTTTTTGTCTTTCCTACGGACATTTATGTCAAAACTGATAAGCAATTTTTGTTACTTGTCTAATTTCTCCACCTTCTCCAACAATCTTCGAAGAAATATTATTCGTATTGTGCTTTGTTTTCTTGTAATACTTATGTTTGTTGTTCTGTTGTTTCTAAACCGCGGTCAATTCCTGTGGACTGCTCTTAACGATCAGTTTTAACCCTTTATTTTCTTTTCTACGGGCATTTATGTCAAAATAAATACCGATTTTTGTAGATTAATCAGTACAAGCTATTTTTATTACAAGCTCGTTCTTGTTTATTTTCTCCACCTTCTCCTTCTTCGAGTAAAACACTCGCATCGTACTTTGTTCGCTTGTAGTGTTTTTTTATCCGCTTTGAATTCCGTTACGCTTTCATCTGAAAGTAATTAGGACCCACGAATGTCTGTCTTTTTTTTGCAAACATTTGCTATCGAAAACTCTTCGTTTTCCCTGCTGCTGCTCAGTTGTTTTGGACACAAATTAAATATATATATATATGGCCTTCAGCTTTTCTATTTATAATCGCTACATACCAGACTGGAATGGTGTTCCATCGAACACCATGCATTCACCTTCTTTAAGCAGTTTTAAGTCCTATCTATTACATTATTTGTGTCAATTTTAAATCAGATGTAGCTTGTGAGTGACAAGTATGTAATTTAATTAGGTTAGCTTTGGATTGTATTTCAATTTTACTTTATTTTTAGTGTCAATCTCAAAGCAGGGGTGACTTGTAAGAGACAAATATTTGATTTAATTTGATTAGGTTAGCTTTGGGCCACTTTTAAATTTCACCTCTTAGTTTTTAGAATGTGTAATACAGTAATAGCCCTCATATAAGAACCTGAATTTTCCAATTTAGCCTAAATAGGTTCTTATATAAATGGTACTTAAAGAAAATTTAGGCTACCAAGGTTCTTAAAATAGGTTCTTATATTTTCATATGAATTTTATCTGAATATACTATATATATGATAAATATCATCTCATAATACAGTATAAATCATTTATATCATATCTGCTAGTAGTTCTGGACTAGGGGGTCCAAATCTGATCCACAAGCAGATCTGGACTGGAGGCCGCAAATCTGCAGGGGGTCCAAATCCACTGTGCCACTGGCTCAGATCACCTTTCCATACTATTTTTTACAGTATTAGGTCTGTAGCTTGAGTGAGGTCAGATGGGTGATATGACAAGCAGACTATATGTAAATGCCAGTAGAAAAAGAATGCTTTTGGAGCTCCGCTTTTAGGCTTGGCTAAATATATTTTAGTTAGTTATGTAAACGAGGAAAAGACATGTATGTTTCTTTTAACCGCTGCCACTTGAATCTATCAATAAGGTTTCATTCAACTTCGACAGAAAAAAAAGTTCGGTGAACATTTGTGCGAGTCACAAATAGCTAAGGACCGAGTGTCGAAATCTGCATCAATTAAGTAGAAAAGTGAGCGAAGTTTTTGTTTAAGAATACCTTCATCAACAAGTTATCTTTATCCGAGTTATTTTGGAATGGAAAAGTGGTCAATTCCATGATTGTGGCCACTATCACCCACAGCGCGCAATCATCTACTAGTTTGTTTTAATTAACAATTAATGAGCTCGAGATTTCTATCGCGTGATAGCTGATGAGGACGCAGCCCGAAACAGGTATCACACATAGAAATCGAGAGCGAATAATTGCTTTACTATAAATCCACTAGTCGTTCAATACTAAACGACTAAAATTTAAAGCCTCCTCGCAGAAGAAGCCGCCGCCATCTTTCTTGACAACCGCTACTCACTATCTATAACAGAATAGATAGCGAGAAGTTAATAAGATAAGGGCATTCGTGATAAAACGCTAATAATTTTGTAATTAACAATCGGATTAGGTTGAGCATTCTAGTGAGAATATTATCATGGCCGAGGTTTGCCGTTCGCCGTTCGTAGCGTTCGGCGGGTTAAACACTCCTCGCATAAGAAAAATAAAACCTCTGGCACCCAGGTAGTATCACCACGGCACGTGCAGAACATGTCGAATTATGAAAACAAACAAACAAACAAACAAACTCTGTTGAACAGGTTTGATGAGATACCTTATTTCGAAATTGCGTGGAAGTGAAGTTCTTAACTGCCGTGATCTTATTTTTCGCGTCTCTGTTCGCCGTTCGCTTTAGTTCGCTTTTCGTTCGCTAGAGTTTATCGGCTGGGTTAACCGCTCCTCACGAAAGAAAAATTTAACCTCTGGCATCCAGGGAAAATCAATCAATCAATCAATCTCGCACATTTGGCAACACTTACGTGTTTTAAGTGCTGACCTGGTACGAATCTGCATCAGTTAAATACCCATTTAATAGCGCGAGGCTTTTAGCATATTCATGAATGACTTTTTCGACAAGTTGGCTCATGTGCTGGAGGTTGGGCTGGAAGGAGGAAGTGGCTGCTTGTGGCTGCATTGTCTTGTACAAACCCACTAATCAGCTCTCGACTACTGTAATTTGCATTTAAATTACATAAACAGTTCCTTCAAATTTATCAGTTAAGGATATGCCTAGATAATGCTTGCGCATCTGTGCCTTTTCCGAATGTCGTGGAGTAACTCGCGTAAACAGTTTCAATACACCTTATTCCAAAATGGCGGCCAAATTTATTATCCTTTTGTTTTCATGTTAATTAGCCCTCTTTGCCTCATTTTCACTTCAAAATCCTTTTGTATTTTGTACATGTTGACGAGGCAAAGAGGGCTAATTAACATGCAAACAAAAGAATAATAAATTGGCCGCCATTTTGGAATAAGGTGTATAACGTCTCAGATGAAATTTGTCTTGCACCATTTGCCATCTAGATTGATGTAGCTGAAAGAAAAGTGCACGTATTTGTTTTTTGGTGCATTTGACTCGTTTTTCATCAGCTGAAACATGACCAGTGATTCAGTTCCTGAAGTCAAGTACATGGATTTTACTGAGGCCGCCCCTCGCAAAAGGTATCACCGTTCTCAGTGGTTAGGCTTCCGACTGTGTTATTTAGGTCGATACAAAAACTGTAAATACTTCTGATTTTTCAGAGAGAATATAACAAGTTAACCCTTAAATTTAAGGGTTAACTTAAGCCTAGCTGCAGTCACTCTATACAACTCTTTGTCAAGTTTGCGAACATGCTACCAAAGGTAAAATCATTATTTGCAATAGGGTCCATCAAACCTCGCAACGTTATAAAGCGTTATCTTCATTCATTTAGAAAATAAGCTACGATCTTGGCTCTCTTTTTAGGAATTCTTTTATGATCAGATTTATACGGTCCTGTTCTCGACTTTAAATCATTCAATTAATTGTCCGTCATTAAGAGCTTACCTCGATGTCAAAATCGTTTTATTTTAACATGGTGGTCACTCAGAACAGGCTCTAAATTCCGTGTAAGGTGCTTTGGCAATGTTATAGAAGTGAAATAAGAGGCGATCTAATGTGCGTGTTTTGTCAAAGTATCTCTAGCTTTGTTCGGCAGAGTTTGCCAGTGTTTGTTTGCGAATTTGGCGAGGATCACGACACTGGAAGTTTGCTCGTGCTCTCTGTCACGAGTGTGCATTGTCAAGCATATTAAGGCATGCATGGTTTGAAGCCTAATTTGCATCAAACCCGAAAACGATAATAACATTGCGAAGATCATGAAATCTTCAAACTTGGTAGTGACATAGAAATTGAAGACGTTAACTGATTTCTACTTCAAAGTGACAAGCATTTGGGTCGCGTGAATTGTAAATGAATATTATTGGTGAAATATCTTCTAAGCAAAATGGGGAAGATAAAAAATGAAATCGAATTAAATCTTCTTTGGTGTTACACGTTGGCATATCAATTGCAAGTGCTTGAAATGGATTAGCCTCGTCTGCATGTCCACATTAAATAACGGTCTTACAATTAAGGGAAATAGGTCACGTTACATTAGAAATGACTTAAGGTGGCTCAAAATGATTCCGTTATTTTTAAACACCAACTCTTTAATGGATCGATACTCCCACAAGTTTTCGTTTAGTTTCTTGAAGTTAGTATCAAAAAATTTCCCAATCATTTCTCAAGAAGTTGTGATCAGTTTTTTGACATATAAGGTCACCATAGCAACAGTACAGCCTCTTAGAAACACCCATAGTTTTGGCTTTATGTGCCTGTAACTCAAAAACGAGCCGGATGACCCCCGTTTTTATTATTGAATTGCAACAAGCATATGAAGATTCATCTTTCTGCAAAAAATCGGTACAAGGGGTTCAGAGCCACTTTAAATTATCGAAGAATTAAGGTGGTTCTGAACCCTCTGTACCGCACTTCTTGAGTGTTCTTAAAAATTTCCCACGGTGCTTACATTACGAGGAACAAGTTTTTTGTTTCTTTTATAAAATGTCCCGAAGATTTGCGCATGCCTCCAACTCCCAAATTTTGCTTTTATGTTCAAAATAATTGTGAGATATGGATTGAATCACATTTTTTATTGTTTTTGCTTTATTTTCTTTGTAACATGTTCAGGAATTTGCGCGCTCGCACACTTGCGACATGTCCTGCGTGCATTATAATTCAACAACGCATGCCCGTGACGTAGGCGCGTGCATATATATGGCTTATTGGCCAAGCGTGAGGTCAAGATGGCGGGATATTGGCCAAGTTCTTTTTTTGCGTGTTTATGGACCGAGACGAAGCGAGGTCCATAAACACGCAAAAAAAGAACGAGGCCAATATCCCGCCGTCTTGACCGAACAAGCTTGGTCAATAAAGGATTTATTATATGACTCAAGGGACAAAAGACAGTAAAAAGACCGTAAAAGACAGTAAAACGTTAGAAGTTACAGTAAAACGAAGACAGTAAAACGCGGGACGCGTTAAAAGACGCGTTAAAAGACAGTAAAACGCGGGACGAACGGGCTATCCCGAGCGGTCAAGATGGCTCCATCTTGACCTCGTGGGTAGCCAATCACAGCAGCAGAATTGATTCATCTTGACCGCTGAAAGAGCCAGTCATATAATAAGATATAATTTACTTGATTCGACCAATCATAGCGCGCGTAATAATTTGAACATGTTATCATGAGTAACAAAAGCACTTGGCACTTTTAAATAAATCTCTAGAGGTGGGAAAAGCACTTGCCTGCGGCTTGTACTTCTCTCAGCAATGCACTCGGAACGCTTTTTATTTCTAAATCATATGAACGCGAGTACATTTCGTGATTTGTGGGCACGAATAATGTTTTGAAAGAGTGACTGTAAATACCGAAACGCACTAGCAGTTCATACGATTTCTTGTTTGTTAAATACTCAGCAAAATTTTGCTGTGGCCGACTCGCCCATTTTTGCCAGTTGTTCAACTACGTTTGAGTAGCTTTCGAATTGTTTTTTGTTTGTTTGTTTTTTCTTTTGACACAGAAAACCGGCTGTCAGCCATTTTTTTTTCAAACTTGGCGCTTCTCAATCGTTTCCATGGGAACTTTCGTATTGCACTTGATAACCTACATTTGCACTCTATAACCTATTTATGCATTCGTCATTGACCAACCAGAAACTGGATATTTTGTTGAGTATATAATAATAACTGGTTATCACGGTGACAGGGAAACACCAAAGTTTAACCTTGCCGCTCTTGGTGTATAAGCACCTTATAGCGGACCCAGATTGGTCTGGATTGGTCTTTTATAATTTACTCGTACTGTAGCACTTTTCGTTCGTTCCGGACGTGCCATTTTTTAGTAGTCACGTCAGTCTACTAGCCACCCGGCATTTTAAATCTACTATGGACAGGTTTAGATATTCTGACAAGCAAACACTTGAACTTTTTCTCTTTAGCTCAACTGAACTGACAAATAGTGAACACTGAAATTTTCTCTCATGTTCAGCACCTTATAAGAGAGCCTAACCGTTTTCCCTTTTCCTTTTCTAGTCATTACAATGAACTTAAATCTTGTGTCCGTGTCCGTGTCCGTGTCCGTGTTAATCCAAATATGTTGTAATTTAAAGTTTAGGTGTAAGCCCCACGCCGTGATGAGCTTATTTAGCTCTTGGGGCGAACATGTAAAACAGTATGTTTAAACAATAAAAAATTCTTGGCCGCTGGCAATCCTACATTTTCCTCCAACTTCCGCTTCTAGTCTTGTCTTTTCAGCTAAAATTCTTGTATCATGGCACTCAAGATGACCAAGAAATTTCGACGTTTGTTTCAGGTCGAAAAGGGGGCTGATCATCGTTGCTGTGGTGGCAGCGTTAGTCCTCCTGGCCATCATCATCGCTTTAGCGGTGATCTTTACGAGAGACAAGGAGTCCAAACCAGAAACCCCAACCGCGAAACCCATAAAGCCGCCTCCCACCGGACCCCCGGGAGCAGACGGCCCCTACGAAAACGCCGTGGTTGCATCAGACGCCGGTCCTTGCTCGGAAATAGGCCGGGATATCTTAAAAAAAGGAGGAACTGCCATGGACTCAGCGATCGCTTCGTTATTTTGTATCGGAGTTTATAACATGCATTCCGCGGGTATCGGAGGTGGAGGTTTTATCGTAGTGTACAACAAGAGCACGAATTTTGTAGAGGTGATCGACTTTCGTGAAGAAGCCCCGGGCAAGGCCAACAGAACCATGTATGTCGGGGGTAAAATGAACTCTAGGTTAGGTAAGTTGCACGATTATCAAGGCATTGAGACTTCCATGGGAAGTATAATACGTTTTTAAGAACCTATTTGTCATCATCATCATCATCATCATCATCATCATCATAATCATCATCTCCTGAATATGTACGGCACAGGAATAGTATTTACTGTTGAGTATAAAGGGCGGTTATTGCTTCGCCTTCTTTCAGGTTTGGGGATGGGTTCAATTAGTGATGATCTCGCAAAAAACACCATTATGCCAACCGCTTTGTTCTGAAATACGTCAGCCATCGACAATTCTGAAGAGTCATGTAGAATTGAAGACAACAGATAGAAAGGTGGGAGGCCTCATAAGGCAGACCACTGAGAGCTTTGACAGGACGACAGTCCTGTTCTGTTGTAAAAATGGGCCCTTTGCAGCTAGTCAGTCACGTGGTACAAAAACGCCATGCTGGAGAGTAAGCAACGCACTTCGACATGACAAACAAAGAGCTTACATCATTTAAAATGGTAATTTTCTTTGTTTGTCTTGTCCCAGTGCGTTGCTTGCTCTCCAGCATGGCGTTTTTTGTACCACGTGACTGACCAGCTGCAAAGGGCTCATTATTAATTTTCCAATATCCACCGCGAAGATTACTACCTAATTTGTGCCCATGCAACCCTCTTTAATCAAAGTGGTGTTCATGGTGAAGAGAAGTATTGCAAAAAAGAGGCATTTTGTTTTCCACTCTTTTCATCAAGCGCGTTGGCACCAGCATGTCATCTAGGCAGAATATTGGGCACCGGTTTCGTCTGAAATTATATGCAGGTATTTAATGATTTGGCTGGAACAGCTTGGAAAACAAAATGATGCTGGTAAATGTTCTAATGAAAGCGCCGACAACAACACTTTTACTGACCCTTATACTTGAGAAAAATTAAGTTTACATGAAATAAAAATCAAAACTAAAAGGGTTTTGCAAAGTGAAGAGAAGTATTAAAAAAAAGAGGCAAAGTATTGCAAACTTTTGAAAAAAGGCATTTTCATTGCTTATATTTTCAACGGCTCAAATGTATTTATTTCGTCTAAAACGACTGACACAGGGATTAGCAGACAATGGGTGATATTTCTACAGCACCAAAAAGGAAAGCCATAAATATAAATGGAAAGAGGCCTACGGGCGTAATGTGCTATTTTTTCTGTCGAACAGGTGCGACGGCTGCTGGGGTGCCAGGCGAGGTGAAGGGATTCTACGAGGCATGGAGAAAGTACGGAAAGATGGACTGGAAGCATCTGGTGCAACCTAGCATCGACATGGCGAGAAACGGGTTTCCATTCGGCTACTCTGCGCGCTACGCCGCGACACGAACGCGTTATACACCACTTCTTAAGAAAGATCCTGGTCATAGGTTTGCTATTTAAGCTTGTTATTAATATTTCAAATTGCATTAATAATTTATGAAGGAACACAAAAGAAATTAATGTTTAATGAGTGTCTTTATATCTGATATAGACACGGCTAAATTTTACGTCCAATTTTCTAGGCCAAAACAACCCAAAATCTAAATATTGGTGTAAGAATGGATAGATGTACAGTTAAGCTTTGAAGCTGCGCCTCGTGTTTTAAACTTGATAAAACACTTCTGCTTAGTATTTGCTGCATTTTTTGCTGCATACCTCACTAACTTATCGATGGGTTTCAGCTTGGGTTATTATTATGTTTTTTTGGTAGCTGCACGACTGGAATTGTGAAGTTCTTATGTCCCCTTACTTGCGCCCTGTTTTCCGGCATAAGAAAACGCGCACCCACCACCCGTCAGATTTCAATATTATCACTAGGTGTGTACAACTCCCATACTAAGCTATGTCACGGCATTTTTACAGACTAATCTATTTTTAGACTATCTTTTCCCGCGAAAAAGGGCAACAAGGACGGCAACAGCAACGAGAGCGCCACAAAACAAAGTTTTAATGAGAGAAACACAAAGGCTCTGCACGTACAGATACTTGTGGCAAGTGCAGCGACTTGTGATTGGCCATCGAACTCCTGAGGAGTCATTGGCAGGAAATTCAATCTAAAAATAAATTGGTCTGGGAAAACGCCGTGACAGGAATATAGGGCGCTGTACGCTCCTAATGATGGGCTCCTCATGTTCTTTAGTTTGGTTCATTAAATTCAGTCAGTTTCACTGCATGTTTAAATGGTCCAATATGTTTAAAGGACACTGTTGTTTAACGAAGACGGTGAACTGAAGAAACTGGGAGAAACTTTGTACATGCCCAAATATGCGAGAACCCTGGAACGAATCCGTGACAACCCAGATGGTTTTTATAACGGAGATCTTGCTAATGATATTGTTCGGGATATTCAAGATGGCGGAGGAATTTTCACCATGGAAGATTTGAAAAACTACAAAGTCAAATTCCGGAAGCCAATGAAAGGCAAGATGGGGAACTACTCGTGGTACTCCACACCTCCCCCCGGGAGTGGAGTAGTGCTAAGTTTTATCCTCAATATCTTAAAAGGTAAACACAACCCGGGTAGTTTTACTGGAAAAAGTTAAAAAATAGAAGTTTTACTTACAAAAGTAGTTTTACTGGAACAACTTAAGTGATAGCACAAGAAACCGCGAACCGCTGGAAGCCACAGGTTCGACTCCTGTCTGGAAAACATTTTTTCGAGTATGTCTGTGCCACTGACACAAACGATAACTACTTCGTCTGAGTATGCGCGCGGCATACATCTGACCTCGATCGTGCCCCGAGTCTTTCTTCCTTACTGCGCATGCTTGAAGGCACCATCGTCTTAAAACATCACAGGTGATCTGAAGTAAATCAAAATTATAAAACGGCTGAAAGCAACAGAAGCTAAGAAAGTTGGTGATATCGAGGCATATACACGATTCATCCGGAATTCTCACTGATGACCTTGAACTTTGGGATCAGATGTTTCTCGGAGATCCTCGTTTAGCGACCGGCGGTTAAGGAGAGCGAAGACTCCTGCATTTGATGAGAGGAAGCACAAGTGACGTTGGCATGCGCAGTGCGTTGGCTTTGAACTGTGATCGCTTGTGAGTCGAATATGATGGCAATGACTCGTACTTAGAGTCCTCTGACCCCTGTAGCCGCCGTTGGAAACGAGCGATTCTGGAAAGTTCTGATCCTGAAGTCCAAAATATTGAATTTCCACTTGAACTTCGCATGCCTAGAGTTCACCGCCACTTTAGACTTGCGTTTTACTTCCGGTCATCTGTATTACTTGAAAAAAAAAATGAAAATCGTAAACCCAGTGGATATTTTAAGAGCTGCTCGTTTCTTCAAGTTCGCGTAGTAAGGAAAGATGACTCAAAGTATGAAATTGATTTGGTGATACTGTGCTCTGATTACGTGGGCGACGCAACGAAGGTTGCAACGTTGCTTTGCTGGCTTATGCGGATGACGTAAACGGATGACGTGATGTGAACGCAGAAACTGACGTAAAAGGGATGAAATTGAATTACTTTAAAGATTTGTTTGCTTTATTCATTAAGGTTTCAAAATGACGCCTTCTGACCGCCAAGGGACACAAAAGTCCATCTTGACTTACCACAGGATTGTAGAGGCTTTCAAGTTTGCCTACGCTTACAGAGCTCTACTGGGAGACCAGGATTTTGCAAACGTAACTGAGGTATGTGCCCCTTATTTGAGATAATATGTCGAACAAGCTTCACAATCAAACACAAGAATTTAGAATGATTTGTCACCGAGCGTCGTTAAACCAGCAAGCAGTGCAATGAATCAATCAGAATGAATTCCAAACCGTTTACATAAATCCGGTGCCAAACGTAACGCGGAAAAAATGCGAGCGACTAATCATGTCACGATTGGTTTGGTTTTGTTTCTTCACTGAATTATCGAATCCCAGTCGCACTCAGTTTCAGGAGATAGCTACTCAAAGTTTTTGACTTAACCGCATCACAGTAGCTGGAATATTTCAAGCATTAAATATGTTCAAATCTAAAAGCGAAATTATAAACTACAGCATGTTTCGAATCCCCTGTAACATCTCCGAGACCACAATGACCTTGTCATAATGATTTCGATGATGATGATGATGATGATAATGACGATGATTTATTTACTGAATAGTGCGTGTTTAAGCGCCTTGAACCCTAGGGATGTGCGCGCTATATAAATGACTTATTATCATCATCATCATCATTATCATTATTATATATTATTGCCGTAAAAAGGAAAGCTCTTGACGAACACGAGACCGCTTACGGACAGGGTCTGCTAAACAATTTTCCCGGAAGGTGGCATTTGAGAGAGGGACAAATGTCTTCCGGTCCGCTCTTCTAAAATAGCACTTCACTCAGAAGTAATTTAGCGTTATTACTATTAAAGCAATCAACTTCGTTGCCTTCTTGTAGATCATCAAGAACATGACCAATCCAGATTTTGCCGAAGCTATACGCTTGAAGATTATGGACAACATGACGTTTACGGATTACAGACACTATGGTGATTTTTATTACAACTCCAGCCAAGAGGGAACTTCCCACTTGTCCGTCATCGCTGAAAATGGCGACGCTGTGTCTGCGACAACAACGATCAATCTCTTGTAAGTATGACTTTCTCATTTTGCAGATTTTCTCGGAGTGACAAGTGTCATTAAAATGAGCACGACTATACTTGCCTACAAGATGATGTTATTATTATGGGATACATATGCAAATAGCGCTGCTGTGAGTCAGTGACGTTAGGGACCTTAAGCAACGACGTCGGCGACGGCAACGAAAACGTCATTTCAAAATATAGCTTCTCGTTTCTGTAACTCTTTCACGATTATTTCAACTTGTTTAACTTAAAAAATGCTGGCGAAATGTCCAGGAACAAAATTACTATGAACGACGTCAAAGTAAGGAAAAAGAAAGAAACATTTACCGTCATGCGCTCACGTTCTCAAGAAAACATAAAAATTGGTCACTTCACGTTGTTGTTTTGCAGAGGACGGCAAAGAAATGTACCAAAAGGCAAAACGCACGTGCAGAGCGATTGTTTTTATTCATTAAGTCTATTGTTTTGTGACGTTCTCGTTGCCGTTGCCGTCCTCGTTGCTTAAGGTCCCTGTTATCCAATGTGGCGGAATTTGTTTAGATTTTTCCCTTTTCCACTGTAATTTTCGTTTCTTTTTCCGACACTTTAAAGTTTTACCAGAAGCGTATCCGGTCGGATTTGCTCAGAAAATATACAGTTTTCGACAGCTTAGCACAGTAAAAGATGCTTTTGTGCATCATTTTGTTGCTTTACAACTACTTCTGGCCCAGAAGTAGCTGTTGACATGGCTTAATAGATTTAAAATTTCAACTTTTTTGCCAGGCCACACCTCACTTGCCATTTAATGTCTCATATACCCATGAACTTATTTTCACCAAATTCACAGCAAGTACGTCTCAAAGAGAAACGAACAGCTGCGGAAATGGACAGATGAACAGAGAAATTTCCCTTGAAAAAAATTAAAAAATTCAGTGCGGGGAGTGGCATTCGAGGGTTAAATACAATTAGCCAGAGCACCATGAAAGAGGTGGCAAGGCTATCAGAAATATATATGAAGTTACATGAACAGTATAAGGTAGCCTGCTGGGAAGAAAACATTCTACTCGCGCAGTAAGAAGTCGGCTCAGCTAGGTGTTTAGTTAGCGCCAGGTTGGTAATTGGTATGTTGGTTTTAGATTAAGTTTCATATGCCTCGCGCGATCGTTTTCTTTTATTGTTCCAAATGATTGCTTTGTAAAACGCTCGGCAACTGACATATGTCTTGAATTTTTAGCTGAGTCAAATTGCTACAGAACTAACTCAAGTAACTTGGTTGCTACAAAAATTAATGAAATATTTACATCAACGTTTCGACAAAATCATACCTTTTGATTTAGCTTGAGGCGTGCGTTTAATAATGTACATGTCTCCCTTTGCTGTCACGCCCAGAGCCTTCTCTCCATTTCCCTCGCAAAACTCATTATCGTACCGTCCATTCGTTGAGTCATCACAGCATTGTTGAGTCATGAGAAAATCTACTAACTTGTCTCGTGGATTAACTTCTCTCTCCCGTTAACAACGTATCGGAGAGCATAAATTCAAATCCACAACAGACAGAAAAACATGCCAATGTGACCGGATCACGTGTTAATCCCAACGGTAATGATGTGTTTGCGTGCAGAACGCAAAAGAAAGCAACGCTCGCTTTAATTTGCAACGTGGTAGTTCATATTTTCGGAATTTCTGTGCTGTTTTATAAAATCCCAAGTATGTTGTTCCAGCAAACAATGCGTTTTAATCGCGGATAATAATCATAATCATAATATGGGTATTTTATTTTGTTCCATCACATTTCCCACCTGGAAATAGCCTTATATTCTTGAATCAATGCATACAAATTTAATAAAAGTTCCACCCGAAACTAAACTAAAGTATATTTTTTCAGTTTTGGATTCTTTTTTGGGTTTCAAAACTTACGATAAACTAAGCATCATTTGGCACACAACCGAGTCAAAAGGGGCGTGGATCTATTCATGATTTGACGTCACAAACTGTTTTGCATGCATGTTTACAAAGACTTACCGCGATGCAAATCAGTTTGTGACGTCAAATCAAGAGTACGACCATGGCCCTCACTAGCTCGGTCGTGTGACAGATGATGGCTAAATTTCCTAACTTTTACAGCCCATATAACAAGTCAAGATTTGGTTTAAGAAGGCGCAAAAAGGCGCAATGTGTTTTGACCAAGTGCAAAAATTTATTTTGGCGAAAATATTTTGAGGTTAGATCCACGATAAGTAGGATGACAATGCTTCTTGTATGTCACACTTACATGTATGGGCCCTTACCATTTACACGTTCCTTCCGGGTGGAAATTTTAGGCGTAAATATTCAGGGCTGCTTGTCCAAACGCAAAATGGGCAAATCACAAAATTGACTAGTATCAACTGGAAATCACAAAAAGAAAAGCAAAAGTGCTTGATTAAACTAATGGCCTGTAATTTCTGAAACGTTCCAAATGGAATGGTATGTACCATTTCATTTTCCAACCATAATTTCCTGGTTTTCTTTGTAAATGGTAAGGACCCGTATTAAGACATCCAATCCTGACAATCCGAGATCTAGATGAATAAAACGTCCCTTAGGCCCGGTTCAAACGTCGAACTTCACATGTGCCGAATCTAATGCAAATGAGAAAAATCTAATGTTTTCGCTCATTTGCATTAGATTCGGCACATGTGAAGTTCGACGTTTGAAAAGGGCCTTAGAGTTTGTATTAATCGATACTAACAATGACGACGCTTCTGCTGCTGCCTTTGGCATTGTTGTTGTTTTTATGTGGGAGGGGTGTGTGGGGCTTTTCTTGGAACTATGAATTATTAATCATTTTACTGATATCTCCCATCAGCTTTGGATCAAAGTTTCGGTCCACTCGTACTGGCATAATCTACAATAACGAAATGGATGACTTTTCAACTCCGGGCGAGCCAAACGCCTATGGTGTGGAACCATCAGAGTCCAACATGATATACCCTGGCAAACGACCCCAGTCTTCCACTGCTCCTTCAATCTTTTTGGACGAAGATGGCGTGGCCCGGCTAGTTATTGGAGCTTCCGGGGGAACTAAAATAACGACTGCTATTTCCTTGGTAAGCCCTTATTTTAGAGCAATGTTAAAAGGTACTACAGTGAACTCTCTCAATGCGGAGACCCCTGTAAGGCGGACACCTTCGCCTGGCCCTGGCCGAGTTGCCCTGTACTGTACTCTCTGAAACGAAACTCCCTCTGAGGCGGACACCTCTCTTAGGCGGACACTAAGAGCTAGTCTCGATAAATTCCGCCTTAGAGGGAGTTCAATATTGCAAACAATGTATCAAGAAGTGTCATAAATGTATGGAAATTAGGGCAATCCACAGTGAAGAAGGGCTGTACACGATTGGAAGTGTCACGCAACACTAACGAACTTTCGATCCGTTCACGGTTTACTTCACTGTATGATTGAAATCACGCCTGAAGAGGAGACTCACTAAAACGATAATTGATAATGATGATGATGACAATAACAATAACAATGACGATGACGACGACGATGATGATGATGATGATGATGATGATGATGATGATGAAGATGATGATGATGATGACGCTAATTGTGCTTTCCCAACCACGGGCCAGGCTATGCGACTTTAGGGGAACATCAAACACTTTTTGTTTAAACTGATGAATTAATAACAGTGGTGCATTAATTAGGTCATGATGAACTACCTGTGGTTTAATCTAACCTTGCCGCAAGCTGTAGTGGAACCCAGGCTCCATCATCAGCTATTGCCAATGTACATTCGCATGGATAGAGATTTCCAGATGCCCTTAGCCATCCAGGCTGGACTGCAGGGGCTTGGACACGAGGTTAGGAACATCAGTGGATACGCCGTGGTTCAGGCTGTGGCAAGGAACAAGGATGGCTCCCTTACGGGCAAGTCAGACCCCAGGAAGCACGGATGGGCCGCTGGGTATTGAGAACGAGTGTGCGCTCTCAGTTCATTTGCATGCATGTACAATTCCGGTCGACAAACACTGTCGTAAACGGGCTACCTCCTAGTTTGGCTTTTTCGTTTTTTTTTTCTGTCTTTTCCTTCCTGCCTGCCTGCCTTCCTTCCGGTCTGTCTGTCTGTCTGCCTGTCTATCTATCTGTCTTAGGCCCGTTTCAAACGTCAAACTTCTCATGTGCCGAATCTAATGCAAATGAGAAAAATCTACTCTTTTCGCTCATTTGCATTAGATTCCGTACATGAGAAGTTCGACGTTTGAAACGGGCCTTACTGTCTGTCTTACTGTCTGTATGTCTGTCTGACTGTCAGTCAGTCTGTCTGTCTATCCGTCTGTCTGTCTGTTTGTTTGTCTTTCTGTTTTTCTTTCTTTCATTTACTCTTTCTATCTTTCTCTCTAGCTTCTTGTTTTTATCAAGTGTGAATAGTATGTTTGCCATGTACATGTGCATACGTAACATAACCCTAGAAGAATGGGATCTGTAGCCAAGCATTGATCTCATTAGTGTTTACAGGTCATTATTGCAATTTGTTTCTCTAGCAACATCCAAGATTCCTCTTTTAGTTTCAATCTGTTCAAAAAAAAAAGCAAACGAATAAGTAACAAGCAAACAGAAACTAAAACACAATCTTAATATGCACAACTTAGTGTGTTAGTTTTCCTATACCTTTGTTTTCTTCGGGTAAAGATTTGGTGAAATCTTTTTTTTATTACATAAGTCTGTGCACAATTTGATTATTTTTACTAAGATTAATAAATAATTCAATTATTTTATATAATTGCATGTACACGAAGAACGCTATGTTCCGTATACGCACTATAGTAAGAAACATGAGCAGCATGCTGTACAAGAATGATTCAGATCTGTTTCAGCCCCGAGAAATGTAAGATAAATAGTCACTGCCTGTGGGAATGTATTATCAGTAACTTTAATAAACGTTTTCAGATTTGCGATTTTTTTAATGCCTTAGTTGTTGTTTTAAAAATCAAGATTCCCTCAGGAACCTACCCTCTTGAAATTCAGCGAGTTTAGTTTATAACTGGAAAATTAACATGAATTTCAACAATCATATATATATATAATATAGAAAGGTAATGAATTGAAGTCTTCATCAGCTATTAAAGTGCTCAATAGATAAACTAGAGCAATATGTATATTTTCAGAGTTGGATTATTTGGTCGAAGACATTTATTGCTACTCAGAGTTTCATGCTTCTTGCGAAGCAATCAATGCCTGATCAATGCCTAATCTTCAATGCCTGATGATTGCTTCGCAAGAAGCATGAAACTCTGAGTAGCAATAAATGTCTTCGACCAAATAATCCAACTCTGAAAATACATATATATATTTTTGTTTTTGTTTTTGTTTTTGTTTGTTTTTTTGTTTGTTTGTTTGTTTGTTTTTTTAATTTCAATGGTGTATGCTGTGTTCACCCTAGACCGAAACCAGCGTGGTTAACATGGTCTCGAATGAGATATGGTTCACTATGAAAAGTTTTCACACCAGGCCGTGCGTTGAGTGAATCAGGGTGGAGACATAATTATCTTAAGCCGAGCAGAACCAAACAGAGAACGCGTAGCATGTTTGCAGTTGGGGGGGGGGAGGGGGTGAGGGGGCCCACTTTGAACGCGTTAGCGTGTGTCAACAAGGGGGGTCCGGGGTATGCTCCCCGGAAAATTTTTAAATTAAAGTCCTCTGAAACGGTTGGAAATGAATTTAAAACTAACATGATGTGGTGAACCATATTTACTTTCAGCAACAAAAAGGCGGTGTTTTAAAACAAGAATAATCAGTTTTTGGTAAAACGTTAAACAGTAAAGTAATTTCGAACTTTTCTAGAATTACTTGCTTTTTACAGTTGAAAAGTGGGAGAGATAAAGCCCCCTATCCCCCCATATCCCCCTATCCCCCCCCCCCCCCCCACACCCTTGCGCGGTCCCTGCCAAAACTACCCTTGCGTGAGGTGGTTTTTATCTGAAAGCCTCACATCAGCGTTATAAGCGGCCAAAAGTAGAGAGAAAAAGGAATGTCTGCAGGGTCTGAAAAGTGATGTTTAATAAGCCAAAGAATGTATCAGGAACAATTTGAAGCTTCAGAGCGATTACTAACAGCGCATATTTTTGGGACTTTTCTTCCTTTTCCTTTCCTCCTCAAAAAAGAGAAAAAAAAAGTGACCTGGGAACAGTGCTCTGAATAGTCTGGACGGAGCACGAGCACGAGCTGTATGACCCCAAAAAAGTGTTTAAAAAGGACGCCTCAGGCGAACGATGGAAATACGAATGATGTGTTGGGGGAGCTGTTTCGTTTTGTTGGCAGGGTTGAAAGCAATAGAGGCTACAGTGGATGCAGATACTCATCCAAACCAGGAGCACATGACTTGAAGCGTACAACTCCTGTACTAAGCCACGGCATGTCACGGCATTTTTACAGACCGACCTATAAACTATCTTTTCCCGCGAAAAAGAGCAATGGGGACGGAAACGGGAACTAGAGAAACACGAAACAATAGGTTTAACGAGCGAAAACAAAGGCTCTGCACGTGCAGATACTTGTGATATCATCGAGGCTCCTGTGGTAGTCTGATATTCAAGGAAAATTCAATCTAAAATATATTGGTCTGGGAAAACACTGTGACAGGAATAATTATAGGACAGCTGTACGCTCCTAGTGGTGGGCTCCTGGACTCCAAACTAAAACGCAACCACGGGCGTTAAAACAAGGCAAGACACCGACAGTTAGGCGGGCGGGCCTTTGTTTTCCTCCGCTCATGGGGCGGCTTCGCCGTAGTACTCGTTGAGCACCTCTTCCCCAGTGCGTGCTGCTGCCATTGTTGTGTATACCTGTGCATGCTTTTCTCTAATTGGTGGGGTGGTGTAGTGCAAATATAGTGGGTCTGCTTGGTGCTGGGGTATACAAAACAAAGAGTTTGGAGGGGCGCTGACCTGTAAAGAGACACGCACATGTAAAATGAGGGTTCTGGTCGTAGTAAGCACGAGCAATCCAACATCAACCAAATCGCCGAGGAGCGGCGCGACAAGGCGATTTGGTTGATGTTGGATTGCGAATTCGAATTGCACCAGAACCCTCATTTTACATGTGTGTATAATAATAATAATAATTATTATTATTATTATTATTATTACTATTATTATTTTCTCTTGGATAAGAGATATCTCTTGGATATTATTATTATCTCTTGGATAAGAGCAAGGACATCCTCTGTTTTATTAAGATCCGCACTAATCTGCCTTAGAGGATCGAGAGCTAGAAGAAAAGCCTTTTCTGATTTCAAGAACATTGATATTAACATTGAAATCCAAGAAGGAGCGATAATGTAATATTTAAGAATACTTTATTGCCGTCACCTTGTAAATACAAACATCTTACATATTTTTTTCCTTTTTAAAAAGCATATTTTTCATTCTTTATTTGATGACTTCAAAAATGAAGTTTTTAGTAATATTTTTATATATTTTTTACGGATTATAATTAAGAATATCATTTTTTAGCATTCTAGTAGATCATATATTATAGCTCCAAATGCGAGATTAGATATCCACGCACGCGGGTTCTGGGAGAACCAACGATCAGCATTCTTCGACGTGAGGGTTTTTCACCCTAATGCTGACTCGTATAGGGACCTAGAGCTCCAACAGATATACCGCAATCACGAGAATGAGAAGAAACGCCTATATTCTAGGAGGGTTTTGGACATTGAACTAGGAACTTTCACACCCCTTATTTTCACATCAACGGGCGGTATGGGAAAGGAGTGCCTGCTATACTGGCACAACTGATCTCCATCAAGAAAGGTGAAGACTATGCCAAAACAATCTCTTGGATAAGAGCAAGAACATCCTTTGCTCTATTAAGATCCGCACTAATCTGCCTTAGAGGATCGAGAGTCAGAAGAAAAGCCTTTTGTGATTTTAAGAACATTAACATTGACATTGAAATCCAAGAAGGAGCCATAATGTAATTTTTTTTCTTTTTTTAATTTTTTAAGAAGATTATGACATAAAGCTTTTTGTGATTTTTAAGAACATTGAAATCCAAGAAGGAGCCATAATGTAATTTTTTTTAAGAATAAATTTTTTGCCGCCACCTTGTAAATACAACCGTCTCACATAATTTTTTTAATGAAGTTTTTAGCAATACTTTTACAATATTTATACGGATTATAATCACGAGAGATTCAAGTTGTGAGAAGATTTGACTCTGTTTCTTATTCTTCAATCTGTATATATGTTGTTTACTTCGATAGTTCTTACAAATTATGACAATTTGAATAAAGACTTGATCATATATTGTAAATTTAAGATTTTTTGAGAATTTGTTAATAAAGATTATTATTATTATTATTATTATTATTATTATTATTATTATTATTATTATTATTATTCCTACGTCACCAGCATTATCCTGAGCAAAGATTCGTTCCCAGTCCACGGGACATGATTTAGCGAATTCGGCTTTTGTTGATTTGTCAAATTTCTTTGGTCATTTCGTAACCAAGACTAACCAAGACACAACAAGCTTCAAAAATTCGCAAAAACAATTTTTACTTCATAGGCAATTTAATCGAGATAAGCAAATTTTGCCTATAACACATCTCGGGCCTATCTCGGGCCTAAACAATAAGCGCACTTAGCAAGGGAGGGGTGCCACAGTACATTAGTTACCAGTTTTTCACCGCCGAACTAAAGGAATTACGACATTGGCTCTTCAACACGTTCCCTACAGGTTCCGCTTAAATTGTAAATATTTTGCGAAATATCCGGCAAATCGTTTCATATGGACGTCATTTGTTCGTTTCAGAAGAGTCTTTATTCCTCTTGGCACAGAGTTCAGCTACCAAGTGAACGAATTCGACTTGGAATTGTTGCTTAAACTGCGGTCATTCTCTTCTGGACGACTTCATTTATTTGCGTGTGTTTGTTGACGCGTGCACTTGTCGATTTCGCGCTCGGCGTAATCTGAAGTTGACGGGATTTTTAACGGAATAATTTTGCTCCGCTAGAGATCTTTTACTGTGGGAAAAGGCAAAGCTATTTTTCCCGGCAAAAGGTAAGCCGTATTAAATCTCAAGTTGACGTAACATACAGATTAGTGCTTTTAGCTAGCGATGGATAATGTACATATTTGCCGACATAAACAATCCACTGCGCTTTCAATGACTTTTTTTGTATATATATCATTTATGATATTGTTTCTGTATTTGCGATCTCTTAGTCATAATCACGCGACGTTTTTCTTTAATTCTGAGGTAAAGTGCCGATTTTATGTCGATAAAATCGCGATCGGAAGTTATCTTTCAGGTCATGTCGTGTTCATGCTTCACAAGCTTTATTTTTGTATCTCTGTTGACGTTGATTCCATGGTAACTCCGGAACTCCAATAAACTCATTTATTGTTATTTGCACAAAAGGCGACAAATTTCCGTGAAAAGATTAATGACTGTACGTTCACTCTGAAAATTAGCATTTGTGTAAAATCTTCGGCAACGTTTGCTTATGAAAGTATTGTGAAATCGTACGGTGATTCCCTCACGGTAGATTAAGGACAGTTCTTAACCTCACTTGTGCCAAGGGTTAACAATAATTAGTACCGGTAAGTATGAGAACTTTTTTTTTTATTTCAGTGTGTTCAAAGTTTGCGCAATGCTCTGTTACCTTGCAAGTCTCTAGAAACATAAATATATTTCATTAGAGACTGCGACGGTTAGTAAAAAGTGAAAGCAGCTTATACTTACCCTACCAGTTCATGGACTTAAAGTAATCACAATGACTTTCTTCATGTGTAAAGCGCCATGTTTTTACCCTAAACCTATATTCAGGAGCATAGGCATATGTTTGGATGGGCTAATTATATTTTTCAAGAGGTTTATTACACTGTTTGAAATATATAACTTGCAAATTAGATGAACTTGACATAAATTTTTGTCTCATCCATTGTAACCATTGGACTGTGACACTTTTGCTGTTATTCAATTCTGTTCCCTGTTTACATAGATTTTATTTTTTTTCAACTTCTTTCCAAGTTAAACGTTCCTGTACTGGCAGACTGCTTACCAGCCCCTGTATTTTGCCTTGCTCAACTTGTAGACTATATGCCACATCGTGTGAAACTTAATCACTCTTTTATTGTGTGAATGGAAACTAGAAAGCATATTAAACTCGTGCAGTTCCTGGAAACTGAAGGGACAGATTAAAGCTTTCCATTCACCCAATTGCTTATAGAGTGTTTTCATTCACGTGACTAGCAGCCATATTGGTTTTCTGAAACATTAAAAGAAAATATTTGCATAAAAATAGAGTTCAATTCCCAGAGGTTTAGTCTGGGACACCAACATGGGTGCCATTTCTTTGTTTTGGAACACCAACATGGCCACCATGGCGTCATGTGAAAACACGCTATAATTAAGTTGAGCAGTCACAAGTGTAATACCACCATCCATTGGTACATTGAGTGCTGCTCAAAGTAAGGCCTCGTCCACACTATGCCAGATAAATTTGAAAACGCAACTTTAGGTGCAAAAACGGAACAAAAGTTTTCCGTCCACACATGAAAATGGATAAAATGTTCTGCGTCCACATCACAGCGTTTTATCGGCGGCACAATTGCTTAATCTCACTTTGAGCATGCTCACAGTAAAGCATAACATGGAGCCCGGGATAGTTCCCTTTCCCGCCAACTGCTGTTGTTTACGAGGGTTTCGTCGCGTTCCCTTTGCTTCGTTAAATTTCTTCAAACTTAAGATATCACGACGTAAAAAGCAAACAACTAATGCCAAAGATAAGACAGATTACTTCCCTTGGTCCGATGACGAAGTGGAATATTTGTTGCTTAGTTCTACAATGGACTACAAAACATCGAAGGAAATGGAAAACATCGATTGGGAGTCTTGTCAAAGCAAATACCAGGACATTCACGACAAGTTTGTAGAATCCAACCCCTGAAGAAGCAAAAGCATTGGGAAAAGAATATCCACATTCAAGAACTCAAATGACGAAAGTGATTCTAACATCCAAGTAAGCGTATTAAAAAAGTTCCGGATATGAAAAGTTCTCCGTCCACACTAATACAAAAAAGTTGCGTTTTCAAATTGTTCCACTCTAGAGAGCGTATTCAAAAAGTTACATTTTTGCGGATCTTTTTAAGCGAATATGTGCGTTGTAGTGTGGACGGAAGCCCTAACCGTAACAATAAAGTTGCATTTTCAAATTTATCCGGCATAGTGTGGACGAAGCCTAAATTACCAGTCACGTCTCATTTCTCTCAAGATGGGAGTCTGTTCTTGAGAGACGAGAGTCTCACCTCTCAATAATCACTGAAGTGACAACTTTGGAATAAATTACGGGCAAATCATCCTTAAGGCAGTTACGCAAATGATGAAACTGTCTCGTCTCAAGTTGAGAGTCTCGTTTTGAGAGACTACCTCATCGTGTCTCACAAGAGGTTGGCTACTTACTAATTGTCTTACTTTTGAGCAGTACTATAATTAATGCACTGACTTATATTCTATTTGTTATATTGCGAGCAATTAAAGTTCAGGAATGATAATTTTTTAATGGCTTAGTTACAGTTTTGCATTTACTCTCTAGGTTCCATACCTGAAGGATTCACAGTTTTGTTTCCACGGCAGGAGACAGCATTTTTGATGGGTTGTGGCTCTTCTACAGCTACTAGTACAGGTGAGCGTTCAGCTTTATTTTTCAGTTGATACCTAATAGGTTCAATCTAAGAATATTTAAGTTAGAATTAATGGGTGCGATCCTCTCAACCTATATTTCTGGAAGGAATTTTTGAAAATGTGCTCCACCTCGAAAGCTGGACCTTATTTTCCACACATTTTTCAGTTGAACTGAACTGATCTACAGTATTAAGTTTCAAGGCAAAATTTCCAGATATTTTGTTTGAATGGATTGTTCCCAATGAAGGAGAGTGTTCATAAAAAAGACATTGAAAAATCCAAGATTTTCGTTCTATAGTTATATAGATTTTCTTTCCAGATTTGAACAGAATCCAACTCTTTATGTTCAACAAAAATGAACAATTTAAACTCTTGTCAGTTCTTGGTTTGGTTTGAAGGGAAGTTCCAGCACCGGGCAAACAGCCTGACTTCTGGCAAGCTGTTACTATTATATTTATTGTGGTCTCATTCGCTCAGAATTAGCCCTTCAAGCTAATCCAGCCAGGCCGATCACATGCTAGCAGAGATAGAACACCACACTGGGGACTACGTCTCCTTAGTACTCTTTTCGAATGTGTGTGGGTTCTTTAACGTCCCACACATTTCCTGTTCCTGTAGGCTCCCAAACAGCTGATAGGAGAAGAATAAATTCAGGTTTATGAGGATGAGCTGGACAGGACTTCTTTTATTGAAGTCAGTCCGTTGGGTCCCAATTGTACACCTTACATAAGACTAGTAATAATCAAAGCTCAGAAAGTGCGTTCGAAGTGATGCAAGTGAAATTAATTTACAAGCTGTGGTTGCCTATCAAGAAACCTTCGATCTTGAAACCACTGGGGTATCTCATTACACTACATATCAGACATGAATAACTGACAAAGACAAAACGTTCTTCCAACCAAGAGTGTATTGAAATCAACATTAAATTTGCTTATAGGAGCAAAAAAGCTTTCATTTTCTTGCGTACATGCAAACATGTTGTCTGTGCACATGTACATGCTTGGCCTCCCTGCAAACGATCACTCAGATGGCAAATAGTGCCGTTTTGCAAACCGGCCAATATACAGATATCATACTATTTCAGCTCAAATCATCACTCAAACAATTCGTAAAAAGCAGATTAAAATTTTAACGTCCCGTGCCGTAGCATCCCTTAACACCACAGTTACATTAGGAATTTTGTAGGTTGTGTTTTGGAAATTGAGGGAATCTAAACGCAAAACGGCCTTTCGCCGCTTTTAAGACCTCTATGTCCTCTTTTCTAACCACTGATTAGTCTCTAGCATTCCATCTTTAAACAGCAAACAGCGAAATTAAACCACGAGGTGGGCAGTAATAAAGAGTATCGCACAGACATTTCATTATTTCAGGAATTCAAAATGGCGACGAAAAGGTTGTCTGATCCAAAGGAATTTCTGCAAAGATCCCTTTTTGGTATGGGGACACCGAAGAAACCACAGGAACACCAAGAGATTAGAAACCGTTCTCCTTTGTCGAACACAATTACAAGAACAACAACATTTATTTTTTTCAACATTTGACGGATAAAAAGTGTAGTACCCACTGAAGGTAGCAAGGCTAATTGAGTCGGGTCATTCGCTTTCATGGAGCAAATATGCCTAAATTTTATATGCCTGACTTTACTTAGGTGGAGTAAGGTTGGGGTTTTGTTACATTTCCTGAAATTGACATGTTGTGCATGACTGACTATTATGGTTCACAAATGCCTAATCTCGTACTCAGATACCGGTATTTTCTCTTTGAAGGCCAGTGAAATATCACACTAGGTTTTTCATGTACTAGGCCTGGAGCTTAGGGGTGGCACATAGCTTTACTTTTAGCATCTGGGATTTATAAGGGACCTTATATTTAGGAAATTTTACAGTGTTCTTAAGACTAGAGGGTACACCAGTGTTCCCTTAAGCCATACGGTCCACAGGATACCCAATTTCCATTAGAGACCCTGGCCTTAATTAATGCCACAGAAATTTAATAAATAACATGAGAGACACTTAATCTGTACATGCAGTTCTAAGTCACCATAAGCTACCTATTTTTAATTAGTAATCATACAATGTTCATCTTTTGTTAATCAGTGTGCCTGGTTTTATGGTATGAATAAACAGGGTTCAATTAACCTTGGCAGTTTGAATGGGCTGGCAACATAGGCTCATGGGGAATTTTTGTGGGTTTTCCTACAGACAAGCAGGAACTTCTCCTTAAGCACTCCTCCCCATACACCAACACTGCCACCATTCACTACAAATTATGGAATTGTTGTCATTTGAGATTCTTCTTGATGGTGGTTCTTTCTCAGGGTATTTTGACCAGTCTTCCTGTTCCCCCTCCCCACCCCACCTCCCCAAACAAGGCCTCAATATTAGATAAAAATCAATGACAACAAGAAACCAGGTCAGGTCTGTCAGCCATAAAGACCATAAAGCTCCTTCAGAGATGACTGGTATCTCTCAAATATCGTTACTAATGGGGTTCAATTGGAAGCATTGCAGAGTAGCATTTACATTAATTTATTTTGTACCTTGTTTCTTTTCATCAGCTGCCCAGCCAGCAGCCCATAACCGATCAAAGTCAACCTCAAGTCGTTCCTCTCCTAAGGAGAGAAACGGACATGCGCAGAGGATTACTGACAATGAACAGAGTGGTAAGTAATACCTTCGTATAAGAGATCAGGGAATATTGGGGTGGAGTGGGGTGTTTTTGTACTGCAAATTGGGATATTTGACAATGGGAACGATTCAGTGCTTGTGTCATGGTTCAAGTACTAGTATAGGAAGACTTTTTGAGTTCAGTTAAGAATAACTCTTATTAAAGTTGCAACTCTACATTATAAAACAACCTTAAGTGAGTGTGCATTCTTGATTAGCTCGGAGCACCTCTATGGAAACTAAAAAAAATTCCTCCAGTTAGTTTCTAAATCTTTAGTTAACGCGCGCTCTGACTGGTTGACAGAGGTGTAAATTCTTTTATACTAGGTATTTTCTTAGGAAGGTGAGGCTTTTTACTTGTTTATAGAATTAATAATAATAATAATAATAATAATAATAATAATAATAATAATAATAATAATAATAATAATAATAATCACCTTATTTAAGTCTCAAATGTATTTAGCCGAGGACAGATGCTCTACTAATTGGGGAGACTAAATCAAATCAACTCTAAATAAATCAAATGAAATCAAATGTTGGTTTTTGGGGAGAGGGGAAAACCGGAGTACCCGGAGAAAAACCTCTCGGAGCAGAGTAGAGAACCAACAAACTCAGCCCACTTATGACGCCGAGTCCGGGAATCGAACCCGGAACACATTGGTGGAAGGCCGAGCGCTCTCACCACTGCGCCAACTCTGCTCCCCTCATAAACAACAGTCAGCAGTCAGGCCAACATGGTAATTGCGTAAATACTGTATACTTCAGTGTTTTGTTCATCAAAATATAATACCTAGCATTCTAAAAATCTCTTTCATAGGGGACAGGACTTCCTTAAAAAACAGACGGCGAGGAGACGAAACACCGCCTCCTGAAGCCAACGGCCATGTCCCTCACGATTCGAATACACGAATTAAGCCGGAAAGCAATAACAGAATTTCAGAATCAACGAGCGACAGTCAACCTCTGGCAGTGCAGGAGAATGTCAACAATACCGTGAATGGTTCGACTAGCTCGGAGGAGAAAACTACTCCTGAGAATAAAGAAAGAACTGGACAAGATGGTTCGCTTGGTGAAGTGGCTGATACCCAACCGGAAACAACTCCCGAAGATTACTCATTTCTTGACAGGGTACCTGACGGTGAAGAGCAGCCGGTCATTACGGCCAGCAGTGAATTCGTGGGTGGGGAGAGTGTTGCCATGGCAACAACTGATGACCTGAAACCGACTGTTACACAAGAAAAAGACATTGTAGATGCGCAGGACGCTTCTCTTCAGGGCGAAGATGGTGTCGAAGGGGCGGCCGAGATCAACTCTGCGCGGGAAAGGGTGGCCAGTAAAACCAGCCAATCTGGCAAAGAGGACGCGGTACCTAACAGGGATACCAGTGAAGAGGTTCAAGGTCACAGGGTGGCCAGTAATTACCTATCTGGTAAAGAGGATGCAGTATCAAACAGGGATGCCAGTGAGGAGGTTCAAGGGACGAGATCACCCAATCAAACCAGTGACATTAGCTTGTCTGACGAGATAAAGACGGCACAGGACAAAGATACCGGCGAGGTTAAGGTATTCAATGAGGATACGGCCCCGCACAGCAATACCAGTGAAGTTAACTTAGTTGACGAGGAGACGCACGCACCAAGGACTACCAGTGAAGGTAGTCTTTCTGGCCACAGGAATACCAGCAAAGTCAGCCTAACGGAAGAAAAAGACACGGCGTCGGACGGCAATGCCAATGCAGAACAAGCGTCACACAAAGACACCAGTCAAGTAAGTTTAACTAGTGATAAAGTTACAATTCCCGGACACGAGGAGACCGCGAGGAAAGGCAGTATGACTGTGAGCGAGTTTTTTGGTGCGTCTTCTGACGACGAAGTTCATTCATCACGTCAAACTCTTGGCTTTAGTGAGGAAAACATTTCGCCGTCCAACACTGAAGCTACGCAACCATCGGAACAAAGCCGAGAAGTCATTGAAGACGACTCAACTTCGCCAGGCAAGAATGAAGTACCGGCGGAACAGAAAGTTGACGCTTTTAATAGCGATTATCCTTCCTCCGCAACGCTAGATTCGACTGTAAGCCATGAGAATAGCCAAGGTAGAATATGCACTGTGACAGCGAATGTTCGGATCGGTTCTTTAGAAGACCCAGGCGGCCAAAGGACCGTCTCTTTATCAGGATCCGTGTACCGCGTGCCCAGGGAAGAGGGAGATCCGGCCACGCCCAAACCCGGTGATAAAATCGGTTTTGTAAAAGGGGAAGTTACGTCTATCCCCAGTGACGATGAATCAAGCGAAAAGCTAGCTACACTTAGCGGTGATCTCTTCGCCGTTTCGGAAGAGGCATTCGCAAAGGGACTCATCGCTACAGCATCGATAGATGTCCTGTCTTTTCGTTCTGGCGAGAAAATTGCTACCATTACAGCGGACGTTGCGCCAAGTGATGACCCTGACCATCAATCCGGCGTCATCACAGGTGATGTACTCACTGGGAGTGAGACCGAGTCACATGACGAGAAAATCGGGAGTTTATCGGGTAAAGTCGTGGCTTTGACATTTGACGAGGATATAGTCTCTATTGCTAGTGTGGAAGATTAATAATTATGACGGTGAATGGTGCACATTAAAACATTTGTTGCTCGCCAATCTTGAACGGTATTTTGACTTGCACCTCGGCTTAAGGAATTGTTTGTTTTTTTTGTTAATTCGTTCTGCAACTTAAAAAAGAAAGGGAAGTTTGCTTTCGTCTGTCGACCACTCTTCCCCAGTGTTGAATTGTCTCTTTTAACCTAACTCGCTGCGTTGAACATTTTTTTAATACTAGTCGTCACATTTACTGATCAACAAATGTCGAGATGTGCATCATTGCATGTCGTAAATAACATAACTCGGCCTGCTATGAAGCCTTTCTTAGTGAGTTGACGCTATCAAGTGGGTGAAGAAAGAGGGCTACAAAAATTGTCTTGCGTGACATCTGCAAAGGCTTCCAATGTAGCTTTTGCCTGTACATGATTTTCTGGTTGTAAATGCCCAGGTGGACGGCGCAGCAAATTTTGGAGATTGCGCCAACTAGGTTGCGCAAGTAATCTACTGTAACTCAATCACTCCGCGGAGGGGAAGGATAGCAATTCGTTGCGTGACCAGAATGACGGTTAAATTACGTGAACATTTTGCAGTCATGTTCGTTTTGAATTTGCGTTCCTGTTGTTGTCATTTGCGATGTAAAATTAACTACGATTGGAAGCAAGGTAAAATCGAAAGGTGTGTATTATTTGTTGTTACGCTAGTCACGTTTAGACAACTTGCCTTCTTCCCTCAGCCGTCGTGTTTCGCGAGCTCACTAATTCTACTATTGGATTTGTAACGCAACGCCGATAAAAATTGTTGCGTGACAAATCAAATCACGGCTCAAAGCAGACGAGACTAAGCATCTTAATTTATAACTTAACTTAAATTCAATAGGATCATATTTTTCAGTTTCTAAGAAACATTTAAGGATACTGCGCGGCTGGCAACGACATGAAATTTACGCAAAATGAACTGTAAATTATTTGTAACGTACTTAACGGATCACCATACGACTCACGTAATTTCGCTTTAATGGTGTAGTGGTAGAAATTCACAAAACAGCGCTTAGTTTATTTGGCTTAAGCGCTAAAGGGGTCCGGCTGAGTTTAACCGTTTCCTTTCTGAATGAAGAGAAACCATTTTATGTTTGATCTTTGTTGGTGTTGTTATTTTTTTTTCGGGAACAATTTAGAAATTCTATAATACGCTTGGTTAATCGAATGTTTTTTAAGCTTCGTCATTACAAACAGCGAACTAAAGGATGAGGGGGATAGCTTAAACGACTGAAAAAGACACCTGAGCCCGGTTTTTCGAAAGCCGATTAACTTAATCCAGGACTAGCGTAAGCTTTTTTTGCAGTTTTTAACTTTTGGACGAAAGTTTCTTTTTCTGCTTTTTGATTTTCAGGATTGAAGTCCTCTAATCTAAAATTTTGCAGAACATGTCAGCGTTGAACAACGTTCCTGGATGGTGAAATAAACTCCTTGGTTAATTTTTAATCTTGGGTAGGGTCAACCTGCTTTCGAATAACCCGGCCCTTGGAGGTAAATCGTGGTAAACTCAATTGAACGCTAGAGTTCAACTGGAGACTAAATTTGAGTTTTTGAACAAAACGCTAGTGTATAAACATACAAATGAAAACTGTTGATCAGTTCTTTCATGCGGTGCTCAGTGCTTTTCGATATTTTCGAAAATGAGATAAATTTTGGAATTATTGAATTTTGTCGCTCATTGGAGTTAAATGGATACAAAATATTGAAAGAAATTTACTGTTAGCGGTCATATCTAATGGTTCCATTGGATATATCACCAAGCAATGTGTAATGTAGTTTATAGCCCTTTTGTATGAAGTAATTTTTCTGCGTGCTTTGAAAAGCAGGCGGAAGAATTCTGTAGGATTAATGAATGCGTAATTTAAACTCACTCACCCTTCGGTCAAGTTGGTACCTCTATTTAAAATCACTGGTGAACGTATTGAAGTGCAGACGTTTGAGGGAACCTTAGACTGCTAGCAGTCCTTTCCTGGATAGTGGGGAGCTGACGCCAATAGCTTGGCGACACCGGAAGTATATGCGCTGAGGGGAGACTGAAGGAGAGCCTAATTTCCAGTCTCTTTTCGCTTTTTTCTCCTCGCTCCAGTCTCACCGCACTATTGCTCACCGCGTCGGTTGATGGATTGCGCTTCGACTTTCCAGAAAGGGACTGCCAGCAGTCTAAGGCGACCTCCAATGCCAATCGACAGTTCAATATTCCACGTTTGACGCTGTCGCACAATCGCTGTTGTAACAGCAAGCAACTTATTTAAAATGCGAGCTTTCCTGTCCTCATACAGAACAAAGACCAGCCAACTTCCGGAATTGTTCACTTCCGGTTGCTGTCCTTTGTTCTTGTAGTTATCAACGGTATTTAATGTTTGTACTGCCGATTAGCGGATCATTTTTACATACAAGATGTGAAAGTCAACACAACTGTAGAATTAAACGTGTGTTACACATGTTACACTATCATGCCACAGACGTTCTTCAACTATCTCGGGAGGGAGTAGTGAGTTTGTGGAGGGGGGGGGGGTTTCTACTTCCCTATGGAAGCTGTTTAAGTATGCGCCACCCCAAAGTGTATTGTATTTTTAATTGTCCACCCTCATTGTTTCTCTCGGCCTCACGGGGGAGGGCAATTTTCTCACGCGTCCGTGTGTTTCCTCGCTTTACTACCCGTAAAAAAAATAAGTAGGCGCTTACCCTTTACACGATCCATCCGGGTGGAAATTTCAGGTGTAAATATTGGTGAACTTAAGCGCCGACGTTTTTGAGCGACAGACGGCAACCGGAAGTGAGGCGTTTTCTCTTGTTGCTCGCCTTGGCCCTTACACATTTGTAGTACTGAGTGTTTTTACTCTTATAGACACGATATACTTGAAAATTTGTGCACAACCATTGACCATGAATGAGAAACGTCCACTTCTGGTTGCGGTCCGTCGCTCAAAAACGCCATGCCTAAACTCCCTACCTATCATTAGTGTTGCTGTGCAACTGTGACTGCTACACTTACTAGATAAAATTTTTTGACTTAAGGTGATTCCTCTCAATTGCATGGCGCATCCTTACTGCGCATAATTTATGGCGTCGTTTAGCGCGCGCTCGTGCGCGCGTACACTAGAAATATTGCGAATTTGCCTTGACATTGAGCTTTTTCAGCTGAAATTTTCCCTTTGTCGTCGTGTTGTAAAGAAACGAGCACGGTGACCCACCTTTTTTATTGATGTAATGTACTTGTAATAGGCACACGAAAAACATATTTCAAGGAAAAAAAGGTTTAATAGTAGAAGTTGGATTATTTATATATAAATGGGGTGAAACTCTGCGTTTGGAGCCAGGAAGGAGTTTGAGATGATGACGAAGTGGTCCAGTTTCCTCACATTATTTGCGAGATCGGGCAATTTGAAATCACAAATACTAAAAGAATATAGCCCAGAAAAACAATTAGGCTCTAGTTTTCACTACTATTCATAGTTTTTGCTACATAATAACAGCTTTCTTCAGTTGTTCATGCTTCGAACATTTCTCGCACAGCCCCGTAAAAACACTTAGAACAACGAGTATGCGAGCGAAAACAAGCATGGTGACCCCATCTTCTTATTGCATTTTTTCAATGTTCTATGCATGACTATCAATTGTGCCAAGTCTGAAAAAAATCTTAATAGTACATCCTTTTCAGGGGAATTACCTTAACTTGTCATTTACAAATGCGGCCTGGGATGACGAACTTTGCTTTGAACGTTGCAATACGTTATCCGACAGAAAAGCTACGTTGTCACTGCTGAAGTTGATTGCTACTTGTTGATGATAAAAATGAACTTTAATTTTCTCTCCCACGTAAATAAACCAAATAATCTATAGAATGATTAACGTTGCTATCAAAATGACTCGCAAAAGACTCAACGTGACGGTTAAGTTCATCATCGTCATTGATACAAAACTATGATCCTGTGTCAAGGATATATTGAAGAAATGTGGCTGAAATAACAGTAGTACTCACAGTGTCTTGTTATTTCGAGTTTCTCTCGTTTATTTTTTGTTAATTTGCATACAGTAAACATTTCAACGACTGGAACAAATTGAAAATTTGTCACTTTTAGTTCCGATGACTGAATTAAAATTGCAATCAGCTATTGACTAGGTCTGCATCCGACTTAAGTTTAGGAGGCTAGGAAATTACTATCCTTGGATAAGGCGCACGTATTTACCGCTTCCTACCGCTAAAAATAAATTCATTGAATTGCCCTTGTTGCAGGACTCAACACTAGGGGTTCTTACCATTTTTCAGAAAAATCCGGAAATTTCGGTTTGAAGTCAAATGGTAAGGTAATTTTTCGGAAAATCTTTTCGGAAATTGTGGACAACCTCCAGAGGTAGTCCTCTTTTCCCGTTCGGAACGGAATTTCGGAAATTTGCTTACCATTTGAGCGAATCGTTCCGTTTCCAGGTCATTTTGCGCCAGAACGAGTAAGTGCGCATGACTGAACGCCTTGCAGTAAATGGTAAGCGCCAATCTCATCCGGTTGGACGTTAAATTCAGAAAATATAAAGAGTTTAAGGACTTAGGGATCATCATTAATCAACGCCTATCATGGAACTCACACATAGATTACGTTGTATCCAAGGCCAACAGAATGCTTGGATTGACTAAAAGAACTTGGAAAGGTCTGCGGATGACAAAAAGTAGGTATATAGATCCAGTTTTTAATCTCTTTAATTAATGTTTGTTTTTCTTTTCTTTTCCTCATTGTATGTCAGTAAGCGCTGTGTTAACTAGATCTTCGTTTAATTTATTTATCTGCAAGGCTTGTTTTAATTTAAGGTTCTTTTTTTTTTGTTTGTTTCTTAAGCTACTCATCTGAGTTGTATTGTATTTGTCTTGCCCCGCCACGACTAGCTTCTCAGCTATTTGCGGGGCAAACTACCCTTAACTTTCATATGTAAAGATAAATTTAACAAATCGAATGTGGTTTAGCGTTGTCTATACTCTTATCGACAACGATATTCTTCATCACAGTGGTCAAAATGTTGTGGACTCACGAGGCGCAGCCGAGTGAGTCCACAGCAAATTTTGACCACTGCGATGACGAATATCGTTGTCGATAAGAGTATAGACAACGCTAAACCACATTCGATTTGTTTTTTACCACAATATCAGCGTCATAGAAAATGCTAATCTCAGAGCGCGAGCTGAAAACAGGCATTGCGCGAGACGTTGACGCGAGCAGCGTTGTCTAGACTCTTATCGACAACGGCAAATTAGCCAATAAGATTGCGAGATTACTAGCAATTGTGGTAAAAAAAGCGGTGAGGGTAAAAGGCGGAATGAGTTTGCGGAATGGCATGTGGCATGACTTGCGGAATCGCATAATTATGCGGCATGTAATGTGTGCAAAATGGCGCGAAAAATTAATTCAACTGAAGGAGTTAATTATTCAACAGCCAAACGCAAGCTATGTAGCTGCCGATCTGGGTCACAACTACTCTTCACCTGGCTTACTTTCGTATAAACATAACTTATGAACTCTTGAGGTGATTAAATTTGCCTTGAGTGTTACTTTCATAGGATTAGCCTGTTCGCGAATGATATTTGCAGCGTATTTGTGAAGCTATGCACGAAAGAATCGTTCGACTGCGAGACAACAGAGACAAGCGAGCTTTTGCCATCTTGTCAATTTCAGAGTGTAGGTCAAACTCTTTTGGCAGTTTTGAAATTAAAATTTTATTTTTCCGGAGTCGATTGTAAGCGATTTAGGAACGGAGTCTCACAGAGGCTGATCAGTTATGGTTTTCAGAGTTTTACAGGAGTCTCAAATCGGTCGAGCTACTTTTGTTGTTATGAGTATGAATAACTGAACTCTAGAAGATCGAGCGACAAACGAGGAAAATATTATAATCAGTTGCGAACTGACTAATCCTATAAACGCAAACCTAAGACAAATCACTTCAAGCGGGTTCATTTGTAATATTTTTATATGAAGTCTATCAAAGTACAAGTCCCCTCTACAATGAAAACTTTCTCGGTCAAATCCAATTGGTTTTCAACATTTTGTTGTCGCTGAGATCAGCAACTACAGCTAACGATAAGTTGTTGAAACAGTTTACCCTTTCCCGCTGTCCCCCAATTTTGGGGTCACAGGATCTGCTGAGAGAATCAGGGGCACCCAACGAGCCAAATCAACCAAAAGCTGTAGAAAGGCATTTTTGAATACATTATGGTGTTTGAAGGCTGTTTAAAGTGATGTTTTCATTAGCTGGAAGAAGTTCATCTGTTCGGATTCTCTAGCTGAAAGTTTAATTGCCCGAAAATGTTAGGGAACAAAATCTTCCTTTGAGAAAATGCAAGCTGAAATGAACTTTCCACAAGCTTTCTAGGGAACTATTTTCTTTCCGAAAATGCTAGCTGA
The DNA here is from genome assembly GCA_016490735.1 of Pachyseris speciosa. Taxonomy (NCBI): domain Eukaryota; kingdom Metazoa; phylum Cnidaria; class Anthozoa; order Scleractinia; family Pachyseridae; genus Pachyseris; species Pachyseris speciosa. Next base: position 122,915 of record JAEMWC010001015.1, on the reverse strand, counting down.
CGTTTTTGACTGCCAAAAACGGCAATTACGACCTTCCCGAAAATCATAGGGGCTATGATTTCCCTATTGCGAATCTCTTAGGCCACGTTTTAGTTACGAAAATCCGAGTGCACTCTTTAATCGACGCCGACAGCCCCAGGCGAATTACCCTCCACCGAACAGATATATTCCGAAACTTGTCGTTGGGTGCCCCTGGAGAATTGCGAGAAACAACACTGAGAGGGAAGGGGGAGCCGCCGAGCGTACAAAATAGCCCTTTGCTGTGCTGTCTCAAGTAATTTTGTCGCCGACTGTAGCTTAACATTGATTATTCACTGTGCTAGGCTAGGTTCAAGATTATTAACCGTAAAATTATTATCTAGAGAAGGGGCTAGTTGTTGATCCCGGTAACAACAATTTGCTGAAAACAAATTGGATTTGACAGAGATGTTTTATAACATCTGGTACCTTCGATGAGACGACTCTTGAACGCGAGCACTGAGTTCAGTTATTCATATCATAACAAGAATTAGCAGCGCGACCGATGTGAGACTCTTGTAAAACTCGGAAAACTATAACTTGAATAAGCCTCTACGGGGCTCCGTTCCTAAATCTCTTACAATCGACCCTGGAAAAATAAAATTTTATTTAATCCATTTCAAAACTGTCAAAGAGTTTGACCTACACTGTGAAATTGACAAGATGGCAAAAGCTCGCCTGTCTCGCAGCCGCGAACGATTCGCACAAATACACTGCAAATATTACCGAACAGACTAACCCTATGAAAGCAAAACTCAAGGTAAAATTTAATCACCTCAAGAGTTCATAAGAAAGCAAGCCCGGTGAAGAGTAGTTGTGACCGAGATAGACAGCTAGCTTGCGATTAATATTCTCTGTGTTAGGCTGTAGAATAATTAACTCTTTCAGCTGAATTAATTTCTTCACGCCATTGTGCATACATTACATTCCGCATAATTATGCGATTCCGCAAGTCATGCCACATGCCATTCCGCAAACTCATTCCGCCTTTTACCCTCACCGTAAAAAAAGTTGTTGTTGTTGTACGTCATGACACTACGACCTTAATTGCTTACTCTTTATTGCTCTCTGGTTCGCTCAAATCTCTAGTGAAATATTGTTCCGTGGTGTGGTCTCCATATACGAAAAGAAATATTGATAAGCTGGAAAGGGTACAGAGAAGAGCAACTAAATTTATCTTAGAGCGATTATCCCTATGACATTCGTTTGAAGAAGTTAAACCTCGTGTCATTGGAGAAGAGAAGATTAGTGACTGATGTGACTTTCTTATATAAAGTACTTAATGGCAACATTAACATCGACATCAGCAAAATTATAGATTTCCATTCAGAAGCTGACCGTTTTTCACTTAGGTCTAAGGACTTTTTAACTTTAAAGAAGAAATTTGCCAGAACTAATGTCTTGAAGTATAGTTTTTTCCATCGTATAACTGACATGTAGAATTAACTACCTCTAGATATTCGTTGCTCTGATAATGTAAATATTTTTAAGTCTAGAGTGAAGAAATTTCTTAGTGATTTTTAAGTATTTGATTTTTTTCCCTTAATTAATGTATTCTTATAATTTACTACTGATTTCTCGCGAATCTATATTAGTTTATACGTTATCTGTTTATATATGGGGTCTAGGGCTCATTTTGTTTTTTACCATAGATTGTAATAAATAAATAAATAAATAAACCATTATTCAACGGTCATTGCATCTGGATTTTTCTGACAAATGGTAAGCACCCTGGCACTCACCCGCTTTCCATTGGAGAGAGTAAATCTACCTTTTGGAGACTGAGTGAAAAAACGAAAATGAACCAGAATACTCACCCGATCTGGAAAGTAAATTTTGGGCCATTTTGGAAAGCAGATTTTTCTCTAGACCAAACGTTTGCAAATGAAATGAGAAAACGGCCCTCAGACGTTGATTTTCTTTCTGATAAGAGCAAATTTTGCAAATGCATTAAGGTATTTTCTGCCATACTGGAGGATCGAAAGAACTCTCAAGTAGCTCTAGGAACAACAAAAATCACCTGGTAATAGAATGCGACATATTGGAGAGAGGTGACAGTAAAAAATGAGTCTCTTTTGGTTCAATTTTACCCAAACAAGGATAAAAAGGTACTATCAATGAAATGATAATGTAAGTTTTGGAAAGTAAAATTTTGAGTTGGAAGGTACAGGTTGCACCCAACGACAAGTTTCGGTAGATATCTATTCGGTGGAGGGTAATTAGCCTTGGGATATCGGCGTTGATTTAAGAGTGCACTCGGATTTTCGTAACTAAAACATGGCCTAAAAGATTCGCAATTGGGAAATCAAAGCCCCTGAGGTTTTCGAAAAGGCTGTAATTGCTGTTTTTGGCAGTCAAATAAAACGTCAGCTAGCATTTTCTGAAAGAAACTAGTTCCCTGGAAAGTTCGTAGAAAGTTCATTTCAGCTTTCATTTTCTCAAAGGAAGATGTTGTTCCCTAACATTTTCGGGCAATTTATAAAGTTTCAGCTAGGGAATCCGAACAGATGAACTTCTTCTAGCTTATGAAAACACCTCCTTAAACAGACTTCAGACACCATAAGGTACTTCAAAATGCCTTTCTACAGCTTTAATTTGCTTGATTTGGCTCGTTGGGTGCTCCTGAAGGTAAATTTTGAAATCTACTTTCTTATTGTGGAAACTGGTGTCAACCGTTAGTGTCGATCCCTGTGTTGCCGATACCAGTTTGGCTATGATAGGGATTATTGCCTTGGTTACCATACGAGGAAGGAACCACTGATAGTAGCATCAAGGTAATATCTGACTGACATCTTTACGCCGGCAAAGGTATTGGTTTAAGAGTAACTGAATAAGTACTGTTCTCGCTGCCAAACAAGTTGACACCATGAAAAAATATATCGTGGTCAACAAAGAAAACTATCTCCTGTCGGGATGCTGAGTTCCAACCAAACTTAAATGAATTAAACCTATACGACAGTTAACGCTTTAAAAATGTCCCGGACTTTTGACCACAGGGAAACCCACTGGAGAACTTTGCACTGAATTGAAATGTTCAACTACATTGGCTAATTCATCGTTTGTGAGTATTTTACTGTCGATGACTGAAGAGGCAAATTCCTCCTGCTTCATCACGGGAAAGTGCACTGCTTTTACGATCCGTTCTCCCATGATTTTTCTTTTTTTCTGCCCATCTGCGACAATGCCACGCTTCTCCGATTCCTTTGTTGCCTATTCCATAACTCCTTTAAACAACTCCATTTCCGCGATGTCAAGCGTTTCTCTCTCAACTCGAGTTGTTCAAGTGATGCCTTCTCAAATCCATCCGATTTCACGGCCTCTTGACTTTGTTGAAGAGATCTTTGTTGAGTGTAAACTTGGTTCTTGATTTCTCTGATGATGGGTCTTGTTGTTTGCCAGTTTGCTTCAACGAGTGGCATGTTCGTTTACCGATAACCGGCGCTCAACGTTTATAAACTGATAGAGATCAGAACGCTTCAGTTAGATTGTAAAGGAGGGATGAAATAGCCTCAATTTCAACACGCGACGAAAACATTTTTTTTTCATTTCCATTTTTATTTTCATTAACCACATAAAAATATAAAACACTAGAAATTTAAAATTACGAAACACTAGAAATTTATAATAACTTAAAAGTTGTTATAAAACACCTTTTGTTGTTTGTTGTTATAAAACAATGAGTTGTTATAAAACACTGAGAAAAAGACTCAAAGGAACGCTGAGTTCAAAATATTATCACCATGCATAATCATCGATTATATCATTATCTTCACTACCATTGTCATTGTTAATTAGAAAATTATTATCCTGTGTCAGGGATATGTTTAAATGTGGCTGAAATAACAGCCGCAGTACTTACAGCTGCCCGTTAACTTCTTTCGCAACAACAAAAATTTCTTGTTATTTCGAGTTCTCTTGTTCTTATTTCTTGTTCTTTTCAACGAAAATTGAAAACACAGTTTGTCACTTTAAGTCCCAAAGCTGAATTCAAAATGCAATTAGTTGACGTTGGTCTGCATCAGACCAGGTTTAGGAAGCTACGAAATTACAAATATCCTTATATAAAGCGCACGTATTTACGTCCTAAAGCTAAAAATGAATTCATTGAATTGCCCTTGTTGGATGTTAGTCTGGGTTTTGGTAAAGGGATCATTGTATATGGTAAATTTAACACCAGAACAAATAAGAGTATCCTTGCCTTTGATACCATACCAAGAAGGAGGACCACAGAAAGTAGCATGAAGGTAATATACGACATCTTTCCGCAAAGGTATTGGTTTATATAACAGGACATCATAACTGTGGTATTTCCCTAACACGCTGCGAACTGATGTAAATTCACCTGTTGTACCCGACTCGTACACTGTAGGCCAATCAATATCAACTTCAAGAGTAACTGAATAAGTACTGTTCTCTCTGCCAAACAAGTTGACACCATGAAAAAATATATCGTGGTCTACAGAAAAACCTATGCGCTGTTGGGATGTTGAGTTCCAACCAAACGCAAATAAATTAAACCTACGACAACGCTCTAAAAATGCCGGCCCGGACCTTTTGGCCACAGGGCACCTTTTGGCCACAGGGAAACCTACTAGAGAACTTTGCACTGAATTGAAATGCTTAATTACACTACCAACTTCATCATAGGTGAGTATTTTACTGTCGATGACCACTGAGGCAAATTCCTCCTGCTTCATCACGGGAAAGCGTATTGCTTTTACGATCCGTTCTCCCATGATTCTTCTTTTTTCCTGCCCATCTGCGACAATGCCACGCTTCTCCGATTCCTTTGTCACCCATTCCATAACACCTTTAAACAGTTCCACTTCCGCGATCTCAAGCGTTTCTCTCTCAACTAGTTGTTCAAGTAAGGCCCTCTCAATTGTCGCAAATCCATCTGATTTCACGGCCTCATGAGTTTGTTCATCAATAACATTCCAGCATCGTTCTACTAAACTTTTCTCGTCATATTTCTGTGCAGAATGCAAGATGTTGAAAACATTGGATGGTTCTAAGTGTTTTTGCAAAAATTCTGTGCATTTCTCTGCAAGTAAAGGCACCATGTATTTCTTCGCCAAGTACAACACTGCCATCACATTACTTCCGCTCAAATTCACTTCATCGCTGTACATGAAACGAAACAACTCCAGCAGACTCTCGTACTCACAGTCAGGCAGTTCAATAGAGTCTCTAGTCTCCGCTAGCTCACCGTAGAACATGGCTTCAAACACAGGACTGCCAATCGACAGCACAAACCTGTGAGCTGGAATCACTTGTTTACTTTCACTTTCGCCATCGCTCTTACGAACCACAAACTTCACATCGCTGAAGAGGTCGTTGTTGAGGATAAACTTGGTTCTTTCTCTGATGGTGAGTCGTTTTGTTTGCCAGTTCTTTTCAACGAGAGGCATGTTTACTTTACCGATAATCGACGCTCAACGTCTATAAACTGAGAAAGATCAGAAAGTCTCAATTCACTTCAGTTGTAAGGGACGGGAAGAAATAACCTCGGTTTAAACACGTGACTAAAGTACAGACTACCTCAATCGTCACGCCCGCGACGCATGATATGATTTTGAACAATCAGCATATTCTCAGCCATGCGATTATAGGACGGCTGTGTACAAAGTGTTCATGGTCTCTTTCTAAATGTTTTTGTTGTCATCGAGTTGTTTTACAAACTCTTTTCGCTTCTCGGGGATTTACTACACATCTCGACATTGCTCGTTTTTACTGGGGGGGAGTAACATAAATTTCTGTACTGCTCGTATGAAAACTTTACGCTATTGAAAACCATTTACAATCTATTATATACCTGTAGAGTGGGTATATAGAGTTGACCTATGACAACTAATGGAAAACGCCAAGGCTTTAACAGAAAATTTTGTTTTGTTTTGTCTATGGGTTGGGGGGGGGGGGGAGGGGGAAGGGGGATTGAGGAGGCTAGAGACACTGGGGGAACGTTAAGAAAAGAAATCGACAAAGGTATGGAAGAGAAGAAAAGAGATGGCATGAGTGGACGAATAGGAAGATATTACGCAACATTGCAAAAGACTTTGCGCCAGAAAAAGTGTTGAGAGAGGAGAAAGGAAGGCACGGGAGAAAAGACCCTGGTACGGAGTCTGAAACAACCGGGTACTGCGGGGCTCGGTCCCAAGACTTGACTTTAAAAGGTTTTATTTAGTCAGTTTCGAAACTTCGGAAGTACAGCGTTATAGTTGAGAATCGACTGGGTTGTGAATTGCTCAACCGCTACGGACATAAGCCTTGTTCTGTTGTATCGTTCTGAGTGAATAAAGAGACAAGGCTGAAAAAACCTACCTTAGATCAGTCAGCGTACCGATGCAGACTATTGCTTTGCTCAGAAAAATAAAGCTCAGCTCTTGTTCTAACGAAACTGAAGAAACAGAGGTTCGCGCTTCATCAGGAACACCTCTCTGTCATGGAAACAACTGGTGAATAAGAGATGTGCTGGACAGATGTGAATAAGAGATGTGCTGGTATCTCAAAATGTTACTACTATTCAATTCCCTTATTTTAAAAATAGGAATGCCCACGCAGCTTAAAAATACGGATTCAAAAACGCAACATCCTTAGAACGCGATAAATTCAATGTTCTGTCTGATTGTATGCACTGAGATATTTTTAATTTAACTATGAGATGGTTGAATTTTATTTCTTGACATGCGAAGTGTGGGGTCTTAAAATAGATTGATTCAGCACGAGGGCAATATTCAGATTCCCTCAAGTTTCATGTTCCGTCACGCTCACAGTTAAGATGCAAATCCAGCTACAACACAAAGGTCACCGAGGCATTCTACCGATAAACGCTATGTGTAAATTATTGTCATATTTCAGCCGATCCCAGGTTGAAGGGGAAGGAAAGATGTCTCTCGGTAAAGAAGACTGGCAAACAACAAGACCCACCATCAGAGAAAGAACCAAGTTTATGCTCAACAACGATCTCTTCAGCGATGTGAAGTTTGTGGTTCGTAAGAGCGATGGCGAAAGTGAAATTTTGGAACTTTTGACCACTGAAGAACACAACAAGCGAGAAATTTTGGTGGTAGGTCGGAGTGGCTGTAGACTTGGTATAAATATGAAATATATATCGTACAGCGCTTCCATGCGGCAACGCTTGTTGGGAATACGATAAGCTGGAATAGAGCTGTTTTCAATCGAGTGTGGAAAGTAATTTTCCTTTGCTTCAATTCACTCTGATTAGTCAGCAAAACTCGCGCCACTTTCTCAACCAATGAGAAGAAAAACCAAAACCAATCGGGACTTGCCAGCACACTTTTCCGCGTTTGGTGCCGGCTACATACAAGGCTTCCAATTCTGATTTTCATTGCGCTACCTGCGTCTGTTGTTATTGGCCAGATTAATTGTTCTGGTTTTGGTTTTATGACAAACACATTCTAAATCGGCAGGATTATGTTTCTCCACACCAGTATACTACTACATTTGGGTTTCTGTATGAGATTAGAATTTTCAGGCCTGAAAGCCCGAAATAATCATTTTCACCCAGTGTTTACCGTTTAAGTTGATGACAACCCTAGAATGAAGAGTATCCGTTAATGAACCAATCTGTAAATAATTTTTTAAATAAACGCCATTCTGCTGTCGGATCAGTGCTCTACCTAGTGATTTGACCCTCTCCTCCAGATACTCGAGTTTTAAGACTTCATTAAAAAGATTCCTTCTTCATAGAACACTAAATTAAATTCGCCCACCTTGGTGTACTTTGCTCTCTCCATCTCCGTACATCATGTACCGTCTTGAGGTGCCCAGTGTTAATAAGCTTTCAGTTTCTACTGGGTTCCCTCGCTACATCTCCTTTAGTTTTGTGACAGCTCTATGTATCTATGGTAACGTCTTTGTGTAACCAAATAAATAAATAAATAAATAAATAAATAAATATAACAAATAAAACGAATGAAATGCTAGTGTGTCTTACTCGAGTATCCCTTGTCCGGAATAGAAGAGCCTCACCTCAACACCTAATATAAGCGTTTCAAACCCCTTCCCTCCCGATAATAGCCTATACGGGGAGGCTCCGCCTGAAAGGGGTACCTTTTTTACGCTTGAGGTATATGAAAGGGTAGGGATTTCACGAGTCGAAGTATATGAAAGGGTAGGGAAATATGTCATTTAGGTCTTAACAAGGGCTTCATTAAAATAGGTCGAACACACATACCTTATGACTCATGTACTGTTCCTGATGGAAGGTATAGGAAGGGGTACCATTTGTCAATGGAAGGATACGAAGGTCGTACCATTTCTGTCAAAAATGGTATATAAAAGGGTAAGGGGTCGGACCTCGGGGCGGAGCCTCCCTGTGTTAATTTTTTTTAGTGCCCCCCCCCCCCGGGGGGGTTCAATTGATGGCAGAGTTTAGATCTCGAATGCTCTGCCACACTGACTCAATTCCAAAGAAAGGATTTTTTCAAAATTTTGTACCGAAATTTTTTATCAGCGGCACGACATCTTTGTGTGATGCAAAAATTGTCCCGCTTTTTAATTCATTCCATTCCATTGCTGTTACTTTAATAGGAAGAAATAGGTAAAATACTGTATAAGGTAGAATCGGATCAAAACATGTAACATGAAAACATTTGTTTTATTACTTAATCGTGGGTAAATAATGACTTGTTATTACTTGAACAACAGCTACTTTATCAGACCGCTACTACCATAAATACTCAAGGTGAATACTACCGTGCTGCTACCGCTACACTGAATTACAAGAGACCTTTTTAGCTTGTCGATTTTGTTTTCCCAATGTAGGTCATGTGATCTTCTGGATCGGAAATAAATTTTCTGACCACTTGACCAAACAATATCACTGCCTGATAGTGAGGTGCCAGTGGTAGTGAGGTGATAGTGATAGTGATAGTGATAGCGAAAGTGGTAGTGGTAGTGGTAGTGATAGTGAAAGTGATAGTGATAGTGATAGTGATAATGATAGTGATAGTGATAGTGATAGTGATAGTGATAGTGGTAGTGACAGTGGTAGTGGTAGTGATAGTGATAGTGGTAGTGACAGTGGTAGTGATAGTGATAGTGATAGTGGTAGTGATAGTGATAGCGATAGCGATAGCAATAGTGATAGTGGTAGTGGTAGTGGTAGTGATAGTGACAGTGGTAGTGATAGTGATAGTGATAGTGATAGTGATAGTGATAGTGGTAGTGATAGTGATAGTGATAGTGATAGTGATAGTAGTAGTGATAGTGATAGTGATAGTGGTAGTGATAGTGACAGTGACACTAGTGACAGTCATAGTGACAGTAACAGAGTCAGTGATAGTGATGATATATTTGAAGGTTAAAGTGACCTTAACACAATTCGTTTTTCCCAGATTTAAATTTTACAGAAATTTTTTTTTCTTTCACAGAAATTATTTTTCCCACTTAACTGCTATACTCCATGTCATGTTTTCCCTTTGCTTCCAACCAAAGTTCAGCAAGACAATGTAAAACCCGATAAATTAGGCAGAAAGACATTGCCCGCTTTTATGCTAGAGACGCATAATCCGTCTGGGACGAACTTATGACGGTTTAGTACGTCTTGAAAGACGCACTAAATAAGATAGTTCGTCTTGACGCATAATGGTCTTGTGCCCGTCTTTATACTAGTCAAATTAAACAGATGCCCTGCAAATGTTTGCCCAAGTTCGTCCCAGACGGATTATGCGTCTCATATAGTTCGTCCCGTCTTTACACTAGTCGGATAAAATGACAGAGGTATAATTCGTCTGGACGGATAATGCGTTTCTAGTATAAAAACGGCCATTGCCTAACATGTTTTTCTACATGGCAAGTTAGTTGAGTAGAACCCCTCAACTATTAAAGTCAGTCAACGATTTCACAGTCGCTTTCACATCAGAGTGAATATGAATTCATGAAATTGTCCTTTTGAGGTACTTTTCTGATACTCACCAGGAGAAAAGGTAAACGTGACGCCGGAACAAACATGAGCATGGCAGCTGTCGGTACCATACCAAGATTCTGGACCATTCATGTCGGCTTTAAGATTATATTCGACATTTTTTCTTAATGTTATTGGATTTTCAAAGAGTACATCAAAACCATGATACTCTCCTAAAACTGATGAAAAGCTGGGCACTGATAAAAAGGTTCCCTTAGTAGAAGAAAGAACAGCAGAGACTGAGGAGAGATTAAGGGTAACTACATATGAATTACCCTCGCTGCCAAACAGCCTCACTCCGTGAAATTGTATGTCACTGTCTACTGAAAAAATGACCCTGGAACGGCCATTCCACCAACCAAACAATAGCGAGTCAAATCTACAACAGCGTAGTAACTTTCGACAGGGGCCAGATCTTTCGACCGATGGAAAATACACAGAAGAATGTTGTTCTAAACCAAAACATCGGATCACGTCAGCGACTTCATCGTACGTGAGTACTTTGCTGCCAACGACCTCAGAGGCAAATTCTTCCAGCTTCATGGTGGGAAAGCGTATGGCTTTGATGACCTGATCTCCCATAACTTTTCTCATTTCCTGTCCATCTGCAACAATACTTTGTCTCTCCAATTCTTTTGTCGCCCACTCCACAACTCCTTTGAACAGTTCACTTCCGTGATATCAAGCGTGTCTCTTTCAACTATTGCTTCAAGTAAGGACCTTTCAATTGTCGCAAATCCATCCGATTTCACAACAGTTTCTGTTTGTTTATCAATCACTTCCCAGCATCGATCCACCAGGTCTTTTTCTTCATATTTTTGCGCAGATGGTAAAACACTGAGCACATCTGATGCATCTAAGTGTTCTTGCAAATATTCCGTGCATTTCTCAGCGAGTGAAGGCACCACGTATTTCTTCGCCAAGTACAGCACTCCCATCACATTACTTCCGCTCAAATTCACTTCATCGCTGTACATGAAACGAAACAATTCCAACAGACTCTCGTACTCACAGTCAGGCAGTTCAATGGAGTCTCTTGTCTCTGCTAAATCACCGTAAAACATGGCTTCAACACAGGACTGCCAATCGACAGCACAAACTTGTGGGCTGGAATCACTTGCTTACTTTCACTTTCGCCATCGCTCTTACGAACCACAAACTTCACATCACTGAAGAGATCGTTGTTGAGCAAAAACTTTGTTCTTTCTCTAATGGTGGGTCTTGTTGTTTGCCAGTTCTCCTCAATGAGAGACATGGTTCTTTCCTAGTCTTGTCGAAAATATCCGGCCAAATCTGAAGGAATGTGATGTTTCAATCACGGACTGAGCGTCGAAACATTGCAGCGGTAGCTAACACATATTTGCATCTCAAATTGTGCGTGACGTCCGAAGAATAACACAACGGCTTGTAACCTAAGGGACTGTAAACTCATTACGGACTTTAGGGGAAAAAATTAGGTCATGTGACAAGTACTTTTTACACCAAATACTGAACGTCATGGCCAAGCTTAGCTTAAGCATTGGTTTAAAATGTGGATTTCAGGGCAAAAGTTATTGTTTTGGCTTGAAGGTTAAAGATCCGAGGCTTGGAGTAAGGCTAGATTGGTGGGTTAGGGTTAGGTTAGGGTTAGGGGTAGAATTAGGGTTGGGAAATGGGGTTAGGTTAGGGCTAGGGTTGGGGTTTTAGGGTTAGGGTTGGGGTTAGATTTTAGGGATATGTTTAGCGTTAGGGTCAAAATATACAGTGTTCTTGCTTCCACACTTCCCTTTGCTACAGCACCAAGCTCTTAAGGCCTGTTGAAGGTACTCCACCCCCTCCAACTCTCCGTCATTTGCTTAGAATTTCACAAGCATTTGTAGAAATACTATTTTCAGTGACTTCTTCCAATTTGTGGAGTCCACAGTTTGAAAAAGTAAAATGAGCTACAAAGAGTATTTTCCGATTAAGCATCGACAACGGGAACGGCAACGGGAAAGTGAGCCTAAATGTCGCATTGCGCATGTCTGGCGCGAAATATTTTGACGTTCTGCTTCGGGGCCCGACGTGAGAAAGCTTAGTATGGCGTTGCGTGAAAACGTGAGTAGGATTTCACATATTTTAGCTGTATTTTTGCCCCCAAATTGATAATTTTACCATGGATTGATGCCTTAAGATACCAAGGAATAGAATCATTGAGTTGTTGCCTTATTTTCTTCCCCAAACTAAAAGCTTAAACAATTTCATCAGTCGGCTGTTTCAAAACAAAAAGCTAGTGCCGATGCCTCCGAAATAAGAAATGATTTGCGAGTCTCACATTGTTTATCGATACTTCTCTCAGACATTACTTTTTCGCATTCGAAATAAGACATACTAGAGCTGTTAATTTACACTTAACCTGGAGAAAAATAACTAGTCTATGTTGCTCAAAACTGACGTCCAAAACTCCCTATCATATCGAAAGTCAGTTTCGCTTCAAATTCCTAGATGTAAAGCCTAGTTTTCATATGTCGGGAAAATCCCAGACGATCAGGGATTTCACTGTTTCCCAACCATCCCAGGTTATGCCGACATCCCGATCGTCTGAGATGGTCGAGGACAAATCGGGAAAATCGGGAAGGTTTCTATTTAGCCGATGTGTCCCAGACGGTCGGGGAATTCAGTATTTCCCGACCGTCCCAGATTTATGCCGAGATAACGAAAACCGCAGAAATCTGGGACGCATCGGCAAAATAGAAACCTTCCCGATTTCCCCGATTTGTCTGCGACCATCCCAGACTATCGGGGATGTATACGATTTCTAGTTTTCATTAATCGGCAAAATCTGGGGAGATGGTCGGGAAACAGTGAAATCCCCGTTCGTCTGGGATTTTCCCGACATATGAAAACCAGGCTTAAAGATATGGAAACTGACATGCATGCTGGTACTGCTAAAGCGTTTCTCGCAAATCCCGACCTTCGATGCAGAACATTTCAACTGAGTTCATGTTTATCTGGTCGCTACTTCTAGGTAATATATTGGTGATTTTTGAAATTTATTTTATTACATTACCTCGGCTAAAAATGTGATATCTTGTTTCCGAAATCTAATCTCAGATAAACACTTTTCGTTCTCCAGCACTGATTTGCTGACGTATTCAGTTTGTACAACAGTAAAACATCTACATCGGTCATATCATCATTAAAATTGCTGAACATTAATTGACTTGGCTTCTTCTAGCGAATGAATATTTCGAGAGAAGTTGGCGTCCACAACCGCGTCCTCTCCCCAGTATTTTCTCGGTTTCTCCGTCCCCGTTGACGTTCCCGTCGCAGTTGCTTGAAGTCCCTATTGTTAACGTGTTTTAGCAGTTTAGTTTAAAGATGATTAAGACAAAAGAATTTAGATTCAGTATTGCGATTCAGTCGGTTGCATGGAACAAGCCGCTTGAGCTTTCATAGTTTTAACTTGTGCCATATACTGTCCATGGAGCAACCCCAATAGCATGAGCTTCCTTTCCCTTCGCTCTTCAAGATCCCACCTTGCATATCACGTGATCCCAGTTAATAGCCTCTTACATAGGCGTTAAAGAAATTACAAAGTTTAAACATATTTAATAGAGGGAAATGGTTATGAAATTAGCAAAGTTCTTTGTTATACTTTTGTTTGCAATTTTGGGGTTGCATGTGCACAATAACCTTAATATGTGGATACGCGTGTTCATGTAGCTAACCAATAGAAACATTACGATTATTTGATTCATGCATAGTACATGAGTGCAAAACAAAAAATGTACACTGTCATCAGGGACCACGGAACAGCGGTAGCTGGAGGGCTCTAGCCGCCCCAATAATTTTCCCAAAAATATTGTATTTTTTGAAAAAAAAAAAGAAAGAAAAAGAAAAAGGTTTCTAAAAACAGAAATCTGTGGAACTTATTTCATCCATTCATTGTTCTGTTAAAAATACTAACAAAATGGAGACACAAATGAGATGATACTTTTTGGTGATTATTAAAATTAGAGTATTTCCATCGATTTCAAAAACTGTACATTTCAAAATTTTCCGAGGGGACCATGCCCCCGGACCCCCTAGAGAAGCTCGCCCCTTTGACGCTCGTTGGCTCGCGCTTCGCGCCAGCTAGCCGCCCAAATACAAAATATGCTCCGCGGTCCCTGGTCATGGACCCTCCAACAGAAATCTTGGCCTCTTTAATTTGCTCCTTTGATGTTTGATGGGCTTCATGACCATTTCCCTCTATTATCTATAGTTTAAACGTTCAGATTAGACTGCCCCTGTTTTTGAACTTACCGTCTAAATGGTACGGCAAAGTATGGCAAAGTTAAGTAGACAAAAATGTCAGCGTTGCAAGTCGAGATTCCCATTCAACATACTATTCCAAAACTTCGTATATTTAGGAAACTAAATTCTTTCTTTGGGGTTCAAAGTAAAAAGATTAACAGCTAGAGGTATGGCTGCTTGAGCTAATGCACGAGTCTGGAAAATGCAAGAAATTTATTAAATTCTGAAGTGAGTGAGTAGTTTTTGACGCTTGGTCCGTCGCTACGAACGCGAAGATACTCGAGCAAAACAGCCAAACGAGCGAAAATATATAAAGTGGTGAGACTGGGGAGAGGCGCATGATGCTTGCTTGCTCAAGTCCACGCACTATAAGATGTCACAGTTTCGCGCTTCTTGCAATTGTTTTCTTGGCAATTCACATCTCCCTTCCCGAATTAGAAGAGAAAAAAATTTTTACACCCTATAGAGAGTGTTTGATAACTGATACTTCGAGTACCTTCCCCCCTCTCTCCCCGGGCACATGTTACGCCATGAGAAGGACTCCTTGTGAACTATCAAAACTGATTAAACTACCTCTCAGGCATTTCAAATTCACTTTCAAATGCGACTGAAAATGAATTCATGAAATTGTCCTTTTGTGGTTGCAGTTTGGCGCTCTCCAGGATAGAGGTAATTTCTCAAAGTAAATGTTACGCCAGAGCAACGATGAGTGTGGTGGCCCTTGGTGCCGTACCAAGACCGAGGACCATTAATATCGGCTTTTATATTGTATTCAACACTTTCCAACAACAGTATCGGTTTTTCGAAGAGTACATCAAAGCCATGATACTCTCCGGACACGCTGGGCACTGATGAAAAGGTACCTTTTGTAGTAGAAAGAACAGTACGACCTCAGTAGAGTGTAAGGGTAACTACATATGAATTACCCTCGCTGCCAAACAAGCTCACTCCGTGAAATTGTATGTCGTGGTCTATCAGAAAGTTTATCCTGCAACCGGCGCCATTATCCCAACCAAACAACAGTGAGTGAAATCTACGAAAGCGTGACTTTCGACCAGGTGCAAATCTTTCGGTTGATGGGAAAAACAGAGAAGAATCTTGCACTGAACCAATAGATTGGATCGCATCAGCGACTTCATCATACGTGAGTACTTTGCTGCCAACGACCTCAGAGGCAAATTCTTCCAGCTTCATGGTAGGAAAGCGTATGGCTTTGATGACCTGATCTCCCATAACTTTTCTCATTTCGTGTCCATCTGCAACAATACTTTGTCTCTCCAATTCATTTGTCGCCCACTCCACAACTCCTTTGAACAGTTCCACTTCCGTGATATCAAGCGTGTCTCTTTCAACTATTGCTGCAAGTAAGGACTTCTCAACTGTTGCAAATCCATCCGATTTCACAACAGTTTCTGTTTGTTCATCAATCACTTCCCAGCACCGATCCACCAGGTCTTTTTCTTCATATTTTTGCGCAGATGGTAAAACACTGAGCACATTTGATGGATCTAGGTGTTCTTGCAAATATTCCGTGCATTTCACAGCGAGTGAAGGCACCATGTATTTCTTCGCCAAGTACAGCACTCCCATCACATTACTACCGCTGAACTTCATTTCATCGCTGTACATGAAACGAAAGAACTCCAACAGACTCTCGTACTTACAGTCAGGCAGTTCAATGAATTCTCTAGTCTCCGCTAAATCACCGTAAAACATGGCTTCAAACACAGGACTGCCAATCGACAGCACAAACTTGTGAGCTGGAATCACTTGTTTACTTTCACTTTCGCCATCGCTCTTATGAACCACAAACTTCACATCACTGAAGAGATCGTTGTTGAGCATAAACTTGGTTCTTTCTCTAATGGTGGGTCTTATTGTTTGCCAGTTCTCCTCAATGAGAGACATGTTTCTTTCCCTGTCTTGTCGAAAATGTCCGGCCAAGTCTGAAGGAATGTAATGTTTCAATCACAATTGAAATTGCAGCGGTAGCTAACAAACATTCGCATCTCAAATTATGCGTGACAGAAAAGTAACAGAAGGGCATGAAACCTAAGGGACTGTAAACTCATTGTTAAAGTGTAACCAATTTAGTTTAAATATTATTAAGACAAAAGAATTTAGATTTAGTATTACTTGCGATTCAGTCGGTTACATGGAACATAGTGCATGGAACAAGTACTTGTGTTTAGTTAAAACTTCTCCAGCTGGCGTCAGTTATGAACGTTTTACAGTAAGACGTACTAAAATATGCCATTTCCGAAATTTATATTCTGTCCATAAAGCAACTCCAATAGCATTTCACGGAAGCTCCCTTTCCCGATCCTGCCTTGTGTATCACGTGGGCTCAGTTATTAGCCTCTTCTATAGGCGTTAAAAAATTACAAAGTTTTAACATAGGTAATAGAGGGAAATGGTTATGAAACCGGCAAAGTTCTTTGATATATGTTTCTGTTTGCTACTTTGGGGGTTGAGAGTGCGCAATAACAATATGTGGTTACGCGTGTTCATGCAACTAATCAACAGAAACATTGCGATTATGTAATTCATGCATAGTAGGCATGAGTGCAAAACAAAAATATCCTCTGTCACTGGGACCTTCCAACATAAATCTTGGCCTTTTTAATTTGCTCCTTTGATGTTTGCCGGGCTTCATAACCATTTTCCTCTATTAACTATGGTTTAAACGTTCAGATTGGACTGCCCTGTTTTTTAACTGACCGTTTTAATGGTACGGCAAAGAAAAGTCGACAAGACTGTTAGTGTTGCAAAGTCCAGATTCCCATTCAACAAACCATTCCAAACTTCACATGTTTAGTAAACTAAATTCTTTCTTTGGGGTTCAAAGCGAAAAGATTAACAGCTAGAGGCATGGCTGCTTGACAAGCACTCAGGATTAATGTGCGAATCTGGAAAATGCAAGAAATTTATTAAATTCTTGAGTGAGTGAGTGAGTATTCTTTAACGCTTGGTCCATACTCGATCAAAAAAGCCGAACGCGCAAAGATATAAAAAATGTGGAGACTGGGGAGAGGCATGTGATGCTTGCGCGCTCGAGTCCACGCACTTTAAGATGTCACAGTTTCGCGCTTCTTGCAATTGTCGGCAATTCACATCCTCCTCCCTGAATGTGAAGAGAAACAAAATTTTACATACTAGAGATTGTTTAATAAGTTGGCGAGCTTATCATTCCTCAATCTCATACCTCAGTAGAGTCTTCGTGCCTTACTGTGCACGCTTGCGGCAACGAGCGAATTTCGAACGATCCGTCAGGTTTAGGATTTTGACTTTCTTTTTCAAGCAATACAAAGATCAGAAGGAAAGTGAACTCCAACATAGCGCTGAACTCTAAACATGAGCTTAGAGTCACAGAGATATTGGCAGATCATTTCGCCGATGGGATTGGAGGAATAGATGCGGAACGGTGGAACTTGAGTGACTTCAATGATCATCCAAGTGCAGCTCATAGGGGAGAAGTCAAGGGGCTGTGAGACATTTAATTTCCAGGAAGGAAACCCGACGCAAGTGAAAAGCGTGCTGGAGTCTCTTGATGTAAATAGAACTACAGGCCACGACGGTATTTCTATCAAAATCCTGAAGGCCGGAGCCGAGGAAATATCTTTACCACTCTCTACTCTTTACAACTCGTGCATCAAAAAGGGTCAGCAGTGGCCATGTGACTGGAAAAAAGGGGACTGGACTCCAGTTTATAAAAAAGATGACGCACGCTAAGGAGAATAATTATAGATCAGTAACTATGCTGTCATGTGTAAACAAAGTGTTCGAGCGTTTATTGGGTAACCAAATAACAACAAAGTATGATGATCTCCTCACGGCTTATCGAACGCACAATAGTTGTGAAACATCTTTGATTGGCCTAGTGGAAGATTGGAAATTGACTAGGGATAATCGTATGTTAGCGGGAATATTATCAACAGATATGTCCAAAGCGTTTGATAGCTTACATCCACCTCTTATGCTATATAAGTTAAAAGCCTATTGTTTCCAGGATAGAGCACTGGATCTGTTGCGCAGCTACTTGTGCAGTCGCTTAGGAAGAGTGCACATTGGATCGGTAAAAATGTGGAACGAGGCTGTCCTCAGGGATCAGTGCTAGGGCCGCTATTGTGGAAGATATTTCAGAACGATCTTTCATATAACGTAGTTTCTGGGCAATCAATGTACGCGGACGATCATCAAATCTACGTGAAAGGAAAGGACATGTGTACTGTAGTCGCGAAACTTCAAGAGAGTGCCACTCTTGCAACTGACTGGTATGATTCAAATTACAAAAAAAAAACTGACTGGTATGACTCGAATCTTCTTCAGGGAAACCTGAAAAAATACCAAACGATGCACAATTGGAATAAAAATGTGGACTATGGTGATAAAACATGTAACTGTTAATGGCAAGGATATAATGGAATCAGGTAATTTAAAGCTCCTAGGCGTAACTAGTGATCGTGGTCTTAATTTTAATTTGCACATTAGTAATGTTTGTAAGAAAGCTAGCCAGAGAATAGGTGTGAGGTGTGAGGCTGAGGAATCTCATACCAACTGAGGCCAAATTACACCTCCACGAGGCAGTTATTCTCCCTCATTTAACATATTGCCACTTAGTGTGGCATTTCTGTAGAGCTTCGCTCGAATACCCGTAGACTAGAGAGAGTACAGGAGCGTGCACTGCGCGCTGTATTTAAAGATAAGCAAATTATCTAGTTACCAACAGCTGTTAGAGAAAGCAAAGCTACCATCATTGTATAATAGGAGACTATAAGACATATGTATCCTAATATATAAGGTTAAACACAATTTGTGTCCGCGGACTATTTGTGGTATGTTTCTGACTAACAGTCACACTTACAATTTACGGCAGAAAGATTTCTATCAACCTAGTTTTAACACAGTTACGCACGGTAAACATTCAATCCGATATCTAGGTCCAAGACTCTGGAGCAAGATACCAGACAAAGTACAGTTCGGCCACCAGTGTTTTGCAGTCTTGATTTAAGTAACATTTTAGATGGATGCGACGGTCGCTACCTTTGCAATTCGTGATGTCTTATTTTCATGATTTTTAGAATTTTGATGACTATGATTGGAGTTTTTAATTAGTTGCATATATGTTAGTAGCTATTCATTTGTTGTTTTTCTGATTTTAATTCTTCGTAAATTTGTAGTTTCGATTCTATGTTTGATTCGATATGTATTTTTAAATTGTATTTTAGAATAGTTAGGTGCCCCCTATAAGCAGTGGGGAATCCCCTCTGCTAGATTTCTACCGACACATTAATAAAGTCATCAATCAACCAATCAAGATGAGCAATCAATCAATGCATGAGCAATTCAAGCGACTTCCGGATCAGAACTTTTCAGAGTCGCTCGTTTCTCGACCACTGGACAAGGGGAACGAAGACTCTGGGTACGAGATAGATCATTCCTTAGCAGCAGGTGCCTGCTTTGCGCATCTCGTAAACGGCAGGGTAGCATACATTAATGTGTTTTGGTATGCTGAAGCCACATAACTGGCACTATGGCCACTTGGTAGCGGGCATTTTCCCTTAAATCTGCCAAAAGAAATGTGATCCCACGTATTAGCAGGATTAAAGCCCCGCATCCACGTGGCCATAGTGCCCAATATGTGGCTTCAGCCTAAACATTAGTTTGTGCGGTATTCATTCTCAGAGATAATGAAGCCCTAATCTGGCTGGATACGGCTTTCAGAATTATTTATTGTTAATAATTAACTCTACAAAATGCTCATCAATCACATTCCAGCATGGATCCACTAGATCTTTTCTTCGTTTTACCGTCGCAGTTTGCAAAATGATAAAACATGTGATCTTGCAAATGTTGCTATAATAAGGCTTAGCATTTCTTAGCGAGTGCAGGCACTGCACTGGCAGTTGAAAAACAACATCCAACAATTGACAACTCGCAAAAACACCCAACAAGGTGTTCGCATGCAGTCAGCATACTGGACCCAACAGTGCTGAATGTTTTTGACAGACAATATTGGGAGCGTTTGTATTGGCCTTGAGGAATAAATTTACAAGCTAACCCATGCACAGTTTGGATTCTTTAACTGAAAACGTATCTCACAGAAACATTTAAGGGAAACGAACCTGTATTGCCTACATTTCCAAGCCGGTATTGCCTTTTTGAAAATGATAACTTCATGGACTCATTTCACCCTCACATTAACCACGTATTTACCCCTCTCATGACGAATCAAAGCAATTTATCTTTTAAATATTAGAAAATTTGAGGTGACATTTTGGTAAAGAAAAATCTAAGTTTCGATCGCAATTTAATCCAAGTGAAATTTCTGAGACGGTAACCACCCAACGAAGAGATATTCAATCAGTGAAGATCATTGCACGGGGTCTGTCGCTATCAGTCTAAGGTGCTGTTATACACTGTTCAATGTTTCGTGCATTTTGTGTTGCAACGCCATTGCGAGACAAGTTGCACGAAACATTGTACTAAGTGTAACATACCCTGCGATGGCCAAAATCGTCACGGAACGTTGCAGAAAGAAGAACTCGATTCTACTTTCTGCAACGGTTCGTGCAACTTGTCTCGCAACGATTGTATGTTACACTTGGTACAATGTTTCGTGCAACTTGTCTCGCAATGGCGTTGCGACACAAGTTGTTTTAGTCGTTTTAGTGTAACAGCACCTTTAACCATGATGGCCTTGATAGCTGTCAAGCTCGTCATCATCAGTGAATTTTGCAAGAAACATGAAGCGAGAAGCTTCAAAGTACCGCCACGCTGTCTCAAATACTTGCTAGTGATTGGGATCTTCAGTCATACTTACTTATAAATTCATACATACATGCCAAACATCCACAAAACGGAAACTGATATACAAATTGTCAAATCAGTCTCACGATCCGTATCATTGAGCTGATACATTTTGTATATCTCGTTCTGACCGTTCTTTACAGCGCTTACCAGTTACACGCGCTCTCCAACGAGTTTTTCCCATTTTCGAAAACTAAGTTTTGGTGGACGTCAATCAAATGTTTCCATGACAATATAGTCCTCGTTTCGTGTCAGTTTCACGGCCATGTTCAATCGTCGTTATGCACATGTCATCGGCTTCCCCGTAGGGTCGACCCCCGGGCTAACCAGGGGGATTGTAAAATCAGTCAAGCAAACTTGAGGAATTTCCCCGGGGAGTCGGGAATCTCTCAAGACAAAGTCCCCGGGGTTAGGTGTCTCTCAGCTGAAAATTCCCGTGACATCCTTTTCAAGCTTGTGAATTCCCCCACCCCTAATCTTTGATCGTAGAACAATGTCAAGATTTTCCCCTACCCTCGGGCAAAGAATCCCGTCCATCTCTTTATATTCCCCCACATATCTCCCTGGTAGGCCCGGGTGCGACCCCACGGGGAAGCCGATGACATGTGCATTATAATGACAAAGTCGTTTCCAGTTTAATTCGTTGAGATGGAGGATTGTGGAGGATTATTATGTCGAGATAACATGGTCTGCCTTGAATCACATAGCATGCAGAAACACTTTTTTGGAGCAAAACGTTTGTGAAGAAGGCGATTCGATTGTACGTAAACACTGGAGCCGTAAGCGATCCGCCAAAGAGAAGATCAAAGAAACGAAAAATATCAGGTAGCTGAAAACTTTGGCCTCAGAAGACTCAGAAAATGAGTCGATTTGTGTGGAATTTGACTTTTTATCAGCTTTTTCGGATGTAGATTATTTTAGCCGCAGAAATTCGTGTCATTCGTTATGCTATAAGATAATCCAAAGCTCTATCTTTACGAGTTGCAAGCGTGGTTGGAGTACGAGCGAGGTGAGGCGTATGGCGCAATGCAAACCCTCAGCAGAACTATACGACAAATGGGATTGACAGTGGGAAAGGTACTGAAAGCCGCAAGAGATTAGCAGTCAAATGTTTGTAATTCATCCTGTAATAAAGGTTATTATTTAGTTCTCATGTTGTTGTGGTTGTACACTGTTCGTAAATTTGTAGCCTCAAATCATTGCCCGTGAGCAAGACGAACGAAAAGGCACAGAGTTAAGACGATTTACTTCTCAGTCTCAACCAGAACAGTTTTTGTTTATCGACGAGTCAGATAAAGATGAAAGAGCAACTTAGATACTCTGCGAGTAGTTCGTTCAAAAAAAAAAACACCCGTTATTGTCATGGATACATTTGATTGACGTCCACCAAAACTTAGTTTTCGAAAAAGGAAATAGCCGTTGGAGGGCGCGTGTGACTGGTAACCGCTATAAACGTGAGCCGACAAATAACATCGCAATACTCCACGATTTTTCTCCTTTTTTTATTAGTACCAATGGTAAAACTGAATTGTGAGGCTGACTTAACGAACCGAATCAGTTCTTGCATATTCTTGGTTTTCAGTCACGCAAGTAAAAAAATAAAATCATCTACCATTCGATAGACAAAGTCAAGAAATTGAGATGTTGTAGAAGAGTAATAATTAAACAACATACCAAAGGCTTGGCGCTGTGCGATTTTCTGTACTCGAGTTATTCAGCAAAATGTACCACTCAGAATTATAGAGTTTAGTATGGACACGCCATGTTAGTGTCCCTCTGAGGGGCACAAATATGGCGGCCGGAAACGTGTTAAAACATCTGGCATTTACTGTGGCTATCTCCAAGGCATTCTTCTCTCTTTTGAGCTTGCAAACATTCGCAAAGATGCTTCTCCTGTCATGTTGGGTTTTCAAACCTCAAAAAGCTGAATCGATGTTTTCGTGTACGTGACATGCCTGTGAGCAGACATGTTTATGTCACGCACTGTGAAAATTCAAACTGCTCTATTTTCAAAACAAAGCATGCTGCCGGGCTGAAAACATGCAAGCAGATACATTTCTAAAATGTCTTTTACGCGATGAAGTTAAAAATACAAAAATCTGTTTAATTTTGAATTTTAGTTTTTTATGACGTCATGTGAAAACCAAGAATTAGAAAACTCTCGAGGCAAGGCCAGCGGCTCAACGTCACTGGCCAGTAACACGATCTTGTGAGCCGAGAAAAATGCTCAACGCACATCCAGCATGATCTTACCAATTATTTTAAAACCTGTTTGTGCATTCAGTTTGGGGTTTGAACCCACGACCTTACACTAATCAGTCCAGCACTCTTCATTATTATATCTCTCACTAATACGCGCGCTGTGATTGGTCAATTTTGCGGGCAACTAGTTTTCTTTCCCGCGCGCTAGATTGACGTCAGATATAATAATCTTACTAACCTCGTTTTCTCATTCCGTACTGTAAGTTACGGATCCTCGTTTTTTCCCATTAATTTATGGCCCCCATAAATCAAAGGGGAAACACTCGGTCCGCAACTTATAGTACGGACCTCGAACTCGGTTAGTAAGACGTATGTACCATCTGAGCTATAACTGGCAAACCGCACGACAATAGGAAAGCGAACCATGTAAATCCCTTCAAAACAAGCGTTCAGTCTCCGTTAACTCGGTTTAAAAACAGATGTCGTCTACACAAGCTTAAAAGTTGCAGAATTTTTCTATTGCGACAACGTTAACTCACGGGGCTTCCATAGAAAGAACGCACTTATTTTTAAGATTTCTTGAATTATGCACGCAGTTATTCTATTTAATGCTGAAAATGAATGCATCAACTTTCCCTATAAGGTGATACCACTTTGGCTTTCCGTGATGGAATAAATGATTGGCGAAGTGGGTGTATCGCAACAACAAAGGTAATAATAATAATAGTAATAGCTTTATTGGTACATCCAATTAAAATGGGGTCTTCACATACCAATTACAATAAAATTTAATATAAACAATTAAAATCTAAAATAAACGTTTAAAAGTGATAAGAACTTAAATTACCATATTATTAAAAACTAAGATACATAATTCATCATTACACCCATTGAAAGTCAATGGCTTAAAAATTCGTCAAGGGCACGTCCTTTAATGGCGTTCTTAAAAACATTAAATGACTCCATGTTTGCTAAACTTTTGGGAAGGTCATTTCATAGCTGAGCAGCCCTATATGAGAAAAATCGCTGACCTGTTGCTGATCTAAAAAATGGTATATTAAGCTTATCTTTATTCCCAGTATTTCTTGTATGCACCTGGCTTCTTGTCGTGAACTTATTACACAAGGATGGTGGGGCTAATCCCTTTATACATATAAAAGCCATTAAAGTGTCTCTAACTTCCAGTTGCTTAGCAACCGGCAACCAGTGGAGTTCCTTTAGCATCGGCGTAATGTGATCATACTTCCTTGCGCCAGTCACGATCCGTGCAGCAAAATTCTGAACTTTTTGAAGCCTAGCAATGTTTTTTTTGTTGTACTAGCCCACATGGACGAACAGTAGAAAAGCTTGCTGAAAACTAGTGAATTTATGATGGTTTTAAGCGTAGACCTATCAAACAAATGTTTCACAAGATTGATTTGGCACAGGCTACCTATACACTTAGATACAACTTCGGTCACATGTTCGTCAAAACCAATGTGAGAGTCCACGATGACCCCCAAATCTTTTGCAGAACAAGACGGTAGTATCTCTTTGCTGAGTAGCGTAACTCCAAAACCCTTCGGCACGCGAGCTAACATCTGAGGGGTTCCAAGAAGTAATAGCTTAGTCTTGTCTGGATTAATCAGCAAGCTGTGTGTGCAACACCAGGCGGCAATCCGCTGCAAATCCTCGGACAGATGTTCCACAGCCATGGCTGTCTCCTGGACAGGAAACGAGGATAGAGCTGGGAATCATCCACATTACTCTTTAGCGAGCACAGGTTAGGGACAGCTGGGAGATCGTTGATGTAGATATTAAAAAGGGCCGGCCCCAAGATCGACCCTTGAGGTACACCGTATGCTACTTGACACGGACCTGACACCTCACAGCCAGTTCTCACCCGCTGGTTCCTGTCTGTTAAATAGCTTCTAAACTATTCCATGGCCTGCATAGACACACCCAGTTCTCGAAGTTTACGTAATAGGATCCCATGCTCGATGCTGTCAAAAGCCTTCGACAAGTCCAACAGAACCAACGCTGTGACTTGTTTCCGATCCATTGCTTCGAGAATCATATCAGACATGAAAATATGAAGTGTTTCTGTCGAGTGCTTCTTCTTGTTTCCATTTTGATGTTCAGTTAAACAGTTCTGACGTGTTGTATACTCTGTTAACTGATTGAGAGCTGCTCGTTCACAGATCTTAGACAGAGCGGGTAGCAGAGATACTGGCCGGTTGTTATTAGCAACTTCATGATCCCCTTCCTTTAATATTGGTATTACCACGGACTCTTTCCAAGCAGATGGACAAACTGATGTTAAAAGTGATCTGTTTATAAGCTCTGTCAAGACTGGAAGTATAACCGGTAGGGCATCTTTGATCACACTCATGTGTAACTTATCCATTCCTGGTGCCCTGGTGAGAACGACGTTGGCATTGAGGACAATAGGGAGCTTAAGCAACCACGACGAAAGGGACGACGACGACGTCAAGTAATCGCGGAGGGTCTGGAACGAGGACGTCGTTTTTGGCGGGAAAATGAAACTTAAGCAGCGAAGTTGCTCAAGGACGACGACGTCTGAAATCTTGTTTAATTTCGCTTCGTCAATTTAAGAAATGACATCGCTTAGAGACGTCCAAACTCTTCTCCTTCTTAGTCATGGATCAAATTTCATTGAAGAGGAGGAATTTTTGATACTATACCCCCTGTTTGAGTCAAGAAATCCGGACTCCCCCCACGAAGCTTATGCCAAATTCGACCTAGATGAGATGGCTGTGTCTGAGAGTCTCGCGGAGTTTAGATTCAAGAAAAGGGACATTCTCTCCCTGGCAGAAGTTTTGGAAATTACAGAAACCATACGATGCGACCAAAGATCGATTTGTGGTGGGACAGAGGGGTTATGTATGCTGCTTAGGCGGTTATCATATCCTTGCAGATACGGAGACATGATTCAGCGATTCGCGAAGCCAGTCCCTGTATGCAGCATGGTTACGAATATCTTGATTGACCACATATATGCTATCCATGGTCGACGGCTTACTCAGTGGAATCTTGACATCCTGAGTCCCAATCATCTTGAGATGTACGCGGCAGCCATCACGTCGAGAGGCTCACCTTTAGACAACTGTTTTGGATTTATCGATGGCACCGTACGGCCAATCGCACGACCAGGAGAGAATCAGCGGGTTGTGTACAATGGACACAAGCGGGTCCATGCCTGAAAGTTCCAATCCATTGTTTTACCAAATGGTTTAATTGAAAACATGTACGGTCCAGTACGTGAGAAGTTAAGCCATGTAGCTGTATTTGTTTTACACAAATTAGAAACATTAAGTGTCTGTTTTTAATTTCCTCTGAAATTAATTTGGTCCCATTATTGATTTTTTTTCTTTCATCTGCTTGTTTAAGAAGGCAGAAAACATGATGCGTCAATGCTCACAGATTCAGGGCTGATGCGAGACCTGCAGTAGCACGCTTTTTTCCATGGTGGTCAGCCAATGTGCCTTTACGGCGATCCCGCCCATCCGCTAAGGGTGCACCTTCAGGGCTTCCCTTTCAGATTTGGAGTTTTGACCGACGAAATGAAGGCTTACAATACAGCAATGGGTACTGTAAGGTCTTCTGTGGAATGGCTAGTTGGGGACATAGTCCGTTATTTCAAGTTTTTGGACTTCAAGAAAAATTTAAAAGTTGGATTTAGTAGCATCGGCAAAACGTATATTGTTTCTGCTCTTCTCCAAAATGCCCTAACCTGTCTTTATGGCAACAACACATCTACCTTTTTTGATCTTGATCCACCAACATTAGAAGAGTATTTCTCTTAGTTAAGTCAACGGGAAGTTTATGTTTTTTTTCAAACAGAACTGCTTTCACATCAAAAAAGAGAGCATCCAACAAGAGTCTCCGGCAACTGTATTAAGAGTTTATGAACACAATTAACAACTGAGAGATTTTTTACAAAGTATTAAATATTGATGCAATCCGTATAAAATATATTTAATAAATATATTGAACATACTTACATATTTTATACTAAAATATATAAATATCTTTTAGTACATTCAAAATACGTTTTCTGATGAGGCATACAATATTAAACTCAACTGTTCATCGACTGACAAACCACCTGGAAAAATTATTTTGGAACAAATTTATCCATAAAAGATAACAATGCCTGTGACTGTTGCTGTTGCTGATTTATCATGGCCATCATCATATGTTGCTGCTGCTGTTGCTGTTGAAGCATAGTGGAGATCAAATTTTCTTGATGTTGGTTCTTTTCTTTCTCCCTCTCCATCATGTTCTCCTGTTCTTTCTTCCTAAGTTCCCATTCTTGCTCCTTCAAAGCAATCTCTTTAGCAGTCCTTTCCTTTAAATACTCAACAGCATCCGCTGTGCTCCTGCGACTCTTCTTTTTTGGAGCTTCTGAGTCGTCACCTCCTTTCTTTCTTTTAGTAGTTTGCCCCATACGTTCCAGCGCTTGCTTACGCATATCTTCGGCTGCTGTCTTGTCATTCTCAATTATTTTTCGCTTATTTCCATCATTACTCTCCATTTTCTCTTTGGCTGCTTTCTCCTTTTCTAGAATCTCCTCTAGAAGTTCATCAAGCTGCGAAGTTTCCACATCAATACCACTGCTTTTCTCCTCCATCTTCAATTTAGCTTGCATTCTCTCAGTTAGTAAGTTATACCGGTCACGCACAGACCGTGCGGTAACTCTGAACTTTAGGAATGGCATTGCGTTTAAATTCTCCGCTATTGATTCCCATGCCTGGCCTCTTTCGGTACTTCTCATTTTAAAACGGTACGGTTCTTCTACGAGGACTTCCCGGCACATAGCTATGTCGTGGTCATTATTCCAAACAAAGTTTGGATTTCTGCCAAAGTATAAATAAAAAAAGATTTCAGATTGTAGAGTGCTAGAATTTTAATGTTTCAGACATTTGGCTGTAAAAAGGTATCTAATTTTGCGGAGAAATTTCCACCTATATATCGAAAGTTCGCCTGATTTTCAACATACTTCAGGCTGATATGTTATACATTTGATGCTCCTTCCTTTGGCGAGCAAACTAAGTAAGTCTGTCAATTTAATCAATTCTAGCGATCGGCCCAGATAGCAGTCGTCACGCTTTACACAACAATATTACTTTTTCCCTTGTGATTTTGTCAGAATTATTTTTATGGCTGTAAATCTATAAATCAACCATTTCGAACACAGATTCGCAAAACATGACAAGTATTCAAGCTTATGTAAACAAACCGATCTGAAGAATTCTTCGCTGTTTAAAAGCGTCTCGATTGAAGAACTATACGCGAGTTTTTTTTAGTAGCAATTAATCCGACAGTTTCATACACACAGCTTTTGACCGAACGCAGAGGTATATTGTACTGCCATTTAAAACTTTTATTTCAATAAAAATGATAAACAGCACTCTTTCATAAAATATGCTTAAATAAACTTAAGCTTACGTGGTCGCTTTCACCGCTTGGCTTGACATATGTTGTGCGAAGGAAAGAAAATCAGTTAGTCGGGTTTAGAAGTTTGTATCTGTTAAGAAAACTGAACAAGGAGATTTAAATCAACCGAACGCGCGCCTTTAAGTGGGAACTCACGACGACGTGAAACAGGTCCTTCTCAAGTTGTCGACGACAAGACGACGACGGAATTCTTGGTTCGCGCTTGCGCAGCGAAGTTTACGTTACTTCCGGTCGTCGTCCTCCGGCCGTCGTCGTGGTTGCTTAAGCTCCATAATGCCAAGATAAAACTTTTGCTTCGAGAAGGTACGAGACTCCTTTCTTTAAAAGTCTTGATTGCTCAAAAAGAATGTCAACTGAACGGTGTTAGGTGTATATGAAAATTTACCCAAATCTATATCCTGTCGATCGTCAAAGAGTCTAAGATTAACTGAATGCTCACTGCCCCCGCTGCTTGACCAGATTACTCCATGTAGTAACATGTCAAGGTCATCATGAAAAGATGTGTGCTGCTCCTTCAAATTGCTCGAATAAAGCCTCGAATTACCAAGCATGCGACTCTGCAGTAAATTACCGGAAGGCGGCCTGGACCCTTTGATACAAGAGAAACCAGCTACAGTGTAGTGCGCGCGGGTCTTTCTCGGCTTAAACTGAATCTCTCTCGAATGCCGCGAAGGTCCTGTGGAGTAGGTAGGGAGAGCGAGAGCACGTTGTATGAAATCAAGATATTTGATAACATCATCTAATTCATCGCACGTGAGTATTTCGCTCGTCATAACCACAGAAGTAAATTCCTTTTGCTTCATCACAGGAAAGCGTATGTCTTTTACCATCCGTTCTCCCATGATTCTTGTTTTTTCTTGCCCACTTGCTACAATGCCTTGCTTTGTTGCTCCATTCATTTGTCACCCATTCGACAACTGCTTTGAACAGTTCCACTTCCGCGATATCAAGCGTATCTCTTTTAACTAGTTCTTCTAGTAACGACCTCTCAATTTTCCCAAATCCATTCGATTTCACAACAGTTTCTGTTTGTTCATCAATCACTTCCCAGCATCGATCCGCCAGGTTTTTCTCTTCATATTTCTGCGCAGATGGCAAAATGCTGAACACATTTGATGAATCCAGGTGAATATGTAGATATTCCGTGTATTTCTCTGCAAGCAAAGGCATCATGTATTTCTTCGCCAAGTATAGCACTCCCATCACATTACTTCCTCTCAACTTCACTTTATCGCTATACATAAAGCGAAACAACTCCAACAGACTCTCGTACTCACAGTCAGGCAGTTTAATGGAATCTTCAGTCTCCGCTAAATCACCGTAAAGCATAACTTGAAACACAGGACTGCTAATCGACAGCACAAACTTGTGAGCTGGAATCACTTGCTTACTTTTACTTTCGTCATCGCTCTTATGAATCACGAATTTGACATCGCTGAAGAGATCGTTGTTGAGTAGAAACTGGGTTTTATCTCTGATGGTGAGTCTCTTTGCCTGCCAGTGTTCTTCAGGATTCAGGATGTAGCAAAGATCTCGATGGTTCAGTTCCGTGGTTTGGACGATTACACTCTAAGGATCTATGACTCAGCGCCGCTTGAATGCGGTACCAAGTAAGATTTGCATCTCAAATATTGCGGTTTATGGCATGATAAGACAGTGGTAAACACAATGTTAAGATTTGATTCTTCGGCTACACGAAACAAACTAAACTTATGAAAAACGTAAAGTGGAATCCAGTTTGAGACAGTCACTTCGAGCGCAGGATAAAAATGTCCGCAATATACAGATGACTGAGAACCGGGACTGAAGGCACGAGAAAAAAGTGCATTGCTGTTATAACCGCAGTAACTGTTGTGCTGACAGTCAAGTATTTATTTATTTAAGTAAGTAAGTAAGTAAGTAAGAACTTTGTGAATGATATATGAAATAAATCATACATGAACTGCGGAAATGAAATCAAATGAAGAATGATCCTCGCAGATGTGAACGCAATTTATGCAATTGCGAAAAGAAGCCTGAAAAAAATTCAGGACTTCAACGGGATTTGAACCCGTGACCTCGCGATTACCGGTGCGATGCTCTAACCAACTGAGCTATGAAGCCACTGACGTTGGGAGCAGGTCAATTGTGGGTTCATATGTTCCCGTGAAAGAAATGAGTGTGAATGATATATGAAATAAATCATACATGAACTGCTCATGCATAGCTCAGTTGGTTAGAGCATCGCACCGGTAATCGCGAGGTCACGGGTTCAAATCCCGTTGAAGTCCTGAATTTTTTTCAGGCTTCTTTTCGCAATTGCATAAATTGCGTTCACAACTGCGAGGATCATTCTTCATTTGATTTCATTTCCGCAGTTCATGTATGATTTATTTCATATATCATTCACACTCATTTCTTTCACGGGAACATATAAACCCACAATTGACCTACTCCCAACGTCAGTGGCTTCATAGCTCAGTTGGTTAGAGCATCGCACCGGTAATCGCGAGGTCACGGGTTCAAATCCCGTTGAAGTCCTGAATTTTTTTTTTCACGCTTCTTTTCGCAATTGCATAAATTGCGTTCACAACTGCGAGGATCATTCTTCATTTGATTTCATTTCCGCAGTTCATGTATGATTTATTTCATATATCATTCACACTCAATTCTTTCACGGGAACATATGAACCCACAATTGACCTGCTCCCAACGTCAGTGGCTTCATAGCTCAGTTGGTTAGAGCATCGCACCGGTAATCGCGAGGTCACGGGTTCAAATCCCGTTGAAGTCCTGAATTTTTTTCAGGCTTCTTTTCGCAATTGCATAAATTGCGTTCACATCTGCGAGGATCATTCTTCATTTGATTTAAGTAAGAACTTTCTTAATGTGTCGAAATCGCTAGCATACAATGTATACTAATTGGGGACACCTAGCTAAAAATTAGTTATCAAGTAAATAAAATAGAAATATATGTACATATGTATATATTGAATAAACGGTGCGTCATGCATTAAAATCAATTATGAAATATATTTACATGTGTATATATTGAATAGGTAATGAGTCATGCATTATCTGAAGATCAGTTGTTAGTTGTTACATAAAAAACAGTCTTTGCAAGTATAATCCAGCAGGCTTGTAAAATTAACCTTTTTAACGCGTTTTTTAAAAGTGTCTAGTGATTCAGACGATCAGATAGATTTCTCAAGTTTGGACCAAATGACAGGGCCTAGATAAGTCAGGCTGTGTTTGCCATAAGCAAAAGTCCGAAATCTCGGTATGACGAAATCAGAGTTTCTAAGATGATACTGAGAATTAGTAGCAACAAATAAGTCAGCAATGTAAGGAGGGGCCAGACCATATTTGACTTTATACATTATGGTTGCAATAGCTTGGAGTCTTCGCGTATAAAGTGTTGGTAGTCTCGCTCTTTGCAAGAGTTCCTCATACGTCGATTTATTGTCACAATAAACAGCGCGTAATGCTCGTTCTTGAATTCGTTCTAATTTTCTGGCATCAGAAGAACGACAAAAATGCCAGACAGTCTGACAGTATGTGAGATGAGGTAGTATAGCAAATTAAAGCAAAGTAAAGCAATTAAGCAAAAGGACCAATACAATCCAGAATTAATGACCTAACTTAATTTCCTCCTTTGGACGTCAAGCGGCATGTCACCCTTCTCCGTATATTTTGTTTGAAAACGTATCGTCCGACATAAGGTTTTCAGTTCTTCCTCGCGTCATCACCCGTTTTGGTGTTAGTTCACTTTAATATAAATCGACCGGAGACAGCTCAGACCAAAGTCAACTAGAAGATCAAGATTTCGGTTTCTCCCTCTCAAACAAAGGTTTCCTTCAGATATCTTTAAGCCTAGTGAAGAGGAACCTTTCA
The DNA here is from genome assembly GCA_016490735.1 of Pachyseris speciosa. NCBI lineage: Eukaryota > Metazoa > Cnidaria > Anthozoa > Scleractinia > Pachyseridae > Pachyseris > Pachyseris speciosa. Next base: position 90,367 of record JAEMWC010001015.1, on the reverse strand, counting down.
CGAGATTTAGTATATTTCTCGTCTACTGATATATTAACCGCATGCAACACAGTTGAACCTCCCCGTGCGACCACACCTCTTAAGTGACCGCTTTTCCAAATTGCCGCTCTCTCACTTACAAGCGAACATCTGATATGTATGCAACCGCGACTTTTTTGAGTTGAGAGTTTCATATTTTTTTCACTTTTCTTAAATGTGCTATGTCACAAAACGTTTTAAAATCCAACATGTGGAAATGCTTGTTTCGATAGGAACCCAAAATAAAAGGCGTCCACTTTTGCTTAAAACTACTCTATTCGCGCAATAAAACTAAAATAAGGACGCTTGGCCACGGATGGTTAGGTATTAGGCAAGGTTCCCTGCAGTCTGTTCCACTGCAGAACTGCACTAATCCCCGGACTAAATCGATAAATGATCATAATTGCCGCTCTGTTTACCGATAACAATCGATAAAATTGATAGCAATTAAGAGGTCTTCCATTGTGATAGATTTTCATCCATTATTAGTATAAATCTACTAGCGTTCTATCACGAATGCCGTTCTCTGATTGGCTACTTACTCGCTATCTATTCTGTGATAGATAGTGAGTAGCGGTTGTCAACAAAATGCCGGCCGCTTCTTCGCGTTTTCGAAGTGTCTGCAAGGAGGATTTAGATAATTGACTTGTTTAGCTTTGAACGACTGTAGATTTATACTGAAACAATTAGATTATTTGCTCTCGATTTCTATCTGTGATAGCTGATTCGGGCTGCGCCCTCATCAGCTATCACGCGATAGAAATCTTGAGATCATAATCTAATTGTTAAATAGAACCAATCGATAATAATCGATTAGTAATCGATGTCGTCCCGAATCTAAGTAATTGAACGTCGTGAAAGTTCGTGGCTGTAGAATAATTAACTCTTTCAGTTGAATTAATTTCTTCGGGTCATTCTGCATATATTACATTCCGTATAATTATGCCATTCCGCAGGTCATGCCACATGCCATTCCGCAAACTCATTCTTCCTTTTACCCTCACCGGTCCCAGTTAGGTGTCCCGTTTTTATACTAGACGCATTTAACGTCTGAGACGTTAAAGTCGTCTGATAAGTGCGTCTAGACGACACACTTAAATGAAGACGTTAAAGTCGTCAGACGTTAAATGCGTCTCTATTATTTACCGTTTTTATACTAGACGTTAAAGTCGTCTCGAGACGACTATAACGTCTCAGACGACTTTGACGTCTCTAACATAAAAACGGCCATTTATGGTTGATGTTTATTACAGTTGTGGTTGGTATTACATTTATGCTTGACGTTTATTCCATTTATGATGAGTATTACATTATTTTATGGGTGGTACAAACGCGGCATAAATCATAAAGTTTGTTAAATAATATTTAGCCGAAAGTTCCACATTTTAATGATAATTGACATGTCACTCGTGCTCAGCAATTAAATGCGACACTGAAATCAAATCTAGAACCTTTTTTAACTCGAGTCGAATGAAATTAGTTATTTAGATTCGGCGCATGTAAAATGCGACATTTAAAACCGGGCCTTACCCTCGATTAGATGTTAACCGAGGTTTTTTATATATACACGATCTCTCTAAAAACGTCTTGAGTTAATGGTGCTTTGAACACCTGGGCCCAGGGGAACAGGAGCCTGTAGCCCGATAACGAGACGTTGGCCTGGTCCAACGTTTCCTGGATTTTCACAGAGTGTAAAGTGGAGAAATCCACACATTACAGGGATAGTCGGAACTGCGCAAGCGTCACGATTGACCACTGCGAGAAGGTAGAAACAGAATATCTATCAAGAAACATTTTAGGCTTTAGGTTTACCCCTGTAGCTATGTAGCTGTCTGGTAAATGTGTTATTGTTAAACTCGATTGCCATATGAACTTGTTGAAGCCACCTCTTCTTTCGGAACGTCATCGCAACATCCATGCTCTCCTTGGCCGCCTCGTGCATGTCCTGTCCAGTGACCCTGCTGAACATGCGAGTTAGCTGCAGGCTCAGATCTTCAGTGGACGAGGCTCTTCGAGGAATTAAATTTGTGCTTTGGCGACGCTTGGTGGAGTACAAAGACCGACTTCTCCGGTGTTTCAAGAGTTCCCCGTCGCTTTTTGTACTTTTCGCTGATTTTATTTTAGTGGTCGAGTCGTCCGCTTTCACAAGGTTCGAGCTTCCGTCGCTTAATTTAATCGGCGGTATTTTCTCACTCATCTTATTCTCCACGTTTGAATCCAATTCTTTCTTTTCTCTGTCGTCTGTTTGATTTCGCCGCCTTTCTGTGTTCACCACCATGCCTTGCGTTACAAAAAAGTCACGTTTTCGCCTGTCAAAACTTCGGTTTTCGGAATCATTGCAAATTTGAATATTTGCAATTCTGTCGCTTTTGTTTACACCGACTAAACTGGTGTTTGTCGAGATTACTGGAAGATCGTTAATCGTTTCAATTACTTGCAGTTGTCTCTCACTGTTTTCTCTGTGTTCTTGGCAAAAACAGATCACTTCGTTCTCCTCTTCCCTGTCAAAAACATCCTGTTTCCATCTGTACGCTTTATGCCGGTTTTCCTTGGGCGAAGCGCCACGTTTCGTTTGATTCTCATTCTTAATTTGTAATTTATCTTTCCCGGAGGTTTCAGGTTTCGATTTTTTTCCATGGCAACGCGCGGGTTTGGAAACTTTCGGCAGCAGGCAGTTTGAACAGGTTGTCGATTTTTCGGCGTCGAGCGCTAGTTGCTCGCTCGATTCCCTCGAACTCTCGCCGTTTGTCGCGTTAGCTTTGTCCTCTTCACCGAAAGCTCCGTTGAAGATCTGAATGTCGTCGCTTTCTGAATAATTATCCTGCTTCTCTCTTTCTCGTATTGATTTCAAGCTTGTGTTTCCCCCGGCACCTGTCAATGGTTTGTTCTTCACACTTTTAAGCGCCATTGAAAGCTGCAGCTTAGAGGTGCCGGTTTGCATATTTTCTCCAAACCCGTCCACCTGAACCTTTTGTCCCACAACTGCGTGTTTATAGGTTCTATTCTCCATCGCGAGTAACAGCGGATTTGGCGAGTGCTTGTGAAACACAAGAGCCCTGTCCCTCGCGCGCTCGCACCATTTTCGCACGCGCCAATAAATCCCCAGCGTCAGTCCAGATGTGCTTCGAGATCGAAACTGCTCGGCAATAAGGAGCTTGAAACATTCGGTTTTCTTGTAGCGCCGCGCAAGATTACACGGCGTCAGACCGTGGCCATCCTTGGCGAGAATGCAAGCGTAGTTGTGATGAACGAATTTCTGTAAGCAATTAAGGCTTCCGTGTTGAGCAGCCTCGTGAACCGGGGTTTTAAAATGATCTGGATGAGCGTCTTCATTGCACCACTCTCTTACGGGGTGCTGGCCCACAGGTTCATCACACCGAGCCCCGCTCTTGATAAGTTGCGCCGCAAGCTGAGGGTAATTAAAATGCGCTGCGATGAACAACGCGACACGAAGTTGAAACTTCGAAACTAACGGGTCATCACTTAAACTAACCATATGTTTCAAGGTTGGTGTTAGCTGTCCCAACGTCGCCGATCTTAAGAACTCGCTCCAGCCGTTCCAAGTCTCCAAACGGACCGAGTCTCCGTAATCGATAGAGTACTTCTTCAAGGGATGGCAATCGTACATCTCTTTGCCTTCTGGGGAGACGAGTCGAAAAACGCTAACGTGCAATCCTGTTTTTTCCGTGATCATAGTCTTGAGATCGCCGACTTTCGTTTCCCACACGTCAAACCACTCCGTGAAACGGAGCGTTTCGTGGGAATACGAACACAACACGTTCAAATACGTCTTGACATTTTCTATAAGCTCGCATCGAAGCGTGGCGCCTGGCGGAATACTTATGTCCGTAAAAACCCACTCGTCTTCCAAGTTCGATCCAGCATAATTCAGTGTCAAGAGCATATCGTTTTCACCTTCCTCGCTTTGTACCGTATCCAAGTCAAGTTTCTTTCGAAGGATGCCCTTGATGTCGTTAACAGTTTGACCGACGAACACGTCTAACAAATGTCTGTTGATTCCAAAGAGCACGAAGACCCTCATGTTTTGAATTCCACGCTCTTTGGCGAATCAGTCGGTCAACATGAAGTTGTCAGTGATCTTGAATGCCTGTATCGAAGCTTAAGTGTGTGATATCTGTGTACCATAAAGCGCTGTCTCTAGGAAGCGACGGGTTAAATTCCTCACAGCATAAATATTTCATGGATGCATCAGAGTTTGCGTTTTGTGACGCAAAGGTTTGGTAAGCAGAAAGTGCACCAATTAACAGCTTAAATAATTAATACACACTACCAACCAATCGGTGTGGTATTCGAGCAAATTTAAGGCTCTTTGTTGTCAAAGCGAGAAATGCAAATTTACAAAAGGTGAAAAAAAAAAGCCGCAAAGGATATGCTCTGTTTTGGTTTTGTCTGCAGTGATAAGCGGGATTAACCACTAAGCATTCAACGCAGGTAATAATCCGTTAGAAAATCGAACTTTTGAAAACTATCTTTTTGTACGCTACTCAAGCAGAACGCGCTAATTTACATTAGGCGAAACTTTAAAAAGGCGACACAGAGAAATAAATGTTAATTTACTCTCTTTCTTTTGAGGTATTTTACAGATTCCTAACGGTTTGGACTGTATCTAAACTGTAGCCGTAGTCCGCATAAATAATTCTTTGAAGATTTTGTAACTCGTTGTAGAAACTTTGAAAACGGCAAGGTTACAGCTCTAAAGTCATTCGAAAATAGAACTTATTTGGGACGACCTTTTCTTTTGTTTTCACAGCCCACCAGACGTGTCATAGCGTGTCGTCCATTCAAAACTGGCATCCGCAGAAAATTCTAAAACAATACGACAGTTCCAGTTCATTTTGTCTTCAACAACCCTTAAATATGACAGGTTCAATTAACGCTGTGCTTTGTTGACAAAGCATAATTGTCGTGTTTATCGCGACAGAAATGCTTGCTGCGGTAGCACAAGGCAGTGATTAGTATTTCAGGCGGCTCCATGGCGGATATTGGACTCTGGTATGTTTTTGCCCACAGCGAACATTTTCGAAACCCAGGTTATGACGCTGCAAAAAAAGCGGAAGAATAAAACTTCCTCGATTTATCGCCTCAGGCAAAGAAAAATATTGATTTAAGTTCGGTGACTCAAAACGCAAATTTTTCACCGTTTCCGTTGTTCGCTCAGCCAAATGTTTGTATTATTTTATCACCCACTTTTAGCGAGATTAAAGATACTGGTCACGACCTTAGCCGCTTCACTGAAATAGTTGGTGAGAGTTTTCTCGACCAATGAAACTGCCAAGTCTTCAGGTCTCCATAAAAGCTGGAAAACATTGCCATTTTGTTCGCAGAGGCGGGTTTAAGGCCTCGGTCACAACAAATATGGCGGCCGCAAAGTAACCCCAGCTTATGTCAACAGATAATCTTTACCGCATAATTTATTTACTGTTATAATTTATTGACAAGTACAGGAATTTAAATTTTGGCCTTAACTCCAAGGTACTCAAGGATGATATTATAAAGGCCAATTAAGTCAGTTCAGCGATTATTTGTCTTTCAGGCAGGTTGTGACATTATCGGGTCCATACTGACTTGACCCTTGCATGGTTTTTCAACTTTTGATGTTGGCCGTGAAGTAAGAATGCATCGACAATTCTGGAAAGAAGGACACAGAAATTAGTCTGAGAACATCGCCAACTTTAGTAGTAACTTCGCAAAGTTATAACTTTGCAAATTCGGAACGTTTTACAAGCTTTTCGAGTGCTTGTCCCCCAACCAAAAAAACCTATCTGAAAATTTACCAATTTTACCAACTTTTTTAAGAGGCATATTTTCGCTATTTTGCAAAAAAGACGCTCAGACTTGGCCACTTAACTAACTAGGCCGCTCTTTCCAGCTGATTGCCGGCCAAAAATCTCAAAAACAAAAAGTTAGTTTATACCCATGTTTTAGCACAGTTCGGATCTGCATAAATCTGGCACGGGAATAGTTCAGATTTGGGCCAATTTCGAAACGGCATGCACTTCGGAACCGTTTAAATTTTGTACCATTACGGACTGAATTTGAATCCGCATGCATGATTGGGTGCTGATAAAGTTTTAGTCTATATACACCTTAACAGATCATGTTTATTCAAATTGCACCGGTACAAATGTATATATTGCGCCGGTAAAATATGAATGAATGATTTGTTAGCCTGCTAACAGTCTCCTTCTTGGGGCATTGAAGCGGGAAAATAGAGTGAGGACCCAAAAAATATTCGGTGGGCCGAGTACTGAGCCTGCGGTCTTGTCTGACTCGGTCGCGCGCGGCCAAGCTGACAGGGTAGCCTCGCTCCGCTCGCTGATTTTTCTCGCCTTACCGCTCGCTACACTAATTACCATCCTGTTCACAAGGAGTTGCCCAACGCTTCCCAGAATGCTCCAAAATTTTGGAATACAACGTCTTGGGTTAACTAAAGAATGGTTGCGTGGGTTTCTTTCAAATTTTTTTCTTCGTCGTTTAAGACAATCTTTAGCGGTCTTTCATTGAACGACCAATAAATTGCACTCAAGTATTAAGGCACTGTTGCACTGGAGAATTTTTGTGCAACTTGTCACGCAATGCTGTTGTACGGTTGCGAGACAAATTGCGTGAAACGTTGATTAGCGTAACACCCATACACAACGCTTGAAACATTCGTTGTAGCGCTGCAAGAGGCGTTGCGAAAAGTACAATCGAGTTCTACTTCTTGCAACGATTGCTGCAACAAAGAAAATTGCAAGACATGTTCATTTCAGGCTGTCTTACACTAGGCAACTTTTTTATGCAAACGTAAAGCTTGTGGGATGTGGCTGGAGTGAGAAGGATACTTCACAAATTAATGTGATTAAGTAAGCTGAAGCCACTCAAAAGGCACTAAGGCCACAAGGCAGCGGGCATTACCCCTTAAATCTACCAAAGCAAAGATTGAGCCCAAGCAAAGGTAGTGCACTCGAGAGGAATATAAAAGCAGTTTAATATTTTTAGTCATAATGACAGAAAAAAAAACAGACACTCAAGAATTGATCAACATAAATTTATTTCTGTCCAGCAGTTTCTCGATATAGCTATCCAGTTTAAAAAAAATTAACTTTAAATGTTCAAACTTTAATTAATACTGTTTTTATGTCGATCAAGCTAGGAATAAACTTAAACAGATACGAGATAAGGAAATCATTAATGTACTCCTTCCAAATTAAATCCATTAAAATCTCTGTTAAATAACGCTAAGACAAAAAAAAATTTCAGAAAACCAGGTGAACGTTATTCTCCTCTAGTAAGCCAAACTGCACTTGATTGTGCAATAGAGGGTTTTCACATGACATCACGGCCGCCATGATGGAGGTACAAAAGAAAAGAATGATTTTCCTTCGGGAAATAAATTTGATTGTTGTGTAAATAATTTTATTGTATTGTACCTCCAACATGGCCGCCGTGAAAACCCTCTGTACAGGCTGACATACCCCAGAAGAGTGGCTCCAGTTATACCAAAAACACAACAACAACAACAAAAATAGATAAAAGAAGGGGCCCAAACTCGAGTTGGTACGTTGGCCCAAATTCTCTTGTCATAGCTTGTTTCATATTTAAACCCGAATTTTGGTGCGAAAGGGTTTATATACGATTACGGTTAACGGATGAGGGGAGGTTGTTGTTTTATTTGGCTTTTGAATCAAATTACTACATTCCTAGACCGAGAACAGAATATGCAAAAGGTAGCCTACATTACAGGGGATCTGTTCTATGGAAGAGGATCCCCTTAAAGATCAGACACCAGCCTAGTTTGAACAGGAGAGATTACGATGAATTAACGTAAGTTCTCATTGTATATTTTCTTAACTTAGTTGTAATTAATTTTAAATTTTAGTTAAAGTAGTTTCAGTCAAGAGCATTTTTATGATAAAATTTCGTGAATAAATAAATATGACGATGATGATGATGATGATGATGATGATGATGATGATGATGATGATGATGAAGATGATGATGAAGATGATGATGATGATGATGATGATGATGATGATGATGATGAAGATGATGATGGCTAACTAGAGAAAACTGCAGAGAAAATTCAAGGTATTGAAATTACGTTTCACACAATTATGCGAACAGCTGTGCAGCAAGGCCTTTAGATGACGCTCAACCCAAAGAAAAACGTTTTCCTTGTTTTCCAAATAAATCTGTTATAAACGTTATTATAAATACTACGTTATTGTTATCATCATCAACATCATCATCATGCTTGAGGCAATGAAAACGGATGTCCCGCAAAGATTTTGGTTGCGTTAAAAGCTGTCACCGTGTAACAGCGCCCGGACAAAGAGAGAACCTCCACTCTTACAACAAATTGACGCTAAATTGTAGGCAATGATTACTAAATTTCAAATTTTGTTTTAAAACGTCGATATAACATTTAAGTGTACAAAAATATGGATATCATCATCGCCTATAATTCGCTTTTAAAGTTCCCGGGCGCAGCCATTTTGGATTTGACGACTTTTAATGGTTGCCCTTTTGGTTAGCAGAAAGGATTTTCTGTTTCATTTGCTTCCTGACAATAGCTGCAACCATTACACGTCATCAAATCCAAAATAGCCGCGCCCGGAAAATTTGAAAGCGAAAATAGGCAATAATGATATCCATTTTTGTACACTTAAATGTTATATCCACGTCCCAAAACAAAATTTAGAACCTAGTTATTATTTCCAACAATTTAGCGTGAATTTTTTGTAAGAGTGGAGGTTCCCTTTAAAAAAAAAATCAGGTTGCAACACACTGCAAGTTTTTTATCTGTTTTCAAAACCTTGCAACACGTTGCCGCAACAGAATGTTGCGAGCTTAGCTCGCGCTACACTGCGTTGAAGATTGTGGTAAAAAATGTCCTGTGTAACATCAAAATCCATCAATTTCTTTAGAAGTAAAAACAAAACCAGGTAAATTTTTTAGTTATCGTCCAACTACTCATCTATGATCTAGAAAAAAAAAATCAAGTGTGCGACATAATTCCTATGTTATGTTATGTTGCCACCGTTGCGAGTCTTGCTGCAGAAATCTATACAAGACAGCCTATTGTTTAGCTTAATTTCATGATAAAGGTTAGTCGCCTAACAACTCCACGCTAGACTAGACCAGTTTTCACTTTGGTCATTTTCAAGCAAAATATCGATTAAAACAGCTAACTGAAAAAACCACGAAACAGCATTATTACGCGTCGCCACGGATAGCAGTCTTCGTCGCTTTATAGCAATACTTACATCTTTTAAATAATCTGAAGTCAATGCGTTTTATTATATTGCTAAATTTTCTTGATATCTTTCGTTTTGTTCAGGTAATCACACGATTCCAAGTGCAATTTGGAATAAATGAGCACGAGTAAAAGTTTCAAAGGCTAACAAACTAGTGCAATTTGTGGCCTTTGAAAAATTTTCAAGTGCTCATTTATTCAAAATTGAACCAGGAAAATCATGCGATTACTTCTTAACATGCATACAAAAATTTCCAACGAGCTCTCTTTTATATCGTGTCTGTTTGTTTACGCACTACTGCGTAAAAATTCTCGACAATTTTGTTGAGTGCCTTCGGTTCGCAGCTTTTAATGATTTGGTTGTGGCCATTTTGTGCTGCCCAAGTCGTCCAGAATTTTAGCCAGTTGTTTGTGCTTTCCTGACTTTTTTTTTTTGTGCATTTTCTTTCAAATTTTCAGTTAAAATGGTGTTACATGTACTCTCTCTCCACCCCACCCTTCTATTTCCAACCCAGCATCCCCTCTGAATTTACTATTAACGTTAATTGTCAAGTTACTCTGAATTTATGATTATAGTTAATTTTGAACACTAACAGTCTGAAAGGAATTCTGGGAAGTCAGCATTTTTGTTGTAAAAGGAAAATTGCCAGTGTTCGGACAGGACTCGAACCTACGAATCTTCGCTTTCTAATCCTCTCTAACCATTAGCCCACTACGTCGCTGGTTGAAGAAAACTCAATTTTTAAACAATATAATTCATGCGCTTATTCTACACCCTGTAGTAAGCCTATATCATTACTCCCTAAAAGATAATTTTAGAAAGTATTGGAAAAGGTCGATCACCAAACCTTAACAAAAAGCTAACCATTTAAAATCAGCGCTTAGGCCTAATCACTGTAGATCAGTGATATTCTATGCAAGACTCTATTAAATATCTAGTTATACAACATCCCGTCGTCTTGTTCTTCGGTGGTCTAGTGGTAAGTAGCCGTTCCTACTAGCGGTAGTTCCGGGTTCAAATCCAGTCCAAATAATAAGAATTTTTTTTAATTTGTTCTTTTCTGAAATGTCCTGGAAACAGTGTTCTAAATTAAAGATAATCATAAATTCAAAGCAACTTGACAATTAACTATAATCGTTTATTCAGAGGAGATCATGCTGCAATTTCATGTTTCTGTACTACATTTGGGATAAACTGACACGCTCTCCTCAAATCAGATTGCATATTTTTTGTATGTACATCATTAGGGTTAAAATATATTTAAAATGGCCATTTCTTCTAATGAAATACTCATCGATACATTGTATGGGGAACTCCCAATCAGGTTACCCCTGGGGCATTTACTGAAGGAAAAAGGGGGGATATCACCTGATATATAAAGACAATATGCCGCGTCTATCAATACCACCTTACGGTATTATTTACGAGCCAGACAGACGTGGACAAAAATGAATACATACATTAAGAACAAAATCGAGTAAGAACAACACCTAACCACACCTTACACGCCAACAACGCCTTTAAAATGGAATACTCCCCCCTAGATGTGATCAACCTATTTGTAAAATGAAATGGCTCGTAAAAATCAAGTGCGCTAAAATGAGAACCGACTGTAAGTTAAATATGGCGTTTTTAGTTGGCAAAATTCAGTAAATATGAGAAAAAAATACAATTGTGCGGTATTCGTCGTGACCATTTAAAAATATTTGTACAGAACTTCCTCTGTGAGTTGCGATTAATTTTGATAGCATTCTTCAATTGCCTTTTATAAGCAATTTAGCCTTTCGTTACGAAAGAACTGGTACTGAAGCCAGCAACAACTTGGTCATAAATACATAAAACTCTTCAGTTTGAAGACAAATATAGTTTGTTCATAATATATTACTGTATCTCCATTTCAATTTCTACACATTTCAAGTATTTACCAAAGTTCTAATTTTTAAGAGGCTTTCTCGCGCAGACGAAATCTTTGCGTCAAGCTGTCATTACCTCCCTCCCACTGGGGTAACCGAAATAATCCACCCCTCCCTCCCCCCTCTGGGGTACATTAAATAATCTCTCACATCTTCAGTCATTCACCCGCTGTTCAAAATATGATTTCATATATATTCGCAATTAACTAATCAAATAACGTTCACAATTTCTATTCCTCAACATTCATTGCTCATTTGTACCCAAAGGATCAAACTTAACGTATTTCTGGTGAAAACCTCAGACAAATTCCTCTGATTTTGATGTGGGACATCCAACAACATTTGCAGCTCCAAGTGGCTAAGTTGGAAACAACACCTGCTCCATCTCATTGTCGTGGTCTGGTCACACGTTCGTTTCCATCCAACGGGCTAAACCGCGGTCCACAAGTTCTCGGTTAATCATGATCATCTGCAAAACGCCAAAAAGGTCTATGGGTGAAATCTCACCAAATAAGGTCAGATTAAAGCAATTCTTTCCTGTATTACTGTTTCGAACGGCTTTCAATATGAGTGTCGTAAAACTAAAACCAAAGCAATTCCTCTGACCAATCACAATGGACGGCAAAACAACGCAATGAGCCAATCAGAATTCGCTGCTGTTTAATGAAGCCGATGCCAAGCGCGGAAAAACGCGTTTAAGCAATTCACGGATTGATTTTGGTTTTGCTTCTTATTGGTCGAGAAAGTGGCGCCAGTTTTGTCAACCAATCACAGAGCGGAGTGAAACAAAACAAACGTAAACACAAATTACCTTCGACACCCAATTGAAAACTGCTCTAATGTGTTATTAAAAGATCGAACTTTTGAGTCTGTTGATTCTTCCCTGAGCGGTTTGTCCATTCAACTGTACTGTTCACTGTGCTGCACCAAGAGGTATTATTTTTTGTGTCCGCTGATGAAATTAAACTTGTTTCAGTCTAATTAAAACTTTGAAGCAGGTGTTTCTCATAAGGTACAAGTGCGTTTCAACCCTTGAGTCCTCTTCCATTGATGTTGTGCAAGATTATTCCAACTTTAAGGTACATGTGAACGTCTCTGATCATTCCAACAAAAGTTGCTGAGAATACTTTCCTGTGGTGCTGTTTGTTAGCTGTACAATGTGATTATAACTTCTGAGTCCGTCAAATGAAATTCTTAAGTGTGACCCAATCAAACGAAAACAACTGAGCTGTACTTTCCTGTGGTGCTGTTTATTATGCTGGACAAGGTGGTTCTAACTTCTGCGTCTGTGGCCGAACTACTAAAGTGTGACCATTCAAATGAAAGCAACTGAGCAGTACTTTCCTGAGGTACCGCTTATTATGCTGCTCAATGTGTTTTTTACTTGACTTGTGTAAGGAATCATCAGGTCTCGGTATTCAAATTGCAAGTAACTCTGCAGTACTTCACTGAAGTACTGTTTCATTACATACCTGTTGTCCTTGCACGAGGTAGAGTTCTAAGCAAGGTATCCCGTTTCTTTGCCCAAGGACGCGACATGTCAATACAACGTTCATCGCCATGTCTTCGAAAACTGCATTGGCTACGCTTGAAAACTTGTCTCCTGAAATAGGATAGATAGATTATGTAGCTGACAAAGGTATGGGGCTATTTCGAGGGATTTACCGGGGAATGCGTGCAAAATAGTCATTATGGCCATAGACGGGGATATTATGATTGGGACAAGTTTGGCAACGGGCAAGCAATCGAGCAATGGAAAAGATATCACATCATCCCTCTGTAACGAGAAAACAATCCGTCATGTTGCTGAGACGAACTAGAAGGAAATCCTTACAGCGTACAACGCATCTGAAATCAGTTGCAGACCAGTTGAGGGCTTTATCCCGTTGAAGTCTTAAAGACTGTTGCTTGCCTGCACACTCAAAGTTCAAATTTCCCTTTATTTTGCACTTACTTTTTGAAATTACATTATTAGCTCAAAAGAAAAAAGAAAAAGAAATACATATATAACCATTCAAGGTGACAATGGTGTATAGTTTGTGCATGAAGGCTAATAGAACCACGAGGTTATCGAGTTACCCTCCATCTCGTTTGAGTGAAAATAAAAAAAAAACCTGGGAGTAGAGGGAGAAGAATTGCGGAAACTTACGCTTGATATTGCTGAGATAGAAGATAGTTTTCTATACTTTTGGAGAAAGCAAATTGATTTAGATCATTGGATATAGGGTCCGAACTTTCCAACAAGGCTGGCGTTTGTTAGAAATCGTTAGCCGTGTTCACACTAGAATGCAGTAACGAAGCAAGGTATTCCACAGTGTGCATAACGGTTGACAAAGTTGTTTATTTAACACTAAATTATAGTTTACTAAATTATAGCGGTAACTGCCCTGGCGTTATACGTATGACCGCTGAGTGAACTCCTTCTGGATAGCAGGCTCAGAGCTATACGGTCATTTGTGAAAAAGTCTTTATTTCATGTTATTTAAGTTTAACATGAATCTCTTAGTTACCTTGAAGAGGGACCACGTTTGCGAGGTAACACTCTATCGCTTGGAAAGGTAGCGTTAGAAAATCAGTCCTGAAAAAGCAAAGGATCATGAATGTTATCCCTTGTATAAGAATTTTAGGAGAAGTTAAAGATATTGTGCATCAAATGGGAACTCGGAAAAAAAATCCGAGCCCCAGATGGGATTTGAACCCACGACCCTCCGTGATCTAGTCGGATGCTCTAACCATTGAGCTACTGGAGACTCTGTGGTGAGCAAGGGTGAAATGTGGGTATTGACTAGAACTGCATCACGCAGTTACATAGTCAAATTTTTAAACGACCATATATGACTCATAACTGCATCGCGCAGTCACATTAAGGCATATCGGCGATAGCACCTCGCTAACTGCATCACGCAGTCACATTAAGGCAAGCCCCAGGGGCTCGGATTTTTTTTCCGAGTTCCCATTTGATGCACAATATCTTTAACTTCTCCTATATTTACTCGCTTTGGTGGTTGGTTGGTTGCATCTTTGATATGCCTTAATGTGACTGCGTGATGCAGTTAGCGAGGTGCTATCGCCGATATGCCTTAATGTGACTGCGCGATGCAGTTATGAGTCATATATGGTCGTTTAAAAAATTTGACTATGTAACTGCGTGATGCAGTTCTAGTCAATACCCACATTTCACCCTTGCTCACCACAGAGTCTCCAGTAGCTCAATGGTTAGAGCATCCGACTAGATCACGGAGGGTCGTGGGTTCAAATCCCATCTGGGGCTCGGATTTTTTTTCCGAGTTCCCATTTGATGCACAATATCTTTAACTTCTCCTATAAGAATTTTAATCGGACAAAATTGAGCCAGCAGTTGAGGATGGTTTGGTAGTATTTTCTAGATTGGCGATACCAAACATGAGGAAGTACTATTGAACACAGTGCATTTTTGTGCGAGGGCTATTGGTCTCTCGGACGAAAGAAGATTCAATTCTTTCATCATTATATCAAGCGAGTTGCACATTTAACTTTGTCATGTTCCCTTGGTGTCAAAAAAGCTGAAACTAACAGCAGCTCTTTTACCACTTGACGCTGAAAGATCAGAATAGCACTCGCACTTTAATAAATACATAACATTTCAAGAATACTTTTATCAAAACAAAAATTCAAATCACAAGTTTATTATGTAAAAGATGCACAAAAGGAAACGTCAGAGGTTATCCATATCGTGGACGTTCCCTAAATAAAATATATAATAAACTATAGTAAAAATACAATTATAAGAAGTAAAAATATATATAATATATAGTATATAATATATAATGAACTATGGTAAAAATACAATTATAAAAAGTAAAAATATATATAATATATAGTATATAATATATAATAAACTATGGTAAAAATACAATTATAAGTAAAATATATATAATATATAGTATATAATATATAATGAACTATGGTAAAAATACAATTATAAAAAGTAAAAATATATATAATATATAGTATATAATACATAATAAACTACAATAAAAATACATAAGAACTAAAAAGAGTTTAGCTTATTTTACAAAACCTTTTTAATTTAGTTCTATCAATATAGACTAACTTATAGATACAATCTTAATATGTGCATTTGCTGACGCATTTTAAAAATATAACAGATATGTGGTTATCTTATGAGGAATAAAGACATTTAATTATTATTGTTGTTGTTGTTGTTGTTATTGTTATTGTTATTGTTATTGTTATTAATATTATTATTATTATTATTATCATTATTATTATTATTATTATTATTATTGTTATTAATGAAGAGTAAGAGCCGCTGGAGTTTGCTGGTGGAAGGTCACGAAATACGCAAGCGGAAGACACGTACACGAGTATACGTTGACTCCGATACTTGCGTCAGCGCTTTTGTGTCAGTTGCAAATGGGTCGAACAAACCCGTAGAATATGTAACACCTAATTTCTTTTTATAGTCACTGTGTCTGTTTCAAGTATTCAAAGCTGAAAACTACTTCAGTCCTAGGTAACAAAACCGGCTGTCTTAACGAAGACGAATTATTGAGAATGCATGGGTGCATTTGGACTTTAACCTTAAGTCACTTGCGTGTTATTATGGCCGGAAGACAGGAAGTACAAAAATCAGAACGCGTGCAGTTTCACCCAGGTTTAAATGATGATGGTTTTACTTTGAGGATGGCGTTGCCCTTCAACTCCACGAAAGACGAATTAATTTTAAAACTAAAAATGGTCATAATTTTGGACTTCATCTGAAACTCAGAGGGAGCAAGTGGCCGCCTTTGAAAAGCAGCACAGGAGAAAAAAATAGATTTCCTCTGAATGGTGATATGTCATGATTTTACTCAGGGAGGAAACAATAATGCTGTTGGAGCTACCTTTTTCAGGACAGCGTAGTAAACAGCACCATAGCAAAGTACTGCTCAGTAGCTTTCATTTCGTCATTTCATCAGAATAGCTAGGTAACGAGTAGCGTAGCCAACCAAAGAACGGCATTCGTGATAGAACGCTTGTAGATTTATACTAACATGGTTTAGTTTTGTCACTAAATTGTATTTTGCTACACTGAAAGTATTTGCTGTCACCTTTTGTGACAAATGGCAAGGATTAAAATGCACTGAAACTTGAAATTTTTCATGCAAGTTTAGAAACTCTGTTTTGAAGCAAATCGCCTAAATTCATTCTATATCTTCCTTCTTTGTTACCAGAGGCAATTTGTGCGTCAGTAGAGGTATTGGATAAAAACGGCAAAAGAACTCGTAACAATGTCCCTTTAAAGGTAATGACTTTGGGATTGTTGTATCTTTTTGTAGCTTCAATTTGCATTACTCAACCAAAGAGTCACTAAAGATAGGGTAATCAGCTCCATATGCCGAAGTCTATTAGATTGGTCCCTATGTCCCTTGTTAGACCAACTCTCGAATATACGTCCTCCTCATGGAACCCACACACTGACTGTGATGTAAATCGACATGAACAAGTCCAGAAGAACGCGGCCCGCTTAGTCTGTAATAATTACAAAACCACTACAAGTACTTCCAAGCTAGTGAAGTCCTTAGGCTGGGACACCCTTGAACAAAGGCGTCTTTACTAACCAAACAGTGCCAATAATTCAGTAAGGTGCAATATTCCCTGATTAGTAAGCTCTTTCCGCATATATACTTAGGTCTACTCGATGCCACCAGCTTTGTTATCAACAGTACACGCGTGTGTTTTATCTTGTAACTGCTCTTTTTTTTCCAAGAGCCATTCGCGGATGGAATCTGCTCCCTTATGGTATTTTATCAAGCGACACACTAAGTCGCTTTAAGCAATCTACCCAGCCTGCCATTAGCTCGCAAAATGTGGCCTCTCAACTCCGCAGGCTCTAAATTGCTGACCCCCCCCCCCCCCCCCCCCCAAGTTCTAAGGTCCACCTAACGACTGGTGGTAACAAGAGATCAACGGAGGAACGAAATTTTGGCAAATAACTCATTGAATGCATTAAAGACTTCTCATATGGACTTCTCTGTCATTGTCTGTTCTCTTGCAAAATATATTTCCTTGTCCAGGTGTGACAATAGCTACAGGCAAAACACTGGAACCACAAAAGGCTGAAGGGAAAGCTCTGAATCAAACACAGATAGCTCATGACCTGTATGTAGTTGGTACTTAATAGCTCCAAACTAAGCCTCTATGGCCCAGGTATTTAACTTTATTCCGCTTGGGGGAATGATTTTAAATCTGTGAAAATTATTGTGTACCGATTATGGAAACCACCCTTACACAGGGCTCAAGACTAGCGGCAGCCAACTAGCCACAGACTAGTAAAAAGTCTGTTTTGGCTGTAGATTTGTCACCGCACCAGAGGACCACAGGACCAAGCACTGGAGGACCAGAGGGAAACCAAGTGAATATTAATTTCAAATGGTTCACAAAGGGAAATTGAGTTGTTTAAGTGAACGGACAATTGACATTTCCCTAATTTATTGCCAGTCATTGAGATTTGCCTCATTTTCCCTGTCCAAGCAGCCTGCTGTGAAAGAGGTGATTCTTATCTTAACAGGAATCATCTTGTGTGACTTCTTGTTAACACTTGGTGTCTCCACTGTAGAAGCACTCACAGTACAGCTTACTAAAAATTGGCAAACAACGCACATGCAGACGCGACTCTTAGCAACCACTGACAAGTAGAAGAATTAGAGGGTTTTTTTTATTTGGCACATGAATTTGCACAGTTGCAACAAAATGTCCGCAAAATGTTGCATGTCAGTAATTTGTCTTCGTTCTAGTGAGCAATTTTATTTGAAGCCCCATAAAATCCAGATCACATTTTCCATTTGCAACAGCATCTTTTTTTATTATTATTATTATTATTATTATTATTATTATTATTATTATTATTATTATTATTATTATTATTATTATTTTATTATTTTATTTAAACGGCTGTGTTTAGAGACTGTTGTGTGCCTGACTTGACTGGGGTAAAAAAAAACTATCTAACATCCAATTCAAAAGCAGGCACTGCTCAGGGAGAGGGGCTGGGGGTCTTAAACCTCCTCCCTCCCTCCCCTCTCACTTTTCAACAGTAAAAAGCAAGTAACACTAAAAAATAAGTTACTTTTCTATTGAAAACACTGGAAAATACTAAATAGCAAGGACCACCGTTGCAAAATAGAAGAGCCGGATCCTGTAATAGATCTAACCAGCTATAAAATTGTAAACTAGAAAACGGTAAGAAACAAGCAAGGCTGGTTACACGGCTAGGAATATATATTTAAACCAATATTTCGGGAGGCACAGCCTTCCTTCATCAGGGTGTTACATATTATGACCCTAAGATGAAACGACGTTACAGTTTTAAAAAAAGTTGTACATGTAACATGATATTATAATAAAGGTAAACAATACAACGTAAAATAAAAAAACGTTACAGTTTGAAAATTTGAAAAAAACGTAACAAGAAAACAAAAAGATAGGTATTATATTTCTTCTTTTCTGTTGATACCTAACGGTTCAAGAGTTTGACCTCTATCAATTAGATATGCTTCTCTGGCTCTTCGTACACCGTCACGATTAGATTTGGACAGTTCTAGTGGAATTAGTTGCATGTCAGAAGCGCTGTGACCGTTAGAGAGAAAATGTTCTGATACTGCAGTGGGTTTAGAGCTGTTGGTTTGTTTGTCGACTGTTCTACGATGTTCGTTGAAACGGTCCTTAAGTCGTCGTTTAGTTTCGCCTATGTATTGTTTGTGACAGTGATTGCATTGTACCATGTATATGACATTTTTGGAATTACAGTCAATGTGATGTTTGATAAATCTAGTTTCGCCGGTGGAATGAAAAGTATAGGTTGTAAGTCCATCAGTTATGTAGTTGCATGTTAAACAGTTGTGGCCACAGCGAAAGGCACCAAGGGGTTGATTATTTTTAGCAGGTTTACGTAGTTTAGCACTGACCAATAGATCGTTAAGATTGTTAGAACGTCGGAAAGCAACAAGAGGGGCAGCCTTGAAAACGTCAACGCAGCGGGGAGATGAAGATAAAATGTTGAAGTGTTTGTGAATAATAGATGATACGGAGCGAATAGCTGGATTGTATGTTATGACGAGGGGTACACGTGTAGGCTGGTTAGTATCGGAATTGCGTTGTTTGGGGGCAAGTGCTTCGGTACGTGAAATGTTGTAAACGCGTTGTATTTCGTTGTTGAGGTAAGAGAGATTGTACCCACGTTTGTTGAGATAAGACTTAAGTTCGTTAAGACGGAGTGCGAAAGTTTCGTCAGAAGAGCAGATGCGTCGAAGTCTGAGAGCTAAACTGAATGGAATAGCTCTTTTGCTGTGTCTGGGATGGCAAGAGGATTGTAACAAGTAGAGATGTTTGTCAGTAGCCTTAGTGTAAAGATCAGTAGTGATTTTACCGTTGTTCAGTGACACGTTGACGTCCAGAAAGGGTATGGATGAGAAAGAATAATTGGAAGTAAATTTAATTGTAGGGTGAATGTTGTTGAGATATGTGGTGAAGGTGTTGAGATCGTCTACTGAGTGTGTCCATATCATAAAAATGTCATCTATAAAGCGCCACCAGGTATGCGGTTGGTGTGGGGCATGTGATAGAGCGTTTGTCTCGAGTTTGGCGAGAAAAAGATTGGCATAAGATGGTGCCATTCTAGTTCCCATGGCAGTGCCGTGTACTTGTAAGTAGTGCTTGTCGTCGAATGAAAAGTTGTTCATAGTGAGTATCATGCGTATGAGGTCACAGAGAGTTTCAGTGCCGATAGTGGAGGTAGTGCGTTTGCGTGTATCGAGGAAGTAACGACATGCATTGATGCCTTCGTTATCATCTCAAACCTCTCGTACAGACTACCCAATCATTCATAAAAGACACCACTCACTTCCTCAACAAACTCGAAAATCTCGGACAACTGCCCAACAATGCCATTCTCGTTACACTTGACGTTTCTTCACTCTACACCAACATACCCCATAACGAAGGCATCAATGCATGTCGTTACTTCCTCGATACACGCAAACGCACTACCTCCACTATCGGCACTGAAACTCTCTGTGACCTCATACGCATGATACTCACTATGAACAACTTTTCATTCGACGACAAGCACTACTTGCAAGTACACGGCACTGCCATGGGAACTAGAATGGCACCATCTTATGCCAATCTTTTTCTCGCCAAACTCGAGACAAACGCTCTATCACATGCCCCACACCAACCGCATACCTGGTGGCGCTTTATAGATGACATTTTTATGATATGGACACACTCAGTAGACGATCTCAACACCTTCACCACATATCTCAACAACATTCACCCTACAATTAAATTTACTTCCAATTATTCTTTCTCATCCATACCCTTTCTGGACGTCAACGTGTCACTGAACAACGGTAAAATCACTACTGATCTTTACACTAAGGCTACTGACAAACATCTCTACTTGTTACAATCCTCTTGCCATCCCAGACACAGCAAAAGAGCTATTCCATTCAGTTTAGCTCTCAGACTTCGACGCATCTGCTCTTCTGACGAAACTTTCGCACTCCGTCTTAACGAACTTAAGTCTTATCTCAACAAACGTGGGTACAATCTCTCTTACCTCAACAACGAAATACAACGCGTTTACAACATTTCACGTACCGAAGCACTTGCCCCCAAACAACGCAATTCCGATACTAACCAGCCTACACGTGTACCCCTCGTCATAACATACAATCCAGCTATTCGCTCCGTATCATCTATTATTCACAAACACTTCAACATTTTATCTTCATCTCCCCGCTGCGTTGACGTTTTCAAGGCTGCCCCTCTTGTTGCTTTCCGACGTTCTAACAATCTTAACGATCTATTGGTCAGTGCTAAACTACGTAAACCTGCTAAAAATAATCAACCCCTTGGTGCCTTTCGCTGTGGCCACAACTGTTTAACATGCAACTACATAACTGATGGACTTACAACCTATACTTTTCATTCCACCGGCGAAACTAGATTTATCAAACATCACATTGACTGTAATTCCAAAAATGTCATATACATGGTACAATGCAATCACTGTCACAAACAATACATAGGCGAAACTAAACGACGACTTAAGGACCGTTTCAACGAACATCGTAGAACAGTCGACAAACAAACCAACAGCTCTAAACCCACTGCAGTATCAGAACATTTTCTCTCTAACGGTCACAGCGCTTCTGACATGCAACTAATTCCACTAGAACTGTCCAAATCTAATCGTGACGGTGTACGAAGAGCCAGAGAAGCATATCTAATTGATAGAGGTCAAACTCTTGAACCGTTAGGTATCAACAGAAAAGAAGAAATATAATACCTATCTTTTTGTTTTCTTGTTACGTTTTTTTCAAATTTTCAAACTGTAACGTTTTTTTATTTTACGTTGTATTGTTTACCTTTATTATAATATCATGTTACATGTACAACTTTTTTTAAAACTGTAACGTCGTTTCATCTTAGGGTCATAATATGTAACACCCTGATGAAGGAAGGCTGTGCCTCCCGAAATATTGGTTTAAATATATATTCCTAGCCGTGTAACCAGCCTTGCTTGTTTCTTACCGTTTTCTAGTTTACTTTTCTATTCAACGTTTTATCGAAAACTAATTATTCGTGTTTTGAAACACCTCTTTTTTGTTGTTGAAAGTATATAAGTTTCACCACACCATGTTAGTTTTAAATGCATTTCCAGCCATTTAAGAGGACTTTAATTCAAACATTTTCCGGGAGAGCATACCTCCTGACCCCCCCTAGTTGAGTCCCCCAATTGCAATTAGTTTGGTCCATAGCTGTGTTAAATTTGTAACCACATTGTCTCTTCAAAGTATTTTAAAGAACTTAATATTTATCACTTTCAAAGTGAATGTAAAACATACATATTGCTAATAAGTTGCATATCAGTATTGTTGTTGAAAAAAAACCTAACTGAAGCTGCTTGACAGGATCAATTCCGGCAAACAAGTCTGGCTAGTGAAAAAATTGTTTTGGATAGTGAATCACACCTGTCACTAACCACTGGGCAAGTAACCTGAGAAGTTAGTCTCCGGCCCTGACTTACACATTAACGTTGATTTCACTTAGTGATGATTTTTGTGGGCCAAACTATTTGAGAAAAGGTTCGTCTCAATGCAATGTTACACGCGACGAGATTGGTACACCGGTATATTTAAAGTAAAACGGTTCACGTGATTTTAAGACAATGTGTTTTGACGACACTCGAAATTATCTTAAGGTGCAATGAGAAACTCTTTCAGGAGAAGTTTTCAGTTTTCTGCAAACTTCCTTTATTCTACGTAGGTATCGATGACAACCGCTGCAACATCCATGCACGGATAAAAACAATAGATGGATCAACGCTGTATATAACTCGGCAAACAGCGAGTCGAAGGGCTGGCATTTTATTCAATATTTAGTGCCTTCAAGGGAAGAAAGGAAACGCTAACGTCCGTACGAAGGATTCACACCACTGACAAAGCTGGGAATAAAAAAAATCATTGAACCGTGTTGTATATCTTAAAGCAAAAGGAAAAGTTGTTTCTGGCGAAGAGGGAAGAAGAAAGAATGAAAACGCGAAAAGACTTAGTCGCTACATCATCATGAGAAAAGATCCCCAAGTGACGTTTTCGCTTGACAAAATAAATGTAATTCTTAATGCAACAAAAAATACTGCTGAATTATTAACAACGCAAGCATTTAAGAAATTTTCCAAAGAACAAAGTTTTGATCTTCCAAACCAACGCAAACTAGAACTCCCCAAAACGTTTAACGCTACACGACACTTAAAGACCATTTAACAATTATCAGATCACAAGCTCACTATATTTTGAATAGAAGATTAATTATAGCATGCAGCTAAACATCTGTCTTGTGTGTATACCTGACAGGAACCAGTAAAAATAACTCCAAGAAGATTGAAGATCAAGGAGATTTTAGTGATTTCACTGAGAAGCTAAAGGAAAGATTTAAAAAAAATTAAGACAGGACAGTTTTGAAAAAAGCAAAACAAAACTAAACAGAAGAGAAAAACAAAATAGTGTGTTTATGCCGAACTAGTCCAACTTTGAAGCATGATGTCGAAAGTACTAGTGAAACCGCCAACGCAAAAGAATATATACTGATCCACGTCAACTTTTTCAACATTTAAAATTCTATATTTGTTGACATGTTTCTACCACAAAACTAAAGAGCAGCCTTTTTGAGAGAAAACGAAAGCATCCTCCAGCATTCTGGGTCTTGTTCCAAAACATTCTGCGGAAATCGAAAGCATTAGCAGTCTGCACCGCATAAAGCTTCAAGAGAGTTGCTTTTCATTGTTTTGACTACAGTTACGAATACCGGCACCGCGAGCTGTCGGGTGGAATAGAAAACCGTTTAAGTATGACAAACTTCGAGTTATCTTCGGTTTCAAGAGATACAAGGAAGAAAAGGTCTCTTTGGTTTCAGTTTATAGCGCCTAGTTTGCGTAGAACGGCTTTGAGCTCCCACAAGATTATTCGGTTCTCGATACGCTATACTACAACTTATTGCACTTGAAACTTAATTTCCCTTCCTAAACCTGTAAACCTGTACTCAGACAAAAGCGAAAGAAAAACTCTAAATCTCACTATGAGTGATAAAGAGCACTCTATACTTCTTATGTATGTAAACGGTGTCACAGTGTTAGTTTAGCATTTCATCCACAGATCTCCACGTCGCAAGCACCTTTAACAGGACAAGAACAGCATCACGCTAAGGAACTGTTCGACAGCTTTCCAAAACGTTGACGCTAGAACCCAGAAAATAAAAAGCTGTACTACATTTACACAAACACGGGCGCATAGAGTTTTTATTCACGAAAGTGTAGAGAAGCGTCTGCTTCCACCGAACTTACACGTGGTAAAAATAATTATCTCCAACCGAAGCGGTATATTAATGTAAAATTTATTTACACGTTAACCAACTTGGACAACCCGTCTAATTTACGACATAAAAAATAGAGTTTAGGATAATACGCTCGTAGAGGAAGCACTACATTTAAACGATCGAGAAGAATAGACAAACATAACAAAATCTCCTTGCGCAGCGTGTCAAGAGACTCCTTAAAAATGGGATACTTTCTGTGCTGCCCTTTACGCTTGAATCGGCGTTCATTACAAGAAAAAACGCATTTTTTTCTGGGTAGATCAATATAAAAGTAAACCTCACAGAAACAAATCAGTGTAAAGAAAATTTAACGGACAAGAATTCAGTCGTTCATGACATGGAATTTAAAAACTGAACAGCGTTACGTTTTGTTAATGTCGATGATACCTTGACTCACGCCGGCGTTACTTGCAAAATCACAAGCAGAAAGTTTTATTTTAAAAACCTTTAGAAAGGCTCGAAAAACCCATGACGACCTTCCAAAACATCCGCTGCTTCAAAACCGAAGCAACGCAGGCAGAAAATTAGCGGCACATACATTAAATAAGGCCATTAGTCAAAGCAGAATTTAATACGCAAATAGGCCCAACGTTGTTCGGTTTCTCTTCCGCGTTTTGAAGTTTGAGAATGACGTGCTTGAACGCAGTGTGGGTGGCAAAAAGAGCCGTTCATTAACCGAAAGTAAGTAATTTTACTGGTGACAAGAATATACATACAGTGAAAGAGCGTACAATTCTCGGAATTTCTTCGCTGTTCCTGTTTTGACTGCAAGGAATACCGACTAAGGTAGAAACATCAAGACGTCCGCTAAAATCGCAATTAAAGGCAGTCCGGTGTCCTTATACCAAGACCGCGTGTGTCGGTGATCGAGTTGTAACGACGATTTACAACAGGAGAGATGAATGATCTGCTACCTTTAATCAACTTACTAGCGGAACGAGAAATGTCTAGAGTATTCAGGAATTAAAGAAGCAATTTAGCAACGGGCTACACGACTGCTTAGTTGCTTTCAAGATAGACGGAACTTACAAACGACACCACAGTTGTCTAAAAAATTCAATAATTGAGGGACATCTTATTCGGTGACGGGAATTTGGTGTTATAAGGAAACTTTCAAGGGCTTAAAAACTGGTAAATACATAATATCTTCGGTCGCTTTATCTACGCCGACTTGTGTTATTTAAGACTTACGTTAAATCATACAATGAGCGACGGGCAGAACGACGAGGGCTGAGCAATCAAAAAACCGCACACAATTTATCATCAAGAACTAAGGAACTTATTCCGACCTGAACCCAAACCTTCTACACACTCGTGACAGGAATTTCCAGCTAGAAACTACACGAGTTCTAAGAAACGATGCGATTCACTTCCTTTTTCC
Organism: Pachyseris speciosa; assembly: GCA_016490735.1. Classification (NCBI taxonomy): domain Eukaryota; kingdom Metazoa; phylum Cnidaria; class Anthozoa; order Scleractinia; family Pachyseridae; genus Pachyseris; species Pachyseris speciosa. The sequence continues at coordinate 64,874 of JAEMWC010001015.1, read as the reverse complement.
TCTTTTTGTACAAAATCGCTTAAGGGCAGACCTTCAGAGGACAAGTAGCGATGTTTTCACATGAGAAACGTCCCACGTAGCAAATAAGATATCTATAGCTCTAGCGAAAACGAGGTAAACTAAGTTCTAGCAGTAAGTTCTAGCAGGGCTCCAGCTAAGACGGGGCGAAGCATTTCAGAATAAGCGATTACGCAATCTGAGAATTGCAATTCAGCCCTTTTGCCATAGAACTTCCCGCTCTACTAATGGCAGAATTTTGGACGCCTAAATGAACTAGTCATAATAAGAAAAACGTGCAAAAGCAATCGCCCAGAAAGGGAGGCATTCTCGAGACATTTGTTAGAGTAATTCCGTTTTCCTGTTTTAAAAGTCGTTAAAAATATAAGAATGCTGAGATTGGGAACATTACAACACGACCAACAGAACAGAACAGAACCATTTATTTAATTTTAGGCTCAGGGTAACCCTTTCAGATGCTTAAAAGAAACCTGCAACGTAAAATGCAAGGTAAAGTAAGAAAACACTTCACAACACAAGCAAGCAAGCTAGTTGTGATGTTCGTTCGATTAGGAAAATTACAAAATGACATAAGAGTTTACACCCATGAGTTCAGGCTTAAGTGGAACAAAAATGTGCAACAACGCATTACATTTGCGAGCCAGTAAGCTATAAGCATGTTCTCGCTTACCTTAATTGTCGAAGACTTGATGCGGCAACTCGTCCATACCCTCCATAATCCAAGTATTTGACCTCCACCTCGTCGGGATTAGTAAACGCCAGAATCTGCGCTCTGTACCATCCAGTGTACGTGTAATCCGGAGCAGCGCAGCAGGAACCTACGACGATGGGCTGAGGTAACGGCAGAATGAGGGGCGCAGCGCCTTGGCCGTAACACAGCATCATGTTCTGATGCAGATCTTGAAGTTGCTGCTGTAAAAAGTCGACATGCCACTGCACAAAAAAGTGGCCAGCGTTCGTGACGCTTGTCACTACAACATCGAAGCTTGCAAGGCGAGGAAGCGTGGCTTGAGTGACTGGGAAAGCTGGTGGAGTTAACACGGCCGTTGGCAATATCGGCGGTAAACATACGGCGTTCTCCACGGCGCCGTTCAAGGCCGGCGAATTCAGCCTCCTCAGGGAAACACCTGGAAACTTTTCGTGGATAGAATCCAGAGCAGATTGAATCTGCGAAGAATTGCCCGAAACAGAAATTATTCTGTAAGTGGACATCTCGCCCGGCGACTGAGGAATTAAGCGTATCTTGGCTCCGGACTTCTCTGAGATTACCTTGACATTTTTGCCCTTCCGACCGATGAATCTCCCGCACAAAGTCTGAGGAAATTCAAACTCACACACGTCTGTATCTCCGTTTTGCCCGCCCTTCCGCGACTTTCCATTGCCGTCTTCTTTGCGAGGCGGCGGGGTGTCGTTGTTAAAACCTTCCGTGAAACTCAGGTGTGTGCTACTTTCAACGCTTCCCTCACTCGCCGATTCCTCGCCTTCAGACAATTCTTTCTGCTCTGAACTTGTCGAAGGCTTAGTTTCAACACCTGAATCTTGCTGAGCACTCTCTGTAGCACTCAACTGCGTCTCCAGCCGAAATCGCTGCGCACTAGAGGGTGCACTATCCACGGTATCTTCGCTTACTTCGCTCTCTGTAACGGTGTCCTCGTTCGTCTTGCTTTCCTTCCGCTTCTCGTCCTCGTTTTCGTCGTTTTCCGCTTGGCCGAGTTTCGCAAGCTCCTCTTCTTCTTGACTCTTCTTTTTAAGCCACAGAAAGCTCACAATAATCGCAATGGCAGCCGGGAGAACCAATGAAACAAACAGTTTCGTGGAGAATTGCATCTCGGGTCAACCTAAGCACGCCAAAAAGAAGCAAAAATGAGCACTGAGACAAGCATCAAGTATTACAGGCATCTAATGTTTCGCATGTTATGTAAATCCCGACTAAATTTTCTTGGTCACAGACACGAAAGTTTTTTCCTACAGAAGTTTTATCTGGCCCAGTTGAAGAAATGAAAACAAAACAGAACCTTGCACCTTTCACAGAATCAACAGGATGGTGGAGATAGCAAATTGATTATCCCGAGCGTCTCATTTTTGGGAAGTTAGACTAATCTCTCCAAAACGACACAACGTTTTAAACCCTTTCACGGGAGGAACCTCTGGATACATACTTTCGATACACCTCCACACGTTAACGGTGCGGTTTTAGATACGCTTTCGGAGTTTAAGGAAACAGATTTTAGTTCAGAGTAGCAGCAGGCGCGAAAGGGCTGCTGGTCTCGGCTCGACATGCGCATTGCGTTGCATAAAAATGATATATGAGAATAAATATATGAAAATCATATATTTGAACTGCGGATTAATGATTAAATATGTGACTGATCATCGCAGTTATGAACACTACTTAAGCAGTAGTGAAAATAAAGCCTGAAAAAAAAAATTCAGGCTTGTACGGGATTCGAAACTCACGACCTCTGCGATACCGGTGCAGCGCTCTACCGACTGAGCTAACAAGCCATCTGGGAGCCGGTCGTTTTGTTGGTTCGTAATATACCCGTGAGTGGTGAATATATGAGAATGAATATATGAAAATCATATATTTGAACTGCGGATTAATGACGAAATATGTGACTGATAATAACAAGATCCAATTTGCGTAGTTATAATAACAGCAGTCCCAGACTTCTTTGTACGCGATGAGTATACGTACGGATCAAGTTAGAACAGCTTCTAAAAACGAAACGTGTAGAGAAAATTATCCTCCCCTCCCTTCTTCCCCAAGGCTTTTCAAAGGATGGTGAGACAAACAACGGTGGCAGCAAATATTGTAAAGGAAACAGAACAGTTTAACCATCCAAGCTGGTGAAAGGCAGATCATTGGAGATCAAAGAAGATATGGATGGTAACCGAACTTATCAAGCTTACTTACAAAATCTCCACACAAAAAAGGCTTAGCCGTACTTTTTTCTGTAATAACCCGTTATATATATTAGTAAAATTAGGAGAACACCTAAAATGCTGGGAGAAAGCACTACGGGGCTATTTGAGTTTCAACCAAAATTTCTTTGCACCACTTGCTTGCGCGCGCGTCTTGCAATGAAACAAGGTATGGCGAAGAGAGAGTTGGTAGTGAAAACCATGAGTATTCTCAGATCGTAAATCAAAGCCTGATAAGAGTTCGAGTTCGAGCAATCGGTTGCCCTAAATGTGGAACGCAACTCCCAAGCAACTCAGCAGGACGTGAACAACGAACAATCGGCAGGAAGCACGTAATTTATTGTGCGCACGGCAAACACTTGTTTTTCGAATTCTCACTGCGGATCAATAACTCGCCTAAATTCGATTTTGAAAATTTTATATTATGAATTGTGATCTGCCGCTTCGTACACCAAAGAAATAAAAAAAATAACGACACTCACAGAATAATATTCACAGATTTCCAGCACCCATTATGGCATCATTATGGAGAAAGTTGTTGGAACTTTTTAATTTCCTAAACGATTCAACCTTGCAATTTGTTCTTTGAGTATTAAAGGTCTTAACTAACGAAACCATCTAAGTGCCGCAGTTTCCTAGTAAAGTTTTTTAACCAATCCAAGTGCGCGTCCGTGCGCAGGCGGCCTGCGCTAACGTCATCTCATACGCACTCAAACGTGATTCGCATGCATAATGCTTACGTTCTTTATTCTCAGTGGCTAAAAGCACACAACCAACTTACGCTGACATCAAAATAATGACGCAACTTCAGTTAGTGACAACTAGGGCCGTTTACCATTTGTATAAAACAACCGAAATTTTCGGTTGAAAATTCAAATGACACAGCTAATTCCACTGGAAAGATGAAAATCCTCTGACGTAGCATTCATCTTTTTTTCTTTTCTAAATTAAAAATGAACGGAAAATCCTCTACCATTTGTCTAGCCATGCTTGCACCGGTCCGTTTTCCGTGCGCTTTTTGATCGCTTTGACGGTTGTTGTTGTTGTTTAGCGTAAATGGTAAACGCTCTCGGACTTAGAGGCAAGCCACGTTGAAGAGCGTCCAATTCTGAATGGTTTTTTCGTGCAAATTCTATTTACAAGCTCGACGGCAAGATTCCACAATCTGCGAGCGAAACAGATGCAAAATGTTTCAAGATTTATCGGAAGTGATTTTGATGAATAAATTAGCACCTGCGTTTTCGATCGTTTTCATTCAGAAAAGAACATTATTTAAAATGACACCTGTTTTCATTTGTTCCGCTCTATGTCTACAAGTAAACGATTGAAAATTACCCTTCTTAATGACCGTATGCCGTTTCGAAACCGTTACGGAAAACGTCCGATTTTCGCATCGCCACTTGAACTCTCTCTCGTGGGAGAGTTTTTCTTCTTATAATAGTGTACACGAGGTATAAGAGGAAACTCGGATGCGAGCGTTCGGGGCTTCAGTATCAGTTGCAAGTCAAAACCCGTCAACGATAACCCGTTTTCGGTTGATATCAAATGTTTTATCCTCAGTTCATAATCTTTGAAATGGATTTTCAAGAAGAAATAAACCACGGAAGAATCTGTAAAAGCACTGATCTGCATGTCAGTGGCTTTACAATGAATACCCTCTACTTAGTAGACGGTTTTCCCTAAAGGCGATTGCGTCTCGTAATAAACGGACTTAAGCGTCTACTATCTGTGCTGATCATTTGAAAGGTTACTTGGCAGAACATTGCTCGACTGTAGGCTTCCCTATGCGAAGGAAATAAATAATACCTCGTAGCGTTCTTTAACGATAACTACGGCAGTCAAGATCACAGAATTGCCAAGGTTTTTTCACAACCATTCGTCTTTTGGCGTTGTAAAAACATGAACAAAGAGCACAAAAACGAATACTCACTGGTACCATATGAAAGCAACATGTACACACTGAAAGAATGCAGTTTTGAGATCCAAAAGGTGAGTTATCAGATTGCCTTCCATCTAAACTGACCGTAGTTTTGTACCTCTCTTACAAGTCAACAGCGGAAACTTCTGCTAAGCTGTCCTTTTGTTTGATCTTTATTATTTTGTGTTTTCAAACCACTGTCACGTTATTCCCCCTCTTGTTTGTGATTGAATTTGTCTGCGAAGCTTTTTGGCCGTCGTCGTTGATATGGACACGACAACCTTTCACAGCTAAGTACTACCGTACTACAGTATACATTTGAATCTTTTCGTTAATTCCGAAATAACCTTAGGAGAGTCAGAGCTCCCAAACCAAAACTATAGAGAAGTAGTTTCCTATCACCATCTTCCGTGGCTTGGTTCACCTGCCTTTTTATTCTTTTGCCTTGATTTGCGTACATGGAGTTTTGGCCCTTCAGTCACATCTTCAGATAATTATGTGCCAAACCATTCGAAACGTCAACACCTTCGTTGGTTTTACCGCAGGCATTTAACTGTTTGATGGAGGGAAATTTACCTTTGCCTGGGAGGCGATGGGAAATTTGAACCGGACTTGGCTTTGTTCTTACCGAATGTCAGTTGTATTTTCATGGTTTGTAGTAACTGGGGAGTCAAAAGAACACATGCCCAGGGGCTAATTAAGTACGACTGCATATCACAAACGATCGCAAAGTGTGCTGTTTCCATATGACCGCAAAGGATCGCAAACGACCGCAAAATAAATTTTTAGCATACATTTCGGTCAGGGGAAATTATCAAAAGTACGGTCTGTTGACAATGTACGGGCTCAGTTAATCGACACGGTAAAATTCTCAATGAACGCAATATCGTCCCGGTCCAGATGCCCGCCCGTCCCCGGGGCCAGGTGCTTGCACTTTCTTTCGCTACGAAATTTTGGCATTGCATCTGCCGCAGATATCTTGAATTTCTTCTCGATTTTTGCCCATTTGTTTACTTTTTTGCTTTTATCCTCAAAATCTTCACTGTTTTGCTGTAAAGACAATCGTACATCGCAACTACTTCCATGAATTTCTCGTTGCTAACGCTGCCGTGTTCGCTCTTGGCCGCGCGTGTTTATGACACGTGACAAGAGTGAGCGGTGCAGCAAACAGACGCGTAAGCTTTCTTTCTGGGAAACATGGCTCTTAATGCAGCACATTATGGGCTGTGTTTCGATCGCAGATCGCAGAATTTTGGTTTCCACATGATCGCACGATCGCAATTGATTGCAGTTGATCGCAGACGATCGCAGAAGATAGAACTTGCTTCTATCTTTTTCAATCGTCTGCGATCACAATCGCAGGATTGCAGAAGTGTTTCCATATGATCGAAGAAGATTGCAGAACTTTTTGCGATCTGCGATCCGCGATTGTCTGCGATCATAACCAGGCTTAAGCGCCAAATGATCACACCTTCCAACTCTAACCTTAGTACTGCTTGTAAAGCAATTATGAACCTGATGAATATTAGAACAATACACAAACAGATACATCCCTTTTCAACTTACATCTCGGTCACATTACACGTCAGAGTGAAAACAGAGAATGAAGAGGACAAATTCGCTTAATTATTACTTTTTCCTCTATTCGTTTTTCGAGAAAATCATGAAGATGTATCCGAAAGGTTGCTAGGAATACCCCAGACCACTTTTAAGGCGTGTTTGAGGTTAAAAAAGCAAAAGAAAAGAGAAATTAGCGCAGTTAAGCGTGTTTTTATAAAAGCCACTTGCTTGCCACTTGCTTGCGAGCGTTTGATATATTATTTCAAACTATTAATAATTCTTCGAAATGTTAAAGCGAGAAAATCACGACTTTTTGTGGGGTAGTTCAAATCACATGCCCAAATCTCATTGACGGTAGTGATCGCCTTTGTTTTCCCTCAATTAATAACTCACAACCCAAGTTACATCTCAACTTCCTTTTCATGAAATGAACGAACAGTCCCGGTCTATGTTGATTTGTCTTCAAAGGGCACGCGTGAAATATATAGGTCGAATAACGGCAAGGCCTTTCAGAACAACTTAAGATTCAAGCAAGTCCTATTTAAGTCTCTAGATGCGCGTTGAAAAGTTTGTATTCGAGATTCATCCGAGGAACCCTTACGACGTGTTCCCCACACCGCAGAGATGAAGTTCCGGTACTCTTTCATTCCGCTACCAAAATGATCAAATCTCACCTGACCAGCAGATGCTTAAATATTTCATTTGCTATCAAAACAATGCTTTTGTAACCGAACAGAGTTATCATTTCTTCAGATCCTCTTTGTATACAGGTGCATTTGTTGTGTGAAGGGGCGATGCCCAGCTTATTGCAACTCTCCGCTGGTCAAATCAAAGAGGAAAGACTTGAAAATCGGTGCTATCGTCTTAGTCTGATTACTTGAAACAACGCCGGTTCGCGTTTCTCGAAGAGCTGGTGAGTTCAAAAATCTGATAAGGGTCAAGCCAAGGGCATATAGATGAACAGTGAAATAAGGAGGAAAAAAAAACATTGGAAGAAGTGTTTGTAGACTGGTAATGGCTTATGTGGACAATGATCCTGAAGGCCGGCGGAATAAACCTTGCCAAATAAGAACTGAAAGTGTGTCGAATTCCCCCCACTCTTCACCGACCGGAGTTCACAAGAGGTGTGCCTGTTGCTGATGGGATTTAGCCTCGGATTTCTGTAACAGTATTTATTTTCACTCGAAACATTAGTCGAAATTACATGGTTTGGACTTGAAATAAGATTTCTGTTAGGTTCAGATCAACCAGCAAGATTTTCTCACCAAATTATGTCTACTAATTATGCAAACGTAGGGTGATTATGCCGTTCGTGACGTCACAAGTTCGACAGGCCCTATAATTGAGTAATCCTGTACCTCTACTTTCATTGGTCCCTATGATCCGTAGCTTCTATTGTTATCAGTGCAAGTGGTATTGATTGTGTTGTATAATCTATTGCTTCATTCTCCAATCACAAATCGCGTCTGGAAAGCTACAGCCCTCTCCCATAATTTCTCAACGTTACATCACGGAACGTTTAACTTCTTTGTAAAGATGAAAGAGTTTGTTAGATTCTGTCATAAAAATCAGGAAGACAAAGATCGCTGTAAACGTGCCCAATTTTGGTGAAACAAATCCCACCCCCAGGTCCTCTCTGTGTACAGGTGTATTTGAGTTGTTGAAGGGTGATACTCCTAAGCTTTCACCGAAAACGTGATGCGTGGTGGCTTTTAGCCTCAACATTGCGTTCTGAACATGCATACACGCTGTCACGATCACTCAACTATTTCATATTGAATTTTTGACAATTATCTGTTCGTTCACCTACTTTGCTACAGGCAAAACCAAACAAAAATATTCTCCATGGATGAAGGTCTAAGAGACAACAAGGTTTTACAGTTTTTATAGTTACAGAGAGTTTTACTGTTTTAGGAGTATACCTATTAAAGTATTGAAGAGAGGCAGTTCAACGAATCAACCGTCTGATCTACACGACACGCGGCTGGAAAGAACAGTGTAAATTATCCCATAGTCAGGCAGGCCAGATGCATAGGCGACCACAAGAATAACCAGACAAGCAATGATGATAAAAATAAGCATGACAAGATGTGTTTTGACGGATGTGAACAGGAACATTGCAGCAAACTCTGGTCAAAATTCTACTCACCAAACGAAAACAATCAATCCTTGCGAGAGTGCCATGAAATATCCATTTAACCCTTTGGAAACTCATAAAGAGTAAAACTGGTCTTGCTGTTAGTAAACTTCCTTAGCAACAGGCGTTTAAACAATCCCATCATGTGTCCACCTACACAATCGAAAATTGCCAAAACTAAGAACAGGAAGAAACCCATGCATACTTCCTCTGCCATCAGTACTATATCGTTTTATTTGAGTTTGCTTCCCACATAAACTCGCTTATGCCAAAGACGCACTCGATTTCTGTTGAACTTTTTTGAAACTCTTTCAATTATCAGCGTCCCCAGAGTCAAAATGTGTGAGATAATGCTACACATCACAGTGAAAACTAAAGAACACACGTTTAAACAACCACCAAGCCCTCCCAAAAAACATATTCTACCAAAAGAAGTGCAAGAACAAACAATCTAAGAATCAAACCTTGTATCGTAGTTGTGCACAAAAATTAGCAGCAACACAGAAAAATACTCAAAGCCCACTAACTTTCGTATTGGACGGTCAAAATTTCTGATTTCATCTACACTAAAAAGTTAACATCCTTCAAGAGAACCACAAACCATGTTGGTGACCATAATTTACGATTTCCTCGACAAAGTTAAAGCCACCTTGTGGTGAAGCGTGGTAAAGTGGGAAAACAGCAGCCATTGGCTTTAATTTGAAGGATTTCATCAACCATAAAAAAATGAACTTCGTTGTTTCATTCCAAAGTTCTTATCTGTTCTTTCACTAATGTTGTCGGCGGTTGAGAGGACTGTTATTAATACACTCGAGTACGTCACTGAATGCCCACGTGCCACACACGTGCAAAACCTCAAACCACGCTTGTTGTAAAACGAAGCTTACGCAACGAACACGATAACGAAAGCCAAAACGCCACAGAACCATATGTTTGACGCGCAAAATCAATTGGCCTGCACCTGCGTTATCATGGCATTTGGAGCATTCCGTTGCCATCGTCTAAATAGCAACTACGTGAAGCGACCAAATTCGAGGTTTGGGGTCGAAGCCTGAGCACATGCATGGCGATGAAAGAAAAAACACCGTTCCTGCTAATTTGGTTCTTGGATATACAGTGTATAGTTCGCCCACACTGTAAAAGTTGGACGATTAACTGGATGGACTTATGTGCGAAATAAAGAGGATTAGTTTCTAAAGAGACTGTGGTGCTGCGTCGGTGGGGGAGTGAAACACGAAATTTGGTTTATCAACGGAGTTGATAATGTAAATTGACCACCGTACAGGGATTCAAAAAGCTGACGTTTCGAGCGTTAGCCCTTCTTCAGAGCGAATCAAGGAAATGTGGGTTGTGTATGGTTTATATACAGAATATGGAGCTACGTTTTTGGTGGTAACATGGTAACGTGAAAAACAGGAATAAATAAATTGAATGAAAAGCTTTCGTTGATGCCGTGGTATTAAGAGTGCCGATTTGAAAGATAAATTTTTGCTCGACATTTTGCGAAATAGCTAACATAACATGAATACATATTTTGCCACCGTCGTTGCTTAAGCTCACTGATATTATACAGGCGGTTCATCCTTCCCTCTTAAAGTTCAAAAGGCGAAGTAGTGTTAGCACTACAGAACCGGAGGGGGTGGGTGAACGTCTGGGAATTATTGACTTGTGTGTAAAGCCTGATTTTTCAAATTAAATCCTAACCTTAATTCAGGCCAAAGACGACAATTTTTTAACCCTTTTTTTTTTCAGTTAGCCTATAGAAAATTCGCAACCATTTCAGACCTAAGAATGCGTATCTGAAGAATAGAATCACACTTTATAACGCCAAATAGAAACCCGTTAATGCAACATGATTGGGTCTCGTAGCACAAGGTGGTGTCAGACTGTGATAAACCAACAAAGGATAGACGAAAACGGAGAAAACAACTGAGGAAAAAAGAATAAAATAGATGTAGTAGAATAACGTAAAAGCTCGTTATCATAACATTAATACATGCAGTCCACTTTTTCTTCAACAATTGTGCCTCCTTTTGTCATATTAGCCAGCGGCAATCTCGAGTGCTCGTTTAACGTCTTGGTCTTTGGTCTCTTTCAAGTCATGATATTAATGTCCATACTCTCGTCTCCCCTATCGCTACATTTCATATCCTGGTTAGGGGAATTTGTTTAAAGACCAAGAATTTTCATCATTGGTGATCACTTCTTCAATTCGCATGACCTGTATTTGATCAGTGATGAGGTAAGGAGAATTCATGCGCTAGTGGTCGTTGTTAGGTTAGATAGACGAAGTTTTCGGATAAAATGATTGCGCGATGCTTGTGCCACGGAATAGTGCTCATAAAAACGGTCAATCAAGGTTCCGTTATATTTTGATTAATTTCTGCTGCTTTTAACTTTGTCTTTGAGGACGATAAAAGATCACCATGTTAACTCGCTCTCGCGGTACCCTAAAAATCCGTAGCCATTGCCAAGGCCAGACGAGTACCCCAACTTCGATATCAGTCCAAATTTGTCGAATCAATAACCCAATTTTAACAGCTCAAAAACCGTAACATTTGGAACAATACATTCCTGGGGTGCCCAAAATTGTAGCGACTGTCGCACCAGGAGTCCAGTGATAAGAAAAATTTTTAGTTTTCAAAATGAAACAGATTCGAAGAAGACAGCACAAATGCATCTAACTTCGGTGTCTGTGGATGAAATTTCATCTGCTTGTAAAGCGCATTTGAACATATACACATGGAAAATGCGCTATATAAGTTCTAAATTATTATTAATTATTATGAAATCCTAGTGCGACCATTTACAGAAAGTTACTGAGCACTACCTCCCTGTCGTGTTCTTTATTATACCGCACAAGGCGGTTCAATCTTTTACGTCGGTGGATGAAACGCTGAATGTGTGAATATTCAAAAGAAAGCTACTGAGCAGTATTTTAATGTGTTTTTATATATCATGCATGCAGTACAAGGCCGTTCAAACTTTTGCGTCGGTGGATGAAATGCTGAAAGTGTGAGGTGCATTCAAAAGAAAGCTACTGAGCAAAACGCTCCTGTGGTGCTGTTTGTTATGCTGTGCAAGTTGGTTCAAACTTTTCGGCATCGGTAAATGAAATCCTAAGGTCTGACCATTCAAATGAAAGCAGTGGTAGATAAGTGAGTATAGCAATATCAAAGCTCTCAAAGCTATTGGCCGGAAGCGACTGGTTATAACGCTACTCACCCTTATTTTAGACTTCAGTGAAGATGGACTGCCTACCTGCGTTATAGAACTCTGCTTTAGAGGTGACTCGATACGTTACGTTCATTTGACGTAGCAAATTAGAAAGAAAGTTTAATTTAATTGTAAATATAAATAAAATCAATCGCGGAAAACTATTTCTGCAAGGAATTTTCTAGGAATTCCATTTAACCGGGCTTTAAGGCATTCAGATAGTGCTGTAAGTAGATATGTGTTTAGCTGCGGAAGTTATAACGAAACATGAAATAGTTTCGTGACAGCTGAAAAATTCAAATTGCACAAATTCAAATTGCACAATTTAACAATCTAGTCTTGCGAAGAAGAGAGATTAATTAACTAGCACAAATATAATTGTATCTTTTGAATTAATTGCGGAGTAGTGAAGATTTGTTAACAGGAAACACAACTGCAATAAAATTAACAGGCGAAGGTTGAGGAAGACAGACATTTATCCGAAAGTGTAATCCTATTTTATCGTTCGCTAGGCCGGAAATTATACTGCCTTTCAATAAACGAAACTTTTGATTAAATTTACCTTGCCACGGAAAACCGTGTTAAAAGACTTCCTCTTTCATCTCTTCGCGAAAATACCACTACAGTTGCTACAGAAGTATCTTGGCGATAACATAAAACTTCTATTTCTTCAAATAATTAACCGCCGTTGAGATGAATCATTTTCTCCCGAAGCACGTGTTGCACTGACATCTGTAGCGCTGATGAAACGAAACGAGGAAGTTAAGAATGCGAATTCCCCGACAATGTCAGTCTTACAGTTTATTTACCTTTCTAATAAGATGTAGTGAAATATCGCTTTGTCGCGAGACCCACTTGGTTAACACGCGGTCAGATATATAAATAGCGAAGTGTTTTTCACATAAACCCATATCATAAAGGTAACCATTTGAATATTGACATCAAGATATTTTGCGGTTTTTCTACCAAACGTAACTCTTAGAATTTCGTTGAGGACTCTAGAGAGTAAACAAACAAACAGAAATCAGTGAACAAAGAGATAAATATTACTTAACAAACTAATTTTGGAAGTACTTCCTTGCAATGATGCGGAAACCTCATAACTAAGCAGGTTGTAAGCCTACAAGGAGTCGTAGATGCCTTTCATATTTCTCATAACGTTCTTTCATGTTTTCATTGACCTTTGTAAATGGGTTATTCTTATTTTGCTTGAACGACGCACTAAGCGATTCCAAAAGTGACGTGCCCAAACGAATTAATTTCAAAAACAATCTTTAGGATGCAAATTAGATTTTCTGTGTTTGCAATGCAGCTTGGTGCATACAAAATATTTATCGATCCTATTTGTCTGTTTGTCTGTGCATGTCATAACGACACCATCAACGAGGAAAAGTTATTTTCCCGTAAAAAAAAAATTCCCTTTGGATTCCAACATCGACAATTTGTCGTGCCTTGACCATTTTTTGTTCGCCGGGAATACCCGTTTATAGTCTGCAAGATAGGCTCAAAGGATGTATGTACTCGATTGGATGTATTCCCAAAACATGAACACACCATATGGTCATTAAAAATCCCATGCAGGAACCTTTTGGCGTCACAGGAATACATCATCGGACTTTCTTCCTTTGTTGTTGGGTATGGCAATGGATGGTAATGTGTGATAATTAGTTTAAAACAAAGTGACAAAAAAGACTTCAACCAAGGATAAAATTGAACCATAACATTGACACAAAAGTCTTGTCAGACTTAACGTTAAAAAAGTAACCTCGAGTCTAGATATTCAGTTTATTCACGCTGGCATGAGTGCTTATGGCTCCTATTTCCTGCTGGGAGGAAACAGACCCGTGTGCGCAGGTGCAACTGCTAGCATACATATATCAGAAACATCACAGCGTACTTTCTCGATTAAACGCCCCCAGTAATCCATCTACAGCTACCTCCCGTGATAACAGCCCAGAAGCTAAAAATTATCCATGATGTAACAGGATGAGTTTAATCCACGTTTAATGCATGGCACGGCAAACTGAAAGCATACATACATGAGAAATATCACACGGTATTTGCTCGATTTTACGCCCCTGCTAATCCATCTAGCGCCCTCCCGCGACGGCCTCTACAATGCCGAAAGTTCAATACCTTTTAATGAAAAGTCGAAAACGCAAAATAAACGTTCGAGGAACTTGTTCAACGAAATACGGTTTACTTAAAGTATCACACTGCTTCTGAATCGAAGTGTGGTTGTTAATAACGGATTCGCTATCTTTGTAAACATAAGCCCCTCCAGTTTATTCTCAAACTAGATTTACTCACGGCAGGTTTGCTTTTTAATATTATTTGTTTTCTCTTCCAGCAAATTTGGTGTCCTTTTAATGGGATATTAGCACGCTGTTTTAGTATCACTTCAAAAACCCATGCAAAGCAAAAATTATGTCGTCAAAGCACCAATGGAAGCCATCCCCCACCTACAGCTATAAGACTATGTTATTGTACTTTATAGAATGGACGGTGTAATCCTCGCGTTTTGATTGGTCCAGCGGAGTTTGCGATTAAAGTACAGACGCACTAATGACGTCATGAGCCGAAGAAAGTACAACAAACAATGTATAGAAAACAAATAGAATCCATTTGGCGGTGCACGCTAACTCTGCCTGCGGCGCGTAGCGTACTTCTTTATTCTTATCATGCCACGTTCGTTTTGACGTCATCCGGCGTTATCAGGGTACAGACGTACGGCCAAACGGAACCCGTATGTTACCTTGTAAAATTTATTAATAATTCATAAGAGTTATGACCAATCTACGAGGCATTTCTAGTATTTGAGTCATATGTATACCTCTCTAAACCCCAATACAAATCAACTGCTGCATTAACTTTCATAAACGAGTCCTGCTCAGCTAATTAGTTTGCATTTTAAAACTTTGATACAGATCTCTACTGATTGACATGACAAACGCAATCTATTGTTTCGTTTCGCAAGTAAGATAAGACATTCGCGTCCGACCTTTATGGGCTTTAAAAAGGCTCGCCCTATTACAAAACATTGCTTGCCGCCTATGGCGACAGGTGGTAAGGATGGAGATTAATTGAAACGTAAAACAGTTTGCCAAGATTTTGAAGATGTAAGTCAGTACTTTGAAGAAAACGCGAAGAATTTCATGGCTTGCTCTCTCCACTAAAATTCATCGTGAATACATCCTCTCTGTTTTGCAGAAACATTTTGTACACGAGTAAAGGGATCGAATAATCATCTTAAAAGAATTTTGATCTAAAAAATAAACTGAAAACACATAAACTGTTGTATCAATGCCTTTTAAAGCGCCGTTACACAGGAGTTTTTTTTCTGCAACCATCAAAGCAACACTGATGAGAGTACTGCGCTGTAAGATGTTCATCAATCAGCGCATCTCGCAACTGTAAGAAAAGGAGAAAACTACTCCACTTTTCTTGCAACTCGAAACGCTCGAATCACTCGAATTTTTTTCTTTCGAGAAATCTTTAGATGAGGGTGTGTTACAGGCGCAATTTCGTGCGTAACTCATCTCGCAACTGCCCTGCAAGTTAGAGGAAAATATGCTTCGCGCTGCACTACATCTTTTCACCCTTTGACTCCAAAGTAAAACCTTGTATTAGTCGAACTGAAGCTAATCTAGCTTTTCAGTCTGTGAGTGGACGTAGTTTCCTGTAGTGCTGTTTATTATGCCGCACAAGGCAGCTCAAGTCTAACGGCGGGCGCTGATTTCGTTGTGTTTGTTTTGTTTTTGTTTTTGTTTTTTGTTTTTTGTTTTTTTGGCCTAACAACATACAGTCGAACCTCGATTATCCGGACCTCGATTATCCAGATTTTTCGATTATCCGGACTTGCATAGCTGGTCTCAGTTTTTCATGAATATTAGTTAGCTATACTTAAGAACCGCAGCAAAACGTCTTCCCTTCAAATTAAGCAATGAAACTCAGGTTCAAACTGCATTTGTTTCGCTTCAAAACACAAATTTGCACGCGTTTTGAGCTCACGCGCGCCGTACTACTGCAGTGCATTTCACTGAGCTCTGATTTGCTCAGGTGTTCTTTGTTTCTAGGTGAATTTTCACGCTCCACTTGTTCAGTCATTCAGTTTTATTTTTGGCTCATTAATATTCATATTTTCGATTATTCGGACTATTCAGCTCAGTCCCCACGAGTCCGGATAATCGAGGTTCGACTGTACTGGTTTACAGTGGAACCTCGATTTAACGAACCTCTATATAACGAAGTCCTCGATATAACGAACGATATTCTTCAGCCCGATCTTTTAAAATGAATGGAAAAGGACCTCGATATAACGAACCAATTTCCCCAGTCCCTTGGTGCTTCGTTAAATCAAGGTTCCACTGTACAATGACATTTCAAAGAACGGTTATTTATGAATAACAATCTCCGTACATTTTTTTTATGCCAGAGACGAATCATCTTTTTCGCATGCCTGACTTAAGCAAACATCGCTTTAGGTCGCCTTCATACGGACAACTTCCGTGGCCGAGGGGGCCACTTCCGAGTTCCGACTTCCGATTTCCGAGTTCTGAAATCTGTGTGCAAATCTAAAATTAAATTTTGATGTTCTTAGAAATAATATTTCGTGTAACCAAAGTGAAATGAAAGGCGGCGAGGCAAGGGGAAAAGCAGTCGGGCTCAATGAGACTTCCGACTTCTTGCTGCAACTAGATAGCTTCATACTCGAACGATCATCTATAATTTTGGTCCTCTCTCCAAAAGTAACTGAAAATGGAGGGAGATTACTCGCTGTTGAAAAGTTAATTGTATGTACATGTATTTATGTCTAAACTGCAAATCTCTTAACTTTGCCACGGTACTAAACGTTGAATTTTGCTTCATTATATCAGCGGCTAAAGAAACGTAAAACTGAAGCTAAACGTTGTGTGCCCGTATAGTTCTTCGTAGATCTATAATACGTCAGAACGTAAAAGAAAAAATGCAGAACTTGCTGTTCATTTTTCCGTTGGGTGTTCGAAGATGCAAGGAAACGACAATCTTGGGAATGAATGCATAGTCGTCCTCGCGATTTTTAAGATGATAGACCCATTAATACTCCACAAACAAGAGCGCCTGATGAAGTATATACCAGGGAAAATGTTTTGAAAATCGTTTTGACAAAAATCTTAGTAAACAAATACCTAGACAGGAATCGAAGCTTACATTTATAAATGGCTGCATCCGTTCAGCAAAATATACTTTACAAAGAGTGGTCATGGTTAGTGATGTCGTCCATAACTAAAAGTCGGAATAATTTGTGCGGAACAACGACAACAGCACATAATGCACCGCAAAATAGTCTTCATTTCGATTTCAGAGTAATGGGCTTCGCCCGCAACGAGAACCACCTTGTTAAGTGCAATACACACCGCCACAAGAAAGTCCTGCATAGTAGATTTCATTGATAAATGCCGGTTTGAATTTGAGTCTAATTTGAGCACGAATCTACCCTGCGAGCAGAGGCCCTTCGATCTTCCTTGATAAGTCGGGAAGAGGAAGGGACCTCTGCCAGCCGTCTCGACTCTGTCGACTTTCCCTGTTGAGCATGCGTTAAATTCAAATGTAACCGATCCTCATTCAGCCTCGCTTTCATTAGCAATTAACTATTTTATTGTCAGTGCTACCCGCGAGGTTCTTGCACGGCAAACCAGTTTCAAGGATTCGTTGCAAAAAAGTGAAGTATTTCCAGTTTTAATCCAGGCGATTGTATCAGTGGAATCGTCTTGTATTGTAGGTTCTTTAAAGACGCTTGCGAAAAAGGTGACGAAAAGACATGAACTGCAAGAAAAGATTCAGTGTGTTTGTTGAGCGGTATGTAGAACATCACACTGGCCTTCGAGATAAGTTACAGAGCATCTTAGAGGAAAATTTTGACTAACTGTTCAGTCATGTGGTGTCTGTAGACCATGTGGCCGGCAAACGGAATCGTTGGACAAAAGGCCGGAACAGTGTGATCATTCAAATTACTGAATTACTGAAGGGTGCCCCGTTCAAAATACTCTTTGCCCTGTCGCAAGACGATCAGTGTAAAGCGACTCACAAAATCAAGCCCATCGCCCAAAGCTCACAAGAAAATCCGCTCGGGTCGTTCATCCATTTCCATTTTCCATTTTATTTGCCAATAACCACATAAAAATACAAAACACTAGAAATTTAAAAATACGAAACACAAGAGATTTATAATAACTTAAACTTAAGACGATAGACTACAAATGTTTAAGGTGGTAATGACAAGAAAGCCTATACAGAAGCCGACGGCTTATGAACTATAGGCTTCCTGACAATATAGGATACATCATACGAATTATTATATATTACGAATGTATTATTTTAAAAAGAAAAGAAAAGTAAAGAAGAAGTATGTAGCTCAACAATGAGTATATTTGCCTAAGAAAGAAGGAATTTTTTAAGTCTCGAGTTGAAAAACTTAGGTCCTTGAAACCGAATTAAGAAGTTTCGAATATTAGTTCGGCAGGGAGTTATGTAAAAAAGGTTGCAATTTCTAGTATCATGCGAATGTAACTGGCTTGCGAGAGTAAAAATATCACGGAAATAATTAGGAAGTAAACCTCTTTTAAATAGATACATGAATTTACCTATCTGGTATAAATAAATGTCAGAGAATTTCAAAATCTCCTGTTCTTTGAAAAGAACATCAGTGTGGGAATCGAAAGAAACTTTGGATATTATTCTTATTATCTTCTTTTGCAGAAGAATAACGTGATTTAAATTACTCTGATATGTCGAACCCCACACTGAAACACAATATATTAAGTAAGGGTAAACTAGACTATATTACAAACAGTGTAAGGAAGTTTTGAGAAGGCAAAAACTTGACTTATAAATAATGCCTATAGATTTTGATATTTTTCTAGAGACACTAAGAATGTGAGGCTTCCATGACAAATGCTCATCAAGGATAACACCTAAAAATACTGTTTCTTTCACACAATCAATCTTATTGTTGTCAATTTGAATAGATAGATCAAGTATTTGCCTCCTTTGTCGTGGTCTAAAAACCATAAAATTCGATTTTTTAAAGTAATTGACAGCTTATTAGCTCGACACCACTGTGTTAATTTACACTTTCAGAATTTAGGGTTTCAGAAAGTAAATTAAAATCTTTGTGAGAAAAAAATGTTAGTGTCATCAGCGAAAAGAATAAAGTCCACCACCTTTGACACATTACACAGATCATTTATATAGAGCAGAAAGAGGAGGGGGCCTAGTATAGGGCCCTGAGGCAGCCCACACTTTATTTGGCAAGACTCCGAACAAATACCATTAAATTCCACATGTTGTCTATCGCTTAGATAGCTTTCAAACCATCTAAGTGCAGTGCCTCGAACACCATAATGCTCTAGTTTTGAAATTAAAATTATTTTTGATGATCAACGGTGTCAAAGGCTTTAGACAAGTCTAAAAAAAACACCATGCAACTGTATATTCCTTATTTTCAATAGCGGAAGAGATTTTGTCATACAAACAAGGTAGAGCATAAGCAGTGGAGTGATGTTATCGTCTGCCTGGATGACGAGTTAGATTTTACAGATTTCGACAGAGAAACGAAGGTCATTTTGTCAATAGACGAGTGTAAACAATGAACCGCGGGCACCTATTAAGTCAGTAATTTCTAGCATGGTGCATGCGTTGTGGGCCGAAACCGGTCTGACTGGTTTATAACCGGACTGACTCATCCACTTCGGTGGATGAACGGCACACAAAGAAAGTCGAGGCGGCTGGCATGGCCCTTCCTCTTCCCGACTTATCTAGGAAGATCGAAGGGCCTCTTCTCACAGGGTAGCATGAATCACGCTCTACGATTTGTTTTGGCCAGATTCGAGTGTTAGAACCACTCTGCGTACACACGGGAAATTAACAGCTTTCTACTGAAATGGTTGTCCCCAAGATTTTATCAACACGCTGTTAAGTTTGAACATCCATGAGCAGCGTAATAAACAGACTGTCAGGTGGTCGCATTTGATCTTGTAAAACGCTCCCTGCCTGTCGTTCGGTCGTCTTTATCCTTAACTTTCGACAGCTGTTGTCGTAAAGTAGTGAAAGGTCTGTGTGCAACACGGATATTGTAAGGTCGTAGTAAGATCCGTGCAATGGCCTCAGAAGTTCCTTTGACGTTAGGTATAGTCGCTGTAGTGACAGGTGTCGGGTTAGCTAGTGTTCCTAACGTTAGGTTTTGTCTCGGCTACAATTGTAGGTAGCTTATAAAGCAATTACAAAGACAACTGACGACAGCTAAAACGCCATTTCAAAATAAAACTTCGGCCTAGTAAGTTGTAACCCTTTCGCAATTATTTCACCTCATTCGACTTGAAAATACGGGCAAACTAACGAGGAACCAAATTATTATCAATGACGTTCATGCGCTCACATTCTCGATAAAACCTTGAATTTGGCCTTTCATGTTTTTATTTCGAAGAGGATGGCAAAGAACATGGGCACTAAGCGACAAGTTTCAGTACATATCTGTTCGGTGAAAGGTAGTTCGCCTTTGTGGGCTTTCGGCGTCGATTAAAGAGTGCACTCGGATTTCGTAACTGAAACGTTGCCTAAAAGATTCGCAGGGGGAAATCATAGTCCCTGAGGTTTTCGGAAAGGTCGTATTTGCTGTTTTTGGCTATCAAAAACGTCAGCTGGCATTTTCGGAAAGAGAAAGTTCGTGGACAGTTCATCTCAGCTAGAATTTTTTCAAAGGAAGATTTTGTTCCCTAACATTTTCCAGTGGGCAATTAAAATTTCTGCTAAGGGATCCGAACAGATAAAATTCTTCTAGCTAACGAAAAAATAACTTTAAACAAACGTCAAACACGATAAGGTACTTTCTACAGCTTTTGGTTGATTTGGCTCGTTGGGTGCCCCTGAAAGAAGTGTACTAAAATATGAAAACACTTTTACACGTAATGTTTGGCGGCGTTTTCGTCGTCATTGCCGTCATTGTTGCTAAAGCTTCCTTTTTCCTCAGTGCTATTGAAAACGTTGTCTAAGCACTTAAGTTCGCCAGTAAAACTGTCAGGTGAGACACAAACTAGTTCCTCTCGTCTCGTTTAAATCCGTATTGTCGTTATTTTGTGAGAAGAAAGGTCGTAAAATGATTTGTCGTGTAAATTGTCGACGGCTGTAATAAACGTTTGGCACTCTTTCCGAAGGGATCTCAAAATGGAGGGAAATTACTCGCTGTTGAAAAGTTCAGTCATTGTATGTATTAATGGTTAAACTCCGAATTCCATAAAGTGTCACCAACGTACTAGATTAGCCAGAGCGGTGGCGTTCGTTTGTAAGTTTTTTCGTTCCTCGATCTTTTGTATGTCAATCAGTCTCAACTATAACAATGGAAACTGGTGATCGCACAGCTGCTCCATACAACCGTTTGAAATGCTAGCCGTCATAGTTCTACTGAAAGTAGGTTGACGTAAAACAGAAGTTCAGTAAGTCGTATGTTGCATGGCGATGGTAGTTTCGCAGTAGCGCTGGTGATTGCGGTCTCGGTTCAGTCTATTGTCACATGAAAAGACGCTATACAGTACTGGTGAATAGAGACATCAAATGACACTGGTCTGTACTGTCTTCGTTATAGCGTCGATAAAGTTCATGCCCTGCAGATTGGAATTTGCGTCGAGATTCATCGGTTGAATGTTTCGGTAGGCAAGTCAACTGTCTTCAGTGACAGCTGATAATTCGGTGAACCACAGAACAACACTGTGAGTCGCATAAGTGTATTAGATGTGCGCAGTTTCAGTTCAGCAGTCCGTCAAGTTTCGATGGCTGTGGAACGAGGCACGTCAATCTGCTGTAACGTCGAATGTCGATAGCGTCAGTTTTCGTGAGTTCAAGTAGTTTGTTGTCAGTTCTGCAGTTTTCTTCGAAGCGCTCCTGTCGCGTCTCGTTTAAGTACTTCAGTTCGCAAGATGTTTGTTGTTAACAAGTGTGTTAGTTTTGAAACTGTAGTCTTCCTTGTCCATCATAACAGTCCGTCGTCTAAGGTGACTACACTCACCCGAATAATCGTGCTTTATCAAGTTACAATTCTAACAGTGACAAAAGTACTTCTTGGTAGCTTTCATTTGAATGGTCAAACTCAGGATTTCATCAGTCCACGGTCAGTCAAAAGCACGTACAGTGTATCCACTCAAGGTTTTGACTTCTGGAGTTAAAGGGTTAACAAAAACTACACCCCGACTAAAAGCAACAACTTGAACAAACTCAAACTAAAACCTACCTTCGGCCGTTTGTAATGAACGCTGTACACTCAGTTCTTCATTTGCGGCACTTGACCATCCTTTTGTCCACAAACGGTCTACAAATAGAGGATTACAAAACACTGTGATTAGTCATGTTCCTTTCCAACGCGCGAATGTTTTCATGTCAAATTGGAATACCAAGTATAGATTACCAAGCTACAAAAACACCAAAAGAGGTTGACCACGAAGTTTACTAAAGGAACTTAACTATTTTGATTACTTTTAATTAGGAACATGCAACGGCATGCCTTGAGTTACATGTAAAGGGAACCGGAAAAACAAGATCATAACGGAGGTAACCTGAGAGCTAATGACATACTGTAATTTACAAACGTTCCGGTCGGGCGGCCGGGCGCGAGCGCCAAACAATTTCCCGCCCAAAAGTATGAAACAAAAAGTTCCTTCGAATTCCAAATAAGGCATATTCTACAATTTGTTTATTTTGTTGATTGTGGTCTTTGGAGCGACATTAAAGGAGCGCTGGGCTCTCTTCATCTGACCAAAACGTCCGAAAAGCGGAAATAAGAACGAAACAGAAATTTTCGGGGAAAAACATACAAACCCTCAAGGTATAAAACTGTATTCGATAATTTCTTACCGGAAATGTCTGATCCACTTGGCTTCACCACGGAATTATCGCTTTCTTCGACCAAATGGCAAGCGCCCGATAGTTCATTGGTACGGTATTTCGAGGCAAAAACGGAACATAGCTAGGCCTACTGCCCGAGTGGTCATTATCCCGGAAAAGTTTAAAAAACAGCGTTCTTAACCACAATGCGCTAAAACTGATCGTCAAGGGAAGGAAATGATGCAAACATTCTACCATCAAACGTTTTTTTCAGGAAGGAAGGACGAGTATCCTAACTTGACAATGATATACTATTCAACGAAGTGGAGAGGTAATTCACTGCTCCATGTATAAACTGTTCCGTAGATGGACAACCCCAATAAAAAACGAGGATCTCGGTTTGTTCAGTCTTGCAAGCTTAACGTGCAGTTTGAAAGAGTGATTAGCAACACAAGTTGTGTTGACTTCACTGTAACAAGTTTTTTTTATAAAAAGGCTCAAATTCGAATGACATGAGCCAATTGCCGTTGAATCGTATAAAAATGGCGGATACTTGAAGACCTCCTGACTCGACATCACAAAGATGCGCCATTTCGATGCAGGGGCTAAAGTTTCCAGCACCCCGCCCATCTTTCAACGGTCGGACCCAATCAAGGCCATTGACGAAAAACTGTAACAGTTCATTCAAGAACCACAACAAATGGTTCAGGGGCACTCAACGCGGAGAAAATTAAAAAAAAAACATTTTGTGCAATTTGTTCAGGAGCCTTTTACTTTTGCCAATTTTAAGTCTAGAAAATTTCCTGACAATTTTACGTTGATGATCACAGATTAGAAATTTTGTTCGATAAACTGCTTTTTAAAGAAGCTGGTGCAAAGAAAGCCAAGAAAAATTCCTCTTTGCTCAGACCTTTGATTACCTTCAGTAGCTGGTTGATGGTTAAAATTGCATGAATCCCACACTTGGCGCTTTAACGTCCGTTAATAGCCAGCGATAACAAATCACTTTTATCAGTCCAAATGTCTAAAAACTTGAAGCGATTCGTAATTGGACGGAATCACGTTGGAACAATCTGCGGGGAGTGCGGTTCTCGACTGATAACTTTGTCTGTTTACAATGCGGAAAAAGCGAAGCTTGGCTTCACGCCGCCTTCCCAGGTTGTTAGAGGGCCCCGTAAAGGTAAAAAACACATTAGAATTGCAAAAATAGCTATTTTACTTGCTGGGACGTCAGGTATTATTTTGAAATCTTGGTAGTCCCACATGTTTCGTGGGTGGTAAGCGTTCGGTGTCTGATTTTCCATTTTTGACATTTTTTTCCTCATTGCACTTAAAAAGCCTTAAAAGTTACCTGGTGTCAAATTAACGCTTAAGAGGAACAATTATTCAATTTTCATGCTTTTTTCACTTGGTGTTGTTGGCAGGTCTTCAACAGACACTTCATTTTTTAGTACCAGTCAATGACGCCAAAGTGCTGAGTCATTTCTGGGTACTTTCAAATTTCATGAAAACACGTCGAAACGGTCGATCGATAAAGACATTTTAACAAGATTTTGCGGAAGTCACCGCGTTCTCCACATCATTTAAAGCCTTTCGAAGGAATATTTTACTTTCCAAAACTAACATAATTTGATCTGTTCAAACATTGGTAGTTTGGCTTAAAAGCCACGCAAACGTCGGAATATTTTCACCGAGGAAATCCCTTTTCAAAGATCCCTTTTGGTAGTTTGGCTTAAAAGCCACGCAAACGTCGGAATATTTTCACCGAGGTAATCCCTTTTCAAAGATCCTTTTTTTTTTGGCGTATTTCAACTTGAAATAACAAAATTGATCTTCCGAAAGTAGTAGGTTAATTACTACTTCCCTCAAATTAACAAAATCTCTAGGTGAGGCTTTCCGAAAATGCGCTGATTTCACCCGAAAAATATTCGACAAATTGGAGCCTCTCGATTAAACAAAATATTACATCACTAGCAAAAGAGACACTAAGTACGGGCGTGCAATTTTTGCCCCAAATAAAGCCGCATTAAGAATACTAGAAAAGCAGGAACTCGACTAAAAGACATTACATGGTCTTCCCGTTGCTGAACACTCGCTGAACTGCTTAAAGAAGTCCCCTCACCCTGTAACCCGATTTTTCAGAACAGCCGGTTTCCAGAGTAACATTTCAAGGCGAAAACTGTAAAGTTCCAAAAAACAGTTTCCAATGCTCGTTGATTTCGGATTTAGCACCTCTTCAACGTTGCCCGGCCCAGGGGGTCTCTTTGTTTCCTGCAGCTAAAACGTAACAATACGACGCAACGATAGGAACAACGAAAAAAGTCAGGTTTTTCCTTTTTGTTCTCTTGATGTCACGTTGCAGCCACGTAGTTATGGCGTGTTTCGCGCACGCGTAACCTTGTTTCTATGACGTCATACCGCTAGTTTGGACCTGACCTAACCAACACGTGTTGGTCTTTATAGTGACAAATCATTGCAAAGATATAAGAACAATTTCCACGCAAAAGAAATTCTTATAGTCATCTTTATACCAATAAATACAAAAGGAATCAGCAAAGCCCTGGCAAATTCTCGGCAGACACTGAAAGGGTTTCCTCTCTCTCACCCCGACTTAGCGGCAAGTTTGGTTCAATACGTTTGGGTTCGTTAACTTTCCCGGCGGCGTCGGGATCAGGGGACTGTTTCTCGAAGCTCCCGGTAATTACCGGGCCCGTTAAGCTGTTTTGTTTTCCATTCTAGATGGGAGTTTCAAAAGTTTTGAAAAGTATACGGTTAAGTTATCAGCTAAAGAAACAAAATGGATTTCATTAGAGGTCAGAACACACCCTATTTTTCTTGAGATTTTGATTTCAAAATATGGTTTCGTGCCAGTTAAGTTTACCGGGACTTTCGAGGAACGGGTCCCTGGGTCTAGCTCACGCTAGCACCACAGGGACTTAAGCACCACAGGGAGTTAACAACACACTAAAGTGGGAAAATCAAGCTATCTTCGCGCCGTTCTACTTCTTTCTTGTTCCACTAACTGAGGACCAAAGGTCGGGGATGTTACCTTATTATTGTGAATGAGATCACACCGACTACTTTGTCAGAAAAACAGCCTGGTGAACACAGGATCTGGAATCACGGGCTAGTTTTGGCTTATCATCGCCTGCTTCCAGAGAGAGTGACAGCCTTGCTCCCAGGTAGTTACGCAATGATCACACTTGTAACAAAGACCGTTGAAATTAGATGACCTTACGGTTAAGTTGCAGTTGTATCGTAAATGTGAGCTAGGTTACTAAATTAACTCTGCTGTCAGGGAGGGGTTTATCTCGCTGACTTGACGGTAAAATCCGAAAAAAACGCTACTACTGTCCGATTTACACGCACTATTTAACAACTAGACTCCATGTAGCCGTGTGTGTGCTCTGATAACGCAGAGATGACGCCAAAACGAGGAAAAAACAGAGGTACGCTACAAGCCACAGGCCAAGAAAAGAAACGTTTTCAAAAGTCGCTGTAGTGATGATTTCCCCGGAGAGCAGTGATTAATAAGGCAAATTTGTTTTTCATTAAGCCATTTATGATCTATAAAAAGAGAGCACGTCAATTGGCTAATGCGAGGCTATCGAGGCTTGTGATAGACTGACAGTCTGTCATCTTAATTTATGCAAAATTATACGAAGGAGGATTAGAAAAACTTTCAACGGACAATGACGTCATTCGCGCGTCTCTACTTTAATTGCAAACTCTTCTCGACCAATCAAAACACGTGTTTCACTAGGACCATTGCATAACGGATATTATCTGACTAAGAAGGCTGATGATATCGGTACATTTGTAGGGATGTTAAAAGCCCTTTACCACTACTAACCAAGATGGTCTCCGCTACTTTTTACGAAAAGGTTATGTGGGTTCTTTAACGCCATCCTATACAGTCAGATAAGAAAATGTTGCAAACCACGAAAGCAAGTTGCTTGTTCACGTACGCAGACAACAGCTGGGAGATAAGGCAACGTGTTCACGCTGTATTCGGAAGCCTGATGTAGGGTTTTACAACTATTGATAACGCGTGTATTCTGTAGGAAGGTGAAAGATAAAAAACGTGGATATTACGGAGATATCATTATCAGAGGCATTAAGTACGCTGTGGCTGGGCACTAACAGGAGTCACGAGTAAAAAATAAAAAGTTCTTTAAAGATAAGGATTTTTACCTTAACAGCTCAAAGATGATAACTTTCTGTGAGTCTGTGAGTGAACTCAATCATTTTACGATTTACTAAAAAAAGCTTCAACTTTTTAAAAAAAACGAACTATGTTAAGACTGGACCCCCTGTGTGTCTTTGTTTTCTGTTTGTACGTGACTTCCCGAAAACCGATTCACCTTATTATTCCCAAAACGTTTTTAGCATAATTATCCTAAATTGATTTTAATTAGTAAACTCAGAGCCTCACAACTTTTCAATTTTTAACTCTCGTAAAAAGTAAAAAGTTCGTTAAAGATAAGGTTTTCTACATTGACATCACAAAGATGATACGTTTTTTGTGAGTCTGTGAGTTAACTAAATCATTTTACAATTTACTAAGAAAGTTTCAACTTTTTTTAAAACGAAGTATGTGGAGACTGGACCGCCCTGTGTGTCTTTCTTTTTTGTTTATACGTGACTACTCAAAAACCGATTCAATGATTTAGTAAACTCACAGAGTAACAACAAACTTATCGCCTTTTAACTCTTAAAGTAAGAACCTTACCTTAAACGAACTTTTCTTATTCTTTACGTTCAAGGTTACTGCCTACCTTCGAGGGTGTCCCTCAGGAAAAATTCGTACGCGCGTCAGTTTAAAGAAAACTCTAGTATACTGTACATCAATAGAAAGCTTAATAAATGTAGTTTTTGACAAAAAATATAAAGTGGGTATGTAAACTAACTGCTAAATCTGATGGGACAGGCATTGGGTAAATGCTTGCCACGCGGAAAGTATTGTCAATGTCAAAACTTCCTGACATCTTTGTCGAGACCTCTGGTATATTTTGGCCAAATTTGATGAAAATCCGTCAAATCTACATACCCTATTAATTCGTTCAAAGCCGATATATTCTACATCTAACTCCTCCAAGGGAGATATCATCACCTCATTAAGCCGCGAACCAATGAAACAGCAGTACCCTGTGGCGTCGACTACAATAGAACGGAAAATGTCACGGGAAGAGCATCGCATCCCGGTCACGTTGCTATTTTCAAAGCAGTCAGCCGTAAAATGGAAAGGTCGGGAAAGCCAAAAGAGAAAGGCCGCGGAAAAAACCAAAGGAAGCTGAATCCTGTCTAGAATCAATCTAGCTTCCCAGATGAACCAGTTTGCCTCGAAAATTCCCTCCAAGAGCCCACGCATTTATCAGATTATGACACTTTTCTTATTTATTAACTTGTATTTGAAATACTTTATCACAATTAAATAACTAGCGCGATTTTCAAGATTTTGAATTTCTTTTTTCAGTTAATGTTAAATACAGTGTAAGATACTTAACTTCAATTTGGTGGATTAAACGGAAAATCGATTTTTCGCACTCTGGGAGGTAGAAAGTACCCTTAATCGCGGCCGAGACCATAGCATAGCAACAAATCAGCCCAATAGTGAGAATATTTGAAAGGTTGAGAAATGAGAGCAAGTGATATTTTGACCTTGGAATAAAATTTTTCAAAAACGCTCTCAACTGGCACACAACAAGGTCACCGTACTCAGTTAGTGATAGAAAAGCTTGCACTTGACAGGCTGTTGCCCCATAACTAATGTCCCCATTATCCGCAAATAGTTTCGTATCTTTCACCCTCTTACGCAATATCAATAGCTGGAATTACAACCCCTTCAATGCTTTAAAGAACTGATAGAAAAAATAACAGAGGACAAACTATTTGAATGAAAAACGCTAAATGCCCCCTTCACTCTCCATTCATTCACAGTTTCAGTGGCTGGAGGTCTAGATAGATGACTTATTTACTGTACACGTACAATGATGATGATGATGACGATTATGATGATGATGACGATGCTGATGATGGTTGTGGTGATGGTGATGATGATGATGGTGATGATGATGATGGTGATGATGGTGGTGGTGGTGGTGGTGATGATGATGATGGTGATGATGGTGGTGATGGTGATGATGATAATGATGATGAAGATAAAGATAATAATAATAATAATAATAATAATAATAATAATAATAATAATAGTAATAATAATAATCATCATCACTTTATTTAAGTCTCAAATGTATTTAGCCGAGCACAGATGCTCTACTAATTGGGGAGACTAAATCAAATCAACTCTAGATAAATCAAATGAAATCAAATGTTGTTTTTTGGGGAGAGGGGAAAACCGGAGTACCCAGCGAAAAACCTCTCGGAGCAGAGTAGAGAACCAACAAACTCAGCCCACTTATGACGCCGAGTCCGGGAATCGAACCTGGGACACATTGGTGGAAGGCGAGCGCTCTCACCACTGCGCCAACTCTGCTCCGTCAACAATGAAAGTGATGATGAGACAGCTTTTGTATTTAACCCTTTCACAGTGTTATCGTGGACAGTTCTGACCAAACTCTTCTTTAAGGATTTCCTTTGTCTTAGGTGTTTTAAACCTCCCCAGTGAACTTCTTTACCAGTAAATTCACAAAGGCATATAAACATTGGCCTCTACAATTCAACTTACTGCTTGGATTAGACATCAAAATAGAGACTTTAAGTGCACATGACAGTACACAATTAGTACATTAACTGTTATGGTACATGACACTGAGATCAATATTCTCAATATTGGACTAATTGCAGTGGCCCCCCACCCCACCCATTCACCCCATAAAATATGTAATTAGTAAATACATGAATACAAATATGATTAAGTCAGGCCAGAACACCATGCACAAGAAACCCTAGACTACTTTTGAACAAAGATTTTGGCAATGCTTTAGTGCATGAACAAATGAAGAATGTGATGGTCAATACAAGATCATTCAACAGTTTATAAGTCACTGCTGAGAAAAAAAACTAGTATATAAATCTCAAGTAATCTCCTCTAAAAATTAAGCAAGCTTGCATCATGTGGTAGCAGCATGATTTTTTTAAATACAACATATCATCATATGTGAGATGCAAGAATGATATTCAGAAGTTAGTTTATCAGAGAAAATTATTAATTTTAAAAAATTGAATGATTAATATGATTATTGGCAAGTTATTTTCTAAGTCTTTTGATATGAAATCCTGAACGAATTAATTTTGATTTGAACACTAATTTTGAAGAACAGAAGATGACCAGACACTTGTTACATATTTTGATTATCCCAAGCCCACGCAAGCACATTGCATAGAGAGGCATTGTTCAGTTGTATGGACATAAATGCACCGCAATTTAAGGGCCTGGTCAAAAGCTATGCTTGGTCAAATATTTGGTCTTGTTAAATCCAAACTGCTCCAAATATATTAGCTAATGTAGAAAAGCAATATATTACTTATTTGTCATTTAAAACACAGAGTTTTCATCTCATAGATTACTTTAATTTAAGAATTACTAAATAGACTTTTATAAAAACAGAGTGCAATATCAAAGTGGAAAATGCACTTTTCAACTGGAAACTGATAATGTTTTTCTCGCTCTGAGAACTGTTCCCAGCCTTGGCCAATAAGAGAGCATGAAATCACATTCATTCTCAAACTAGAAACAGTTCTCAGTATCCACCAATGAGAACGGGTGAATTCTGAATTGAAAACAACATGTCTGGTAAGCATCTGTCGTGAATCACCGATAAGCAATTATTCTCGAATGTCTGTTTGTCATCATCTATTAACTACGCATGAATGAGTTTACACAATGGTCTTTTATCAATAATACCGGAGTTGAAACTTTGTGAATATCGACTACCTACACGAACGAAATTTTAACGTGGTTCTTCAACTAAGCATATCAACAATAATAAAATATGTACTGGCGACATTAAATTGGAAACTTTTCAATTAAACCACACAGTACCACATAATTGCGTTGCGAGCCATACAACGTGAAATTCTCCTTTTCATTTTACTTTTCTATAAGGCGTATAAATAAGGAAGATGGCAACTTACCAACAGTTTGTCGATCCGTCGTCAAAATGCACATTTCATGAGCTTTCTTTGGTCCATAAATCTGGAAAGCGAGTTATCATTTTCCCTGAATTTCGCGCCAAAATTTTCACACACTTGTTTAGGCACTGTTTCGCTACGGCCTTTTCAACTATTTCCTCGGCAGCTCGGAGAATACCTTGTCTCTTCTGATAATTTACTGTTTGGTACAATCATTTTCGTTCTTCGGTCCGACTCCAAGCTCCTTTCTCTGAAATCTATCCTGAGCGCACGCCGGACAATATTCCCGATTTCGTGTCACGCAGTGAAAGGTCGCCGGCGGGCGATTTAGGTCAAGATATTTTTAGAATTGAGAACGAGAACTGTTCTCGTTTTCTGCCAATCGAACCACCACGCCGGACAATATTCCCGATTTCGTGTCATGCATTGAAAGGTGCCGGCGGATGATTTAGGTCAAGATATTTTTAGAATTGAGAACGAGAACTGTTCTCGTTTTCTGCCAATCGACATTGTTTATATCGCTTGTTTATGCTCTTGAAACAGCTTTATAAACTGATTATTCTCGCGGACAGATGATCAGTAATTCTTCAGACTACGGAGCAAATAGATTCTGCTGAAATGTAACGCTTAAAAAGCAAGAATTAATTTTTCTGAAAACTACGAAATGATGAAACACAACTGGGGCTTTCGAGGTGTCATGTTACGAGGTTATGAGCACTTGCGTGTTTGAGGTGCAGACTTCGTTCGTCAAGTCACTGATCTCCGTTCATCACATGTCTCGGTAGCCTTCAAAAAAATAGTATATTTACGGCAAACCGGACAGTAAGGTTTCGCATCTTAGAGGGAATTACCCATCTAACGTATTTTATCGCGCTCTGTATAGCTTTTTGTTTGGGGTTCAGCCAGTTGGCGTTTTGTTTATCGCAGAACTGTTCGCAAATTCAGCCACTTAGCGTCAGAAGACGATGGCATAATTGGCGTGTGTTTTCCGATCGTAGAAAAAGGACTCATTGTTGATTTGAGAACTGTTCTCAGTCTTAGCCAATAGACTGATGTCGGTGAACTCTACATTCCAGAAAAGGAGTAATTTCGTTTTCATTACTCTCTACCTAACCTATGATTGTTTAAGTGGATC
This sequence comes from Pachyseris speciosa, assembly GCA_016490735.1. Taxonomy (NCBI): domain Eukaryota; kingdom Metazoa; phylum Cnidaria; class Anthozoa; order Scleractinia; family Pachyseridae; genus Pachyseris; species Pachyseris speciosa. The sequence goes on along the minus strand of JAEMWC010001015.1, from coordinate 33,020 downwards.
ATGAGGACGACGAGTGAAAATGAACTTGGCCGACAATCACAATTTCTTGCCTGTGAAAAGGCTTTGAATTCTGGCTGGTTCTTATTAATCCCAAGATCACTCCGCATTGAATTGTCGCTGAACGATGTACGTGCCACAGAGATTTCTTGTTTTAACTTGATTCCCATAACTGTTCTCGGTTTTCTTTGGCTGAGAACTGTTCGCAAACTCAGCCACTTGGCGTCAAAAGACGATGGCATAATTTTGACAGGTTCGGCTCAATTGCCTTTGTATATTCTCAGTCGTAGCTAATCGGCACCGTGTTATAGAAAGCGAAAGCAGCTATATAAGTGTCACAATATATAGCTAAAAGTTTGTCGAATGAGACATTTGGTCGTGTTTTGTTCTTCTTGTGACCTTTTTCCCTTCATGTACGCCTTAAATTCCACAAAATTGTGCACGCATCAAAACGGCATGCAATTAATTCCGAGTGAACAATTTGCGTGTCAAAAGGACTTCTTGTTGTAAAATGTGAGAACTGTTCTCAGTCTTAGCCAATTGATGCCAGTGTCACAAGAAACCAAGTAATTTAGCTTTCAGTTTTCTCTACCAAGAGATACTGATCTATGATTTCAAATTTAATAACTAGGAAAACGAACTTGGCCGACACTTTTTTGCCTGTGAAAGGGCTTTGAATTCTGGCTGGTTCTTATCCCCATAACTCGAAGTTTCAAGGGAAACCAGAAATGCGGGTTCGAGTTCGACGGGAGTTCGTGTTGACGAGAGATGGAAACAAATGACCAGAGATGACTACAATGTTTCGTTTGCACGTATTTGATTGCTATTCAAACAACGTGTTAATTAGGTACAAAGAGTAAAAACCAAACTGGCTATTTTGCTAACAAACGATTGAACATACGAAAATTCGGTTCAAAATGCGAAATGGCTAGCAGAAGAACACTATTATGTGATACAGGGCAACAGGATACAACAGTGCTTACTCAATTCAGACAAAAATAAATTCAATTTTTTGGAGTATTTTTTGACTCATTACCCCTTGGAAAAGGGGTCTCTAGGGTAAAATCATGAAGAATATGACCGGAAGAGAAGAATAGACAACTTCGAGTTAGCGACCGAAAGGTTGACCTAGATCGTTTCTTTCGCGTTCTCTTAGGTACCCTGGCTCCAGAGGCCCGTTGAAAAAAATAAATATCCCTGAAAAGCCAAAATAGAACGCGAGAGACGGGCCTCTGGTCGCACGAGCCGAGAAACTCATTTCCTTGGGACAGAATTTGTCCCAGTGTGCTGATTGGTTCTTCAAATAAACAACAACTCTGATTGGCTTAGGAAAAGCGTGGCTTCCCAGCCGACAAACCGGTTTGGACAGAAAATATATTCGTAAAATTATGGTGGCTGCTCTCAACGATCGCTTTTTCTGCGTTTCGAACTGCTGTTCATTGGAGTCCAAATTTCCAGTGCAAAAAGACGCGTTGTTGGCGTTCCGAAGCCGTAAGGATGCGTTGGCTGTTTTAACGACGAGTTGTGATAAATCCTTAATCTTTGAAATTGTTCCAGCAATTTGCGCCGGTTTACATGATCTACATGTCCTTTTCGTGATCTGCGCACTCTCTAGCGGGTCGGTACAAAACGTGGACCCCCCTTCTGGACCCCCATCTGGACCCCTTCTGGACCCCCTTCTGGACCGCCATCTGGACCCCCTTCTGGACCCCTCACTTTTTCTGCTGAAAAATAATAAAATGATATTTAACAGTCTTCGCTTTGGACGCTTTCGGCCGGTTCGTTTATAGTTACAGACAGTATAACAGTAATCGCGAACATTACCACAGCCAGTTGCCATTTTCATCCCAAGAAAAACTTGCTTTGAATTTCGCTGAATTTGCGTTGCTGACTTTTGTTGTTGTTACCAAATACTTTAGAATTTTCTCGCAAAGGTTAGATAAACGTTAAATATGCAAATTACTGTTCGGCTTTCAACTGGGTTTCGAAGAATGTGAACCGAGCTCAAAAACTATCTTTTTTTTTCTGTTTGGATTAGAATAAGCACTGCTAGTTAATGTTATCACTGCAGCAAAAAGGTGAGCAATGTTTTCTTCCACGCTGCAGGAAAAATATAGTCGAAAGCTTGCTCTGAAAATCTGCTGAATGATGATGGGATGAAATATGATCACTCTGGTTGCCTAGCACGTGACATAAATCTGCCACCGATAATAATTTTCACATTCTCCGAAAGCCAGTTGAAAGCTGAACAGTAATTTGCATATTTAACGTTTATCTAACCTTTGCGAGAAAATTCTAAAGTATTAGGTAACAACAACAAAAGTCAGCAACGTAAATTCAGCGAAATTCAAAGCAAGTCTTTCTTGGGATGAAAATGGCAACTGGCTGTGGTAATGTTCGCGATTACTGTAACACTGTCTGTAACTATCAACGAACCGGCCGAAGTTGAAATCCAAAGCGAAGACTGTTAAATATCATTTTATTATTTTTCAACAGAAAATTGAGGGGTCCAGAAGGGGGTCCAGAAGGGGTCCAGATGGGGGTCCAGAAGGGGGTCCACGTTTTGTACCGACCCTCTCTAGCTGCCCTTATTTACTCACACATTCAAGAGTTTGCCGATAGCGGTATTGCAGCCTGATCTCTTGGTTATTATAGCGTTCTGGTTGACGACGTAAATGTGTTAAAGCATAATATAATATTTACAAGTCCAGAGCTTATTATTCAGGAGGAAAGGTGGCGAAAATTCCTACAAAGCAAGGGTGTGCTTGATTTCTGAAATTTTCCAAGGCTCCATTTACGTTTTCTAACTTTTTCCAACTCTCGTATGCATTTCGTGCACAACCGAGAAGAGGCATCATCTTGTTTACAAAGTTACAAACAGGAAATACCAAAACATCGGATAATCGCGCCACAACGGTTTGACACGTTTAGCTTCTTCGCATTTTCGCCATGGAATTAATTAAATTTCCCGTAGTCATAAACTATCTAACTCGCGTTACAAACCCTGCAAAAATCGTCGACGAATGAACGGACAATTTTAACCGGCGTAATAACCTTCCTCGACATTTTCCAGCATACCGATGAGTTTTCACGGTTCGCTGCAACACGCGCCGATTGTTCATAACGATCTGATGCCTGATAACAACCAGACACCACGTATCCCCGCCGATGAAAACCGGTTTGGTTGGATATCTGATACACGAAACTGCACAGAAATGAGGTTCAGCATTCGTGCGACCAGAGGTTATTTTTTTTCCTCTCGGCGCTTCGCGCCTCGTTGCTGCTGCTTCGCCGCGTAAATTCCCTCCTTCAAACGAAAAAAATAACCTCTGGCACCCAGGGTATCTCTTAGGGTGACTCAGCATTGAATTGTCGCTGAACGATTTCCGTGCCGTAGAGCTTTCTTGTTTTAGCATTCCCGTAACTGTTCTCGGTTTCAGCCAATTGGCGATTTATTTGTCCGAGAACTGTTCTCGAATTCAGCCACTAGCTTCCCGCCCCGCCTGAAATGAATGCAGCTTTGTCTACTCAGTCTAACCAGAGAGCCTTCCTCGGCGGTGTATTGGCTAGGTCACGGAAATCGTCTAAGCTTATTTGAAACCAGAATGTATTGAAATACTGATGCGGTCGATTTCCTTGTCAGGGCTGCTTTATCTCACGCTCACTCAAACAATTGGCTCGGTGATCTCGAGTGGGTTGAACTGCGTTTATACTAAATAAAAATGTTTACAGTCCTCTTGATCTAGTCACTACCTTTCAGTTTCTTAGTGTCCGTGTAAGCAAAATTTATGCTCTTACTCCACTGGAAGACTCCACAAAATTTGGCAGGGATGAAAAGGGCATTCAACACGTCAACAATTTGAATGCGAGGCTTCCCTTATCTCTAATATCCGAGAAGTGTTCTCAGTCTTGGCCAATCAGCACCTTATTATAAGAAATGTTCTCACTGAAAGCGAAAGCAGCCTTACAAGAGAGGCAATTAAAATGAACATTGGTGAATGAGATATACGGTCTTGTTTTGTCCTCTCTGTACGCCTTTCCTTTCAGATACGCCCTGTGTAGTCCTTAAAAAATTCCGCAAATTGTGCACCAGCATGCAAAATTCTGAGTCAACAATTTGCGTGTCTAGACAAACTGATCATACCGCGCAGTACGATTTCCCACTGTTCATTTTATTCAGGGTAGTAAGCACGTTAACTGGAGACGGCACTGTAAGACGCTTGCTTTTGAAGATATGCTGACTTTTAAAAACATTCAGCAGAAACTCTGCTCGACCTTTGAACCACTTTGAAGAACACAAGTCTGAGTCTATTTCGGGCCGTTCCTTTCGGATTTAGCATGCCTAAAGGGTTGCTACTTTCGGATAGCCTTTTTTATCTTATGGTTAAAAAGTGTTAGTAATTCAGCAGTGGGTTCACACAAAGAGGACCCGTAACATTGAACAAAGCACTCTGTAATAAAAAAGGATCCGAATGTTCGTAGTTACAGCGAAATTAGTTCGTATTATACCGCAACTAGCTTTTGTCTCTTTCACTGTAAATAGGCAAGAAGGAGACTGAAATATTTTACGCGTTCCAGTGACGTTACATTATATCTCTTGTACTAAAATTCATCCAGATTGAGACAATTTCTTATCTGATTTGTACACGGCTTGACTATTATATTAGTGTCCTAATATCTACTCACCCGTTTTATTTATCCAATGCAATGTTCATACGAATTTAACGGTAATTAAGATCGATGACCCAGCAACCCTGTTGACCGGTCGTTTTCAAAGGGCGGGAGCGTTACTTTCGAGCTCAATAGGAAGGTAAAAAATTAACGTTACTTTCAAGGGGACCATTACTTCCGGAATTCTATGGTAACCTGCGAAAAATAGAAATGATTGATTAGCACTGAAATAATTGTTAACTTAAACAAAAGAAGACAATCCTCAGTTCTCGGCTCTCCAATTTAATAAAGAATCGGTGATGGCTTACGGTAAGCCGTCCGGCAGTCAGGGGAAATGTATCTTTCTGCAATATACGTCATAGTTTGGACATAGCGTGCGTGCATTTCTCGAATATATCTTACTGGGCGGTTTAATTGCTGAAGTATAGCTGCTTCAGCCCTCAATATCTCTTCATTGTCGTCGACATCCTGGTCTGAGGGCAAAGATTTGAAGGAAAGGGCGCTGATGTTAAAGGATACCCTGGCTTCCACATATTCTTCCTTGTTCATCTCCTCCCACGTTTCCCTCTTCTCTTTTTTGTTTGGTGATAACGGATGTCCGCCATTCGGTGTCAGCCCCAGTTAAAGAGAGTGGATGGTACTGGGTGTTCCAGTGCCCTTTCCATGGCCTCGGATGTCGCGTTTTTGGTGTTATCTGGCTTGAGCTGGGAAGGACATCCAGGAGGCATATCTTTTATAACAGCAAATGGCTCTTTCACTTCGCTTTTTCACTTTTAAATAAATAAATAGGTATACACATACATTCACAGATAGTTAGCATTTACACGAGACGAGCAAGAACCTTTAAGACAACATAGAACATAAGGAAGTAATAATAAAAGCTAGTTTGGTTAGTGATAATTAGAAATTTTTAAGGTTAACGTCGGGACATCAACATAATCATCCTCATCGCGAAGCACCGCAAGTAAGTATTGGTGAATGGGTAACCATTCCTTGTGCTACCCACCAGCAAGAAGACGCCACCATTCCCATTTCACCTTTTCCATTTTTGAGAAATGAAAAAGGGGAAAATAGTTGTCAAGGGGTGCCATGATGCTGAAAGGTTGAGACGTATGGGCGTATCCAGGACTTCGTGTCAGAAATGCTGTCCACGTCACACCGTGGATGGATGATGGATTGGGGGCGGGGGTTGTAACTACGGGGGGGGGGGGGGTGTTACTGGACGTTATCAGGTCTCGTAAGGCTTCAGTGTTGTCGCATCTGGTCATCTCAGGAAATCAGTGAAAGTCAATGCCAAACTAGACATGGATTTTCTAAAATTCAGCGTGTACACCTTCCGCTGTTGACGTGAGGGAGAGTTTGTTAATTTCCATCATAAAGAATATTCCTAACCATTTATTTACGCTACCAAACAAAATATCACTCTGCCTGGTACTTTCAATGTACTTTTGGCCCTAGCCCCCGATTATCTGAACTGATGGCCTTTCGGCCTTCTTCAAGTCGGCGTTGAAACAAACTTTCCTTCAACTTCAGCTTGAACTGAGGGATTTGCGGATGAACCCCTTCCGTCAGTGATAACGGACAGGTATCTGTCAGGCATCTTCCTTGCTTTGTTTTGGTTTTTATAATACTTCTGTTCGTTCTGTCTATCATAAAATGTAATTAATAAAGCCAATGATTAGTTTTTTGAGACAGGGAACGAGACCAAACTATGATCCGGAGGCACCACAGGGCTAAAATAGCTCTATTACATTGACAACACCCTTCTCACAATGTGAGATGTACCCAGGAAAGCGATCTTTTACACCTTGCTGATATTTACTGAGCCAGGTATTTTTGCTGTTTACTTTCTCGTCCCTTTTGATAGATCCGAGCGCTCCAATGATAACTGATACTGTTTCCGTTCTCATTTCCCACAGTCGGCTTGTTTTGGTCTTCAGGTCCGTATATTTGGACAGTTTTTCAATGTACTTTAATGATGATATCGATAACATCATCATCATTACGATCATTATCTGTCATTTCGCACAGTTTAGTTTAACCTGGAAATGTTGCAATGTGCTTCTCTCCATCAAGTCCACGGGACCTCAGACGGATAGCACTTTTCGCAGGATGTTGGCAGAACCAAGACGCGCAAAAATCTGTAGTGTTGTTTTGAATGAATGTTTTGCTTGGAGTTATTCCTATACTATCTGAGGGAGACTTGAAGTTGTTTCTCACGACGAGAACAACTGTTGTTGCACTGTCTTGTTCCATAATCTAGCAATCTCAACGCGGAACTCTGAATAGTTGTTAATCTTCTCGTATTCCTTTCTTTCGATATTGTGGTCGCCGGGAGCCACATCAATGATTTGGCATGTCCCAGCTTCCTCATACACAACAATAATATCTAGTCTCCAGTGCTCTATCACCCTGTCCGTTTGGATGTTAAAATCCCATAATATCTTGACCTTCATCCTGGATCACCCTCTCCGACTCGTGACGGTACCACTTTTGGTCCACTTCGTTACCCGGTCCCTGGCTTACAGGTTAGTAGTTTTGGTGTCATCCCCCCCAAAAGGGCAACCTGGGAAATGGCGCTTAATCGTGGATCCGTTTTCTCCTCGTGGCTCCAGCGTGAACGATGGGATTTCAGCAGATGACTTCACCATGCAGTACATTCATGTGGACCAGAATATCTCCATGGTCTTTCGGCATGTTTGTGGGGCTCTGATGGCTAAGTTTGATATGGAAGCAGCGTATAGGAATATTCCCGTCCACCCTTCAGATCGCTCTCTGTTTGCAAGAGGTGGCGAGGAAAGCACTATGTGGATCTGGCACCCCCTTTTGACCTATGCTCAGCCCCTTTTCTCTTTAATTCTGTGGCCGACATGCTGGAATGGATCCTTAAGGAGTGTTACCACTTACACGACCTTTTGCAGTTTTTGGACGATTTTATTACCGTAGGCCCCACTAACTCCCCGCTATGCGCCCATTACCGTAGTACTGCTAGGGAGGTCTGCAACAGGTTGGGCCTGCTTCTTCATCCCCTCAAATGCGTGGGGCAATCGCCAGTCATGGAAGTTCTGGGCATCGAACTAAATTCAGCTGAGCAAGTCGCTAGGTTTCCGGGTACGTGGTTGGCGTTCGGGGAAGTGGTGCAATCGTCGTGAATTGAAGTCGCTAATTCGCCATCTTCATCATGCAGCTAAGGTGGTTTGGCCGGGCCGGACCTTTCAGCCCCGGATGATGGATTTGTTGTGCTGCTTTCGCAAGGGATACCATCCCATCGGCCTCAACCATGAATTTCATCAGGATCTCGAATGGCGGCACACCTTGTTGGTTTAGAATAGGGTGAGTTTCTGGCATTTCCCTGCATGGCCTGACTCCTGCACCCGACCTTGAAGTGATCTCGGACGCAGCTGTGGCAGTGAGGTTTGGAGCTAATTTCAGAGGCGCTTGGTTTAGTGGTCCCTGAGCAGGGCCACAGGTGCCTCAATCCCTGTTGTTGTCGCTGCTAGGGTTTGGGGAGCTCAGTGGCCACGAAAGCATGTCTTGTTTTGTTCGGACAACGAGGCAGTCATGCAAATCCTCAACACCAGGACATTTAAGGATTCTTGCTTGATGCATCTCCTCCGAGACATACTAATGTCTGCGACACGTTTCCTTCTCCTTCTCCTTCTCCTTCTCTGCTGAGCATGTTCCTGGTGTAGAAAATGAGATTGCTGACACTTTGTCTCGTTTTCCCGTCATTGGTAGGGGTTTTAGCGATTGGCCCCGCAAGCAGACCCTCATCCGACGCTTATCCCGCAACAGCTTCTGGATCTCTTGATCTCCTCTCTTTAGAAGATCGATGCCGTAACCTCCTTGTACAGGGACTTGCTCCGTGAACACGAAGGTCGTACGCATCCCCTCAAAGGAAGTTCTATGACTTTTGTGTTCAGTCTGGTAAAATCCATGGGAATGGTTCCCCCTGTCCTGCCGATGAGTGGACGCTATGTTTGTTTGCAACCTTTCTGGCGGACCTTCTTAAGGCGTCTTCTAGAAAGGTCTACTTGCCGGCAGTCCGGTCTCTTCACATCGAGCCACTGATCAATTGCCTTCGTCTCCGGTGGGTAGTGCGTGGTATTAAGCGTTCTCAAGGCGCATCGCTGTCCACTCGCTTGCCAGTAACAGACTTAGACTTACACTTGGCGTACTGCGTAGGATTAAGCATTTTCTCCCCTTCTACGCTCGTAATCTATTTGTAAACACTATGGTATTACCGTTTTTGGATTACTACAACATCGTTTGGGGTGATAGAAATAACAAAGTATTAATGGACTCCCTTCAGGTGCTGCAGAACAGAGCTGCTAAGATTGTCCTTGATCGCCCTGCATACTCTTCTTCCCCTCAAGCGCTCTTGGATCTTAAGTGGAAAGATCTTCGTGTTAGACGCCGCATTCATAGGTTTATTTATGTCTTTAAATGTCTTCATGGCCTTTTGGACCATAATTATAATTTTACTACTGATTTGTCACTTCATAATTACCAAACGCGCCATGCCAACGATTTGAGGATTAATAGGTCTCGGTGTGGCAGAGGCCAATTACGTTCGTCGTATTTTTTATTTAAGAAATGGAACGAGATTCCTTTAGATATCAGGAATAGCGAGTCGGTTGGGATTTTTAAAAACGCATTACATCGTTTAAGTAGTTATCAATTAACAGTGGGACTTGTAGTTTTTACCACTAAATATTCTTAATTCTTTTTTACTTTTCTATTTTTTTTTTAATTTTTGCTACCTTTGACAGGACTCGCCTAAAAACCACCTTAGGGTGACGGCGACCTCCTGGATAAAGATGATGATGGTGATGATGATGATGATTATTATTATTATAAAAGACTCCATCATATGTTAATGATTTTCAAGTCCCTGGATCTTGCTCTGCCTGATCAAAGCATCTTCTGCCGCCTGTACCCCGGCATATTTTGGCTTCCTGCGTGCATTGGAATTTACTGTGCTCAATTCTAGCAATTTCTCTCCCTCATGTCACGTGACATTCCGGGACGTGGCGGTTGATTTATTGATTGCACCAACTATCCTTCGGGTGAACATTGAGGCGTCAAAGACGGATCCCCTCTGCCGTGGCACTCTCATACACATCGGTCGTGGCAAGTATCCACAGGCTCTATGAGGGGTGGCCGCTGTAATTTCAGGGGCTCTTATATGTGATTGCACAACTAGCATCGCTTGCTTTGCTTTGCTGATCTTTGCGGATCATTTCGCAGTCAAGGCTGACAACTAGCGGTGGATTTGTGCTCCCACTCCTCCCACCCTATTGGTAGGTAAGTATGGGGTTCGCTAAGTATTCCACTTAAGCCCGTCTTTAGTGTGCTGGTGCCGGGTGCCAGGTGCTCGCATGGTTGCCTTGGTTACCTTTAGAACATTGCTACCTTCTGCGCATCAGGCCCTTCCACCTTTAAGGCACCCACTCCCAGCTCATCTTTTGTCGATGAGTTAAATTTCTTTTTGGAGAGAGTGCTGAACGCGGAAGATGGCATTTTATAGATGGAAAAATAGTGTGTTCGGTTCGCCTGCCCAGGCAGCGCAGACCGTGCACGCGGAACAGGTGTTCATCACTGACCGAGGAAGCTAATACAAAACGGCTAGCATTTCCAGAATGTGGAAAGTCCAAACGGCATTTCCTTAGTGCAAAGACAAATGAAAGAGGCACAAGTAAAAATAGTAAAGATTTCTCAGATAATTACCATAATTTGATAGCCGACGTAAAAAGCCTTAAAATGTGGTAGCCTGGAGTTACCAAGGATCGGCCATCCAAAGAGAACTAAACTAAAATGAATTCAGCCCTATTGCTGTAGTCACTGTCACCTTCTTTTTTGGTAATTACGTCTGCTTTAAGCACATTACCACAGTTTCACACTTTTACCATTTCGCCAAATTTCTTTCTTTTCAGGTTCAAGCCATACCGTACTTTACCAACTGGTCACTTTGAAGGATATCAAAGCAATTACATTTTGGGCATCGACGACCTGGAAAAGTGGATGGCTAAATGATTCGATAAGTGATTTTATTGGTAACTACGCATCCAGCAAATGCGAAAGGAGCAAGATTCCCTCTCTTAATTTTCGGTCTGAAATCTTCTAGCCGAGGACAGATGCTTTATTAATTGAGGGGACTAAATCAAATCAACTCTAAATCAAATAGAATCAAATCAAATCAAATGTTGGATTTTGGGGAGTACCCGGCGGAGAAAAGCCTCTCGGAGCAGAGTAGAGTACCAACAAACTCAGCCCACTTATGACGCCGAGTCCGGGAATCGAACCCGGGACAGATGGGTGGAAGGTGAGCGCTCTCACCACTGCGCCAACCCTGCTCCCCTACGGCCGGCTGGGTCACATCCTGAGTAGCAAATTTCAATTAAAAGTAGCATATGTTTAAGAGCTTCTTCTACAATTGCAGGGCAAGTTCGTTTTCGCTGCGAATAGTTTTTTACTTTGAAATAACTAAGAAAGAAAAGCCCTGGCGCACATACCACTTTGAACATGCAGCATTGAATTTTGGAAAATTGGTAACCATAAGGCTCACAACTACGCAAGGGTTCGTATAAAATTTTAAAGGGAAATAGAGGAAAAAAGGGCGTAAAAATGTTGGTCATCTTACATTAAGACTATTGTGTTCTTCTATGTTCACGCTTAACTATCCGTCATGTGTAACAAAGTATCAGCTGTCATGTGAATAGTTTTTATCAACCAATGTACTTTTTTGCCATGTCTGCTTATTGCATTCGGTTACAGCTTGACATTTCGGCACACAAGAAATTTGTGTTTTTTCCCTGTCAGGCTGTCCAGCGATATCAATGGATACTAGGCGTAAGTATACTTATGGGAAACTATGGGCCCAGATGCTTAAACCGAACATAACCACCAACGATAACAATCAACTTAGCCAAACTGAAGCTTATTGAGTTATCTTGAACTTGGTCAACATTTTCAGATTTTCCAAAAGAACCATGGACATTAAAAATTTAACGTATAACCAGGGACTTCTATCTGAAAAAGATGGGGATTAAAACCCTAACGGAGGCTACGGCTTTGGGTGTGAATCAAACTTTATTTGACCCCTAAAATGGCACAATTTTAAAATAGATTGACAAAATATATGAGTTACGGTGAATGAATGGTAACAGCGACGGCGCAATGCCTAGACCACACCGCACCAGTATTTTAATAAATTCTGGTTTCAAATTAGCTTAGACGATTTCCGTGACCTAGCCAATACACTGCCGAGGAAGACTGAGTAGACAAAGCCGCATTCATTTCAGGCGGGGCGGGAAGCTAGTAGTCTCCTACGCAGCCGTTCTTTGTCTCGCGCCAGGAGCGTTGCGTGACGAGACAAAGAATGGCTGCCTAGCAGACTAGGAAGCTAGTGGCTGAATTCGAGAACAGTTCTCGGACAAATAAATCGCCAATTGGCTGAAACCGAGAACAGTTACGGGAATGCTAAAACAAGAAAGCTCTACGGCACGGAAATCGTTCAGCGACAATTCAATGCTGAGTCACCCTAAGAGAGCGCGAAAGAAACGATCTAGGTCAACCTTTCGGTCGCTAACTCGAAGTTGTCTATTCTTCTCTTCCGGTCATATTCTTTATGATTTTACCCTAGAGACCCTTTTCCAAGGGGTAATGAGTCAAAACATACTCCAAAAAATTGAATTTATTTTTGTCTGAATTGAGTAAGCACTGTTGTATCCTGTTGCCCTGTATCACATAATAGTGTTCTTCTGCTAGCCATTTCGCATTTTGAACCGAATTTTCGTATGTTCAATCGTTTGTTAGCAAAATAGCCAGTTTGGTTTTTACTCTTTGTACCTAATTAACACGTTGTTTGAATAGCAATCAAATACGTGCAAACGAAACATTGTAGTCATCTCTGGTCATTTGTTTCCATCTCTCGTCAACACGAACTCCCGTCGAACTCGAACCCGCATTTCTGGTTTCCCTTGAAACTTCGAGTTATGGGGATAAGAACCAGCCAGAATTCAAAGCCCTTTCACAGGCAAAAAAGTGTCGGCCAAGTTCGTTTTCCTACTTATTAAATTTGAAATCATAGATCAGTATCTCTTGGTAGAGAAAACTGAAAGCTAAATTACTTGGTTTCTTGTGACACTGGCATCAATTGGCTAAGACTGAGAACAGTTCTCACATTTTACAACAAGAAGTCCTTTTGACACGCAAATTGTTCACTCGGAATTAATTGCATGCCGTTTTGATGCGTGCACAATTTTGTGGAATTTAAGGCGTACATGAAGGGAAAAAGGTCACAAGAAGAACAAAACACGACCAAATGTCTCATTCGACAAACTTTTAGCTATATATTGTGACGCTTATATAGCTGCTTTCGCTTTCTATAACACGGTGCCGATTAGCTACGACTGAGAATATACAAAGGCAATTGAGCCGAACCTGTCAAAATTATGCCATCGTCTTTTGACGCCAAGTGGCTGAGTTTGCGAACAGTTCTCAGCCAAAGAAAACCGAGAACAGTTATGGGAATCAAGTTAAAACAAGAAATCTCTGTGGCACGTACATCGTTCAGCGACAATTCAATGCGGAGTGATCTTGGGATTAATAAGAACCAGCCAGAATTCAAAGCCTTTTCACAGGCAAGAAATTGTGATTGTCGGCCAAGTTCATTTTCACTCGTCGTCCTCATGATCCACTTAAACAATCATAGGTTAGGTAGAGAGTAATGAAAACGAAATTACTCCTTTTCTGGAATGTAGAGTTCACCGACATCAGTCTATTGGCTAAGACTGAGAACAGTTCTCAAATCAACAATGAGTCCTTTTTCTACGATCGGAAAACACACGCCAATTATGCCATCGTCTTCTGACGCTAAGTGGCTGAATTTGCGAACAGTTCTGCGATAAACAAAACGCCAACTGGCTGAACCCCAAACAAAAAGCTATACAGAGCGCGATAAAATACGTTAGATGGGTAATTCCCTCTAAGATGCGAAACCTTACTGTCCGGTTTGCCGTAAATATACTATTTTTTTGAAGGCTACCGAGACATGTGATGAACGGAGATCAGTGACTTGACGAACGAAGTCTGCACCTCAAACACGCAAGTGCTCATAACCTCGTAACATGACACCTCGAAAGCCCCAGTTGTGTTTCATCATTTCGTAGTTTTCAGAAAAATTAATTCTTGCTTTTTAAGCGTAACATTTCAGCAGAATCTATTTGCTCCGTAGTCTGAAGAATTACTGATCATCTGTCCGCGAGAATAATCAGTTTATAAAGCTGTTTCAAGAGCATAAACAAGCGATATAAACAATGTCGATTGGCAGAAAACGAGAACAGTTCTCGTTCTCAATTCTAAAAATATCTTGACCTAAATCATCCGCCGGCACCTTTCAATGCATGACACGAAATCGGGAATATTGTCCGGCGTGGTGGTTCGATTGGCAGAAAACGAGAACAGTTCTCGTTCTCAATTCTAAAAATATCTTGACCTAAATCGCCCGCCGGCGACCTTTCACTGCGTGACACGAAATCGGGAATATTGTCCGGCGTGGCGGGGTTGGCGCGCGCTCAGGATAGATTTCAGAGAAAGGAGCTTGGAGTCGGACCGAAGAACGAAAATGATTGTACCAAACAGTAAATTATCATTCTCCGAGCTGCCGAGGAAATAGTTGAAAAGGCCGTAGCGAAACAGTGCCTAAACAAGTGTGTGAAAATTTTGGCGCGAAATTCAGGGAAAATGATAACTCGCTTTCCAGATTTATGGAACAAAGAAAGCTCATGAAATGTGCATTTGGACGACGGATCGACAAACTGTTGGTAAGTTGCCATCTTCCTTATTTATACGCCTTATAGAAAAGTAAAATGAAAAGGAGAATTTCACGTTGTATGGCTCGCAACGCAATTATGTGGTACTGTGTGGTTTAATTGAAAAGTTTCCAATTTAATGTCGCCTGTACATATTTTATTTTTGTTGATATGCTTAGTTGAAGAACCACGTTAAAATTTCGTTCGTGTAGGTAGTCGATATTCACAAAGTTTCAACTCCGGTATTATTGATAAAAGACCATTGCGTAAACTCATTCATGCGTAGTTAATAGACGATGACAAACAGACATTCGAGAATAATTGCTTATCGGTGATTCACGACAGATGCTTACCAGACATGTTGTTTTCAATTCAGAATTCACCCGTTCTCATTGGTGGATACTGAGAACTGTTTCTAGTTTGAGAATGAATGTGATTTCATGCTCTCTTATTGGCCAAGGCTGGGAACAGTTCTCAGAGCGAGAAAAACATTATCAGTTTCCAGTTGAAAAGTGCATTTTCCACTTTGATATTGCACTCTGTTAAAACCACAGAACAGTTGACTTGAATTTTTGTACCTTTTTCACAGTGTACTCCACCCACTTAGCATCAGCTGCTGGCAAGTGTATTGGAGACTTTAATCTTTATCTGGAGAAATACAAGCATAAAAAAAATTGCATCAGATAATTTAATTATCCTAAAATCTGTTGATCAATGCTTTCAAGTGGTACTGTAACATCATACCAGTTTGAAATCAAGGAATTGGTGTAGTGGGATGGTGTAGTGGTTCACGAGAGCACTCACCTCCCACCAATGTGGCCCAGGTTTGTTTCCCGGACTTGGTGTCATTTTTAACTCATATGTAGGTTGAGTTTGTTGTTGGTTCTCGTCCTTGCTCCGAGAGGTTTTTCTCCAAGTACTCCGGATTTCCCCGCTCCTCAAAAACCAACATTTCTAAAATCCAACTCGATTTGGAATTTCAAGGGCCACAGGTTTGTCAATTGAATTACTGTTATGTGTCACCCTCATGAAACAAAGTCGTTACTTTACACAAAGCAGGGGCACCCAACAACAAGTTTCGGTAGATATCTGTTCGGTGGAGGGTAATTCGCCTTAGGATTTTGGGGTTGATTAGTGAGTGCACTCGGATTTCCGTAGCCAAAACATGCCCTAAAAGATTCGCAATTGGGAAATTATAGCCCCTGAGGTTTTCGGAAAGGCCGTAATTGCTGTTTTTGGCAGTCAAAAATGTCAGCTAGCATTTTTGGAAAGGAAATAGTTCCCTAGAAAGTTAGCGGAAGGTTCATTTAAGCTTGAATTTTCTCAAAGGAAGATTTTGTTCCTAACATTTTCGGGTAATTAAAATTTCAGCTAGGGAATCCGAACAGATGAACTTCTTCTAGCTGTGAAAACACCACTTTAAACAGACTTCAAACACCACAAGGTATTTAAAAATACCTTTCTACAGCTTTTGGTTGATTTGGCTCCTTGGGTGCCCTTGACAAAGTCAATCTAATATGTGAAGCTGTGACCATTCAAATGAAAGCTTTTTTCAGCGGTCACCTCATTCATAAGGTGCTCTTTAACTTTGGTGCACTGTCATGTTAAGGTCAGGCTTTACCTTTTGGTAACACAAAGAAATTTTGACCTGGATTACCATTCAAATGGAAGTCATAGCAATTAAGTTCCTGTAAAATACTCTGAAGAAAACTCCATCTTCAGGGAAGTCTCTTATAAGTACTTATTCAATTTCAATACTCATAGACAATAAATCTAGAGATTGTAAGCCAGTGAATAAATAATTTTTTCATTTTTTTTACATCAATAATAATCAATACTAACTACTTTCATGCACTTCAGTGTCATTTTGGGGGGGGGTTCTGAGTGGAAATGGGCACTTATTCGAGGCTGGATGGTTTTATAACTTTCTACCTTTAGGATGGGTGCTTATTCGAGGTGGGCGCTAATTCAAGGTTGGGCGCTCATTCAAATAAATACGGTAATCATGCTGCTGTTTCTTATGCTCAACTGAAGGCAGTTCTAACTTTTCAGTCTGTGGATAGAATCTTCTATCCATGTAATAGACCTACATGTAATATGAGAATTCAAGTCATTGCTAACCATATTTACTGGATTTTCCAACATGTGCATCTTAGATTTACATCAAAATCATTCTTCTTTAGTTCAAGAGCTTGACTATTTACTCTATATTTTTTACCATTATCTGATTGAACTGCATGAAAACATTGCAAAAAGGCTACTATTATTTCGAAACATAAGCCAAGGAAATTGCACCACAGAACCTTTAAGTTAGTAAACACAAGCCCTGGTAGGTTGAAAGTTGCATTTCTTGAACTCATTGACCGACATGTTTGTTCTCTTCACTATCTTCCATTAGGAGAATCCATTTATGCATCAAGACATTTTAGCTAAATGATTGTTCCCTTTATTCTAGTTGGTCAATGTGTCTGAGGTTAGGGAGCCAGCTTTTGCGGGTTTTTGCCCACAGCTCCATTTTAATCTAGAACACTGCTTAAAGGGTTAAATCGCTTAACTCACGTTTCTGCAGCTCTACAGTAAAGGGAAATATTATCTTCTACATGTACTTAAAGAAAAGCATTATATAGTTTATGACCACTTATGGTAAACAATAAATTATTACAGCAAGTATCTTTTTCCTCTTCCTTGATTGTAAATAAATTCCAAATTAAAAATCAAAGAGGTATTCTGTCGCCCATGGACAGCAAGCACTTCCTTGATACACATGAGTTCCAGTTCTTTTCCTTTTAATTTGAAATTTCGCCTTTCGAGTATAATTTGTCACTATTAGGCTGATTGTTATCAGTGGCATTCTTAATACGTAAAATACCTCAAACAGCTTTAGAATAACTTTCAAAAAAGGATTCTCAGTGGTTTTGGAACAACATTTAATTTGTTCTTTTCAAAGATTATTGCAGTCTTTTAAAGTTATGACGAGTCTCGGCCGTCTTCTGATTTTTCATTCAATGAAAAATAGCTACTTTAAGCAAATACAGCATGTACAGTATTATCAACATTACTTAAGTATTCAAACTGATAAGTAGCATTATTTTGGTGGGTGGAAAAGGTGTTGCTAGCTGATGGTTCATTTCTTTATCAGACAGTAAATGAAAAATAATTTGGTAGTGGGAAGATTTTAAGATAAAGTGAGTTTAATTTCTTATTCAAAAATGAAATTGAAGTTGAATAAGAAGCTTCTCTGTAAGACCATGCACTGATGAGACAGGGCATAAAAATTTGACAGTGTTTAGATTAACAAGGCATTTTACACAAGAAAAGGACATTTTTTCATTAACTTTTCTGGTGGCCAAGAAAAAACATAAAAGGGTGGTCTGAAAGGTGGAGTTCCTGTGCAGTAGAGGAAGAACAACTTTAATTTGTTCCGAAGACAAGCCAGCTTGCCAGAAAACTAATGAGCACTTCCTGTGTCGCCCACTGTTTTCAACTGACAAATCTCAGAGCAGTTTTTCTCTATAATCCTAAAATATACTTCTCTACAAATAAGTTGAGAGAATTTGGGAGTGCGTCAAGGAAACATGAACTTTAAATTCCAGTATGGTCTGAGGACTGTAGAAAAGAATGACTTTTCAAGTATGAAGTGATCAATAAGACCAATACTATTCCAGGGCCTACTTTACAACTGGACAACAACAGTTAGTAGCAAAAATTCTAATAAAAAACATGAATCATTTCTAATTTGATATCATGACGTCAACCTTTTATATTGCAGGCACATGTTGTACTCCTATGACCGCCCACTTTCGGGGATGGCAAATGGTTTTTCAAGAAACAAATGTCTCCGAAAATTTCACAGACTTGTAGTATCAGATTTTTTTAAACAAAGTCTTCAATCAAGACTACAAATCAAATGTTTCTGGTTTCAACATCTCATGAATACATTTTGAAATTACTACTTGCCATCACTACTTTCCTGGTCTCTGTATCAAATTGAAGGCAGAAATTGAGAACTGTAAACAAAACATGACAAGCTGCTGCAGGAACTCTGGGATGAAGAAACTTCTCATATGATGTGAAGAAAAGAAATATTAGACAGTTGGGGTGAATGGTAGATTTAAGACTTTGCAAGATGGTAAGACTTGAAATCTTTCTGTGGACCCAAGACATTTTAACCTTAGGTCAAATTAGAAATGGCAGCATGAAAAAAAATCAAGACTTGGGTAGGAGACACCAAATTTAACTAAACTTCCGTATGAACAGATCTTTTTTTCAAAGGTCTGTTCCCTGGACCTCTAAATACTCCTGGTTAAGGTTTGAGTTACAGGAATTGGATTCAAGTGACAGCTGTGTCTTAACATTCAACATCTCTTTTAGCCCCTGAAAGTACTTTTCTCAAAGCTTTAAGGTGGCCCCAGGGGGAGTGGGGGCGGGATGTGGAAATGTGGTACTTGTGAGAGGGAGAAATTGAGCAATATTACCATAGATGTAATTGTGCAATAGTTTTACAATAGCAAAAGTGACTTTGATAACCCAGGGCAAATATTGCAGTATCCGTCCTTCCCACTCAACCAGTGAGCACTTTTCAACTGAATCTGTTAATATTAATTTTTCTACTAAACTTTAACCAAGTGACTTAGCTTTCTGGTTGATCGACTAAATGAGAACACTGAAATATACCCCAAACCAGACTCATCAGACACTAATATTATTCTGAAGATCATTCAATATTCAGTTAATATCTATAAACTTACTACATTAAAATAAATAAACAAAATTCTGCTAACAGGTAGAAAGATAATATATGATCATCACATAACATTTAAGCTCATCAATGTCTCTTTGGAATAAATCATAATTAAAAATTGACGGGAAATCAACAATTATCTTTAACCTGACAGGAAGTCTTAAAAAGTGCAGCGAGTCAAATCGATCGATCCCCATTTTGGGAGACTAACGTTTTTCTTCCGGATTTTTTACTCAGACTTTCCGCGTGTTTTTACTTGACATTTCAAGCCAATGGGTAGTATCACGACATTTTTTTAGCGGTGAAAGGAATGTTTCAGCTTTTTTCAAGTAATTCCCACAAACGTCCTTGGAAACATGCGGTTCAATTTTTGAATAATAAAACGGATTGGACTCGAAATTTAACCAAAGCTCACACTTTCGCGCCATTCCCCCAGTTCGTGATCTTACGCTACAAATTCTTATCGAAACCTGCGAAACTTACATGTTAATCCAAGCACTCTTGAGGCGAAATATCCACACTGGTCCGCGAAAGATCGCTCAGAAACCACAACACACTCTTCAATCACTGGCCGGCAATGAGTATCGCTCGTTAAACACAAAACACATTCAAATTTGCCGGTTCTCTGAAATCGGTGTGCCACCAGTATACATTGGTGAAACGTGACACAGCGCCTGAGATTTCTCCCTCGCGAGTGAAAATCGGCAGAATTTTTCTCAACAGTACATTAAAGGCAGCGTAGTAAGCATGTTTGTGAGGAGTACAACGCCTGTCGAGTAAAATTCTCTCCTTATTTTCATTCATCAGTTGAAAGTTTCTTTATACACCCACGTGCCTTCCCACGCGCGAGAACTATCCCAAAGTGCAATACGGGTTTTTGCATCCCACGCGAAAACAAGATGGCGCTGCCGGACAAAATTTTCTGAACAAAGCTTTTATCGTTTCAGCAGCTAAAACGACTCTGGTAAATATAAATTTCCGGTTGGGATATTTAGTTTTAGAGGAAATAAGCACGCTATGACAAAGATCAAATATAGCGATGATAGATTTTCTTATTCCTTGAAACTTACTAATTTACAATTTTTATACAACAGTATACCTCTTATTTCCTGTCAACAGTATAACTTCCTTTCTGCTGTCAGCTTATTAATTTAAAAATGTCAGACGCCATTACACCATATTTTTGATAGGTAAATTCCTTCGAAAGTTACCTTAACTTGCCATTTATTGAAGTCAGTAAATCAAAATTATAATCAGCGTGGTCAAACACGTGCACTATGGCATATACTTTACTCCATACTAACAAGTCTGACTCAGTAATATAACAAACATTGTTTCCAATAATTTGATGCTTCGACCGAATGTTAGAATCGAAATATAAGGATCGTTATTGAACCTCCGCTTTGTTTTTCGCTGAAATTTCACTGAACGGGCCGGGAAAACCAATCCCCTAAAACCCGAACCAATTCTCTTACCTTCTGTAACTTCGGGAGGGAAAAAGCTAGCGCAACTTTTATTGTTATTTTATTCAGATGTCTAGGAAGCTATCGTGATTAAATGTCCCACGCTTAACTAAACCAACCTTTTCAATGAAGCGAAAGGAAGCTCATTCAGCCCACCGCCCAGCTGCCCGCGCCCCTCGAGCTTAGAAACACGTTGTTAAAACGTTTCTAGCAATGTGTTCAAACCATTTCATTCTGCCATTTTGCCACCAATTTATTGCCTCCATTTTCGAGTGCGAGAGCAGGAGAAATTGTACTGTCTGAAGAGACAAATGTCTGACTGGTGAAGAGCCGATTCACCGGTCCGGCCAGCTTTCTGCCGAGTGGCTACACTGGCACAAGGCTTTTTATCCAGTTCACCGAGTCAGAGGTCAGTTAACAGTTGTGCCTTGCCGAAGCTGTACCGCATGAAAGTATTGGCTAACCGTAGCTTTCATTCAAAGTGCCGCTATTTGTAGAGAACCATTTCAAGTCACGTAATTAACTAAACAACTTTTTTGATGTCTAATGTCACCGTTTGATGTCTAATTTTTGGAACCGAAAATAGTTCAAGCCGAATATTCTCCACATTGCAAACTGACACCTTTTCATTAACCATCATAAGATCTGCATTCAAAATCAGATTAAATGGAAGGATTGCAAAATCGCGAGTTATTTCATTCATATCTCTGACCGCCAATAGTATCTGAAACAGGTAAAATCCCCACTGAGTTTTTCAAGTTTTTTTTTTTCGAATCCCCGCGCACTTTCACCGTTGCTCTCTTTCATTCCGTGTTCCTTTCCAAACGGTTGTTTATTTCTTTTCTGTTGTCACCATCATCCGAATCGGCTTCAGTCCTGCGTTAGAATACGGAGGAAAGAGGTGACATTTTCTTAAAACGATCCATCGATTATTACAAGAGGCCCTGTTTGGGTAAATTCCGACAGGCGACACGGCGCTGAAACGGCGACATGAAGGAAATGAAATGACGACAAACGACAAGACCGCTTAGGTTCTGTCCTGGTGTACCGGTACACAAGGGAATAACCATTGTTCTTTCTTTGTTTAGGAGTCATTGGTTAGCTGTTGTGTATTGTTTGATCTTCTGTATCGGCTCTTGTGAACCGGTACACGAGGACAGAACCACCGCCTCCGTGAAATGGCGACAGCGACAGAAATAAAAGCAAAATGGGCAGCGATATTGGCGATTCTGAAATAAGACAACGACTTGATGACATTCAGTCAGAGAAGAATGTCGAGAATGAGTCTATATTTTCAAAAGAAACGACCTCAGAATGTTCCGAACTTAACTAAATTGCAACATCGACATCAGTGTCACTCAGCATGAAATTCCGACAGCGACACGCGACCTTTCGAAATTGCGACATGTAAAGATTTGAAATTCGGACGAGGGACATAAAGAATTCCGCTAACAAGGCCTCTTACAAGTACCCGTAAGACCGATGAAATCGAAATAAGACCAGGCAAAACATAACGGCATGAGACACTGATGAGACTGCTGAAGAAAAAAAACAGAGCGCACATGCAGACATAAAAAGAAAGCATTTCAACTCAAAGGAAGTCGAGGTATATGTTGATCCTAGTGATTTGTTATTGATGACTTTAATTTTTTATAGCCCGCGTGCGTGCATGCCACCCGCAATAGCCCATGGGCTTTGTTTTTATCAGTTGTATTTTTCACTATGCGTCCGAACGGCGGAGTTTATTTAGCCCGCATCTGTTGTGAAATTTTAAGGAGTTTGAAGAAGGTATTAAAATGTAAAAAAGAAATGTTTTGAAACACCAACACGGACAGTTGACACCCCCAAACGGGCACTCCAGGTTGGTGTCCATCTACTAATTTTCAACTTCAAATTCCAATTTTAAACCTTTTTTAAATCTTCAATATTCCCTATTTCCCTAATTTAACTACTCCTTTGCGAAAAATTATCTCTTCCCAAATATACCCGAAGATCACTAAAATTCAGAAATAGCCCACAACATGGCTTCGTGAAATGAGCATAGGGATTGCTTTTGTTTGCTTGAAACGCGAACAAGTTATTAAATCCATGATTATAACACATTATAACACATTATACACATGTAAATAGTTTTAACTGTTTCAGTACTTTTAATTTATAGTGTCCCCATTTAGTGGTTCTTCTTCTGCTATTTTAGTTTGACACTTAAATAAAGACATTCAATCATTCATTCATTCATTCGTCCGTTTAGCGGCGAAAAGCGGTGTCCAGTGGGGTCCTTACCACTTACACGATAAAACCGGAAATTCTGGTTGGAAAATGAAAAGGTATGTACTACTCCATTTGGAACGTTTCAGAAATTATAGGCCTTCGACTTAATAAGTGCACTTTTTCCTTTCTTTTTGAGCTTTCCAATTGAAACTAGTTCATTTTGTGATTTGTCCATTTTTTGTTTGGACAAGCAGCAACACTGAATATTTACACGTAAAATTCCCACTCAGATGGAACGTGTAAATGGTAAGCGCCCCAGGTGTACCCCCTTCTTGGCGGACTGAAGAAACTGAAAACAAACAATCTGCTCCTATAAAACGAATGATTATAATCAGTTCTGACTGGACATATAAGGCTTTCTAGCCATGAGTTAAGTACACAAAACCAACAGCTCCGTTCCGTTTTCGAGGATTTACAGAAGCTAGTATTCAGACACTTTGATTCGCTACTAAAGAAAGCACCTGCTAAAGATGCTTTTAACGCAACAGCGTTTATGATCATATAGCAGGAACCGAGTCTGAACATCTGCTGCTCAGTTTTCACACTTTTTAGGACGTAAGCAAGCTTTTGTTAACAAGCTTGAGGTCGCATAATTTTATTTTTCAGACACAGTTGTTACGTCATTTTTTTAAATTTCAAGTGGAATATCACAACTTCGACCTAACTTACTAGGCCGGAGCTTAAGCACGAGGACTCTGCACGTGCATGTTACATATTGGTACATTTCTTTTGCCGTCCTCTGCAAAACAACTACGTGAAATGACCTAGTTTTTTGTTTTCTCGAGTACGTGAGCCCATGACGCCAAATTTTCTTTCATTTCCTGACTTCGACGCCGTTCGGGGTAATTTAGCCCTTAGCGAATTCGCCAGTATTTTGCAAGTTAGACAAACTGGAATGATCACGAAAGAATTACAAAATAGAGAAGTTAGGCCCGATTCAGACACCGTAATTTTCATGAAGCCGAACCTAATGCATTCAATTAAGTACATGAAAAGTTCGGCGTCTGAATCAGTTAAGAACGGCTATTTATATTTGGAACGGCTCCGGCGTTCTTTTCGCCTGGATGAGGCGTAAATTTCGACTTTGGAGCGGCTTGTTCCGACGCCGAAATTTTCACGAACCTAATGCATAAATTATTATATTGTATATATTTAAGCAGTTTTACTCAGAAGTGGAACTGGAACCCGAACTGTATAAGGAACGCCTATGGAGCGGCAAATTAAGTTCGACGTCTGAATTAACAGGCGTAATTTTGTTAATTTGGGTGGGTCCAATTCGAATTAAGTTCGGCTCATGTAAATTACGGCGTCTGAATCGGGCCTAGATTTTGAAATGACATTTTCGTTGCCGTTGCCGTCGGGTTGCTCGATTAAGCTCCCTAATATTATTTTGTATTATTCTGCGATCACATCTCAGTTCCGGTTTTCTAGGTTACAGTAAATGGTTAACGTTTTGAGTTATTTTATTTTCCCTTTCAGGTAAGTGGCTAATTATTTTGACACGTTGCGTAAGGTTAAAACCACATAGTATGGATTGAAATCCACAGTGTATACTGCTTCCAAAGCTTGGAATTCTCTCTCAGACGAGCTTAAGTCAATGACTAATATTAATTTATGTAGACAAGAAGTGCGGGATATTTCATCTTTCGGATAACTCTTTTACTTAACTTCATATGTACATATTATTTGTTTTTTTCTCGGCACATTAGCATCTTTCTTGCTGGAGCCTAAACATGCCCGTGGGGGAGGGGGGGGGGTGTACTCCCTATAATGGCCTATACGGGGAGGCTACGCCCGAAAGGGGTACCTTTTTCACGCTTCAGGTATATGAAAGGGTAGGGATTTCACGAGTCGAAGTATATGAAAGGGTAGGGAAATCGGTCATTTAGGTATTTAAAAGGGCTTCAGTAAAATATTTCAAACATATACCTTATGATAGCCTGCGTGCAGACGTCTCCTATTTCCTTTGTTGCACGCGGAAAAGGGACGTCTGCGAAACAGCGTTGCTAATCGTGTTCCAGTATCCTGCTGTTTTCCCAGGATCTTGGGAAAGAACTGTGACTGGTAGCCAGATAGTGGTCTTTGTTTGAGCAAATTCTGATTGGTCTTTATCTAAAACTGATCTCATAATGTATGCATGCATTGTGCCGCCCAAATTTAGCGGACATTTCCAATTAAAACGGATCAAAACATACAATGTTAACTGTGTTTTTAAGCCATCGAAAAGTTGAGGGACAGAAATCTTGTGCAAGGTCACAGAGCATTTAATGTTTACGAAGAAACTTTTTCTCTTCAGTTCACTGTGCATCCAACATAAGCTTATATTTCTGATCAGTGTAAACAGTGTCTCACGAAACTACAAAAGCGACATAGCCTTCGCAACAACTTGGGAAAAATCGACGAGGAGATTTTCGAAGATTACCGTCGCAAATCTTTTAAAGCAGGAGCATCGGCTTCTCCTGAGAAACGAATTCTCTCAGACGAATCTGAAATAGGGTATCAAATTTTTGGTCAGGTCTGAAATAGGGTAGGGAAAATCGCAGATTTTGGCCTGAAATAGGG